>JAFEMH010004464.1:0-208174 GCA_022495995.1 Adenophora triphylla var. japonica | reverse complement strand
ATCGAGGCTCGACACATGGGCAACAAATTAAAACACATGGAAGAATCGGAAGTTGTCGACAACGAGGAGCAGCTAAAGCAACGGCAGCAGAAAGCACATCTGCCTTAAGCTCCTTAAAGTTTGAATTCAAAATCTTTCTTCCTCTAAATTTAAGAGATGGTGATCAAGAAGCAATGAAATCCATGAAAAGCTAGTCAAAAATGACTTGTCAGAGACATCTCGAGGCCCGTACCTTATCATCCAGAATTTCCTATCCGGAGCCTTTTCACCAAAAGTATCACAAATGTTCATACCCACTTTTCTAAAGCCAAACACGCTTCAAGCTCCGGAACTTACGGCGACTCCGAGCTCCTTATATTAAGGGGGAAACGTAGGCAACCGTAAATGGTCCGGTCATAAACACATTCAAATCCCGAGAAAATCTCGGTCTCATCAATGGCCCCCCTCCCATCACACAATCCCTCTTCACCATTCGCCAACTTCGACTCTTTGGTATACGCTTGACTTTCTCCTCCTAATTAATCTAAATGTTTGTTCATGGATATCGAGATTAGGGGTTGAATAACCCGAACATTAATAAAGGGTTTTGAAAAGCAAATCTTGTGATCATTTTGAATAAAACATGTTTTCAGCATCAACTCTCGAAACAAGTCTTCCTTTTCTACATTATAGGAAAAATAGAGGCTAAACACTAATTTTCTGTCGCCAGGCTTCCATACACTTTTCCACACCTTGTTGTGCTTATACTCTCTCAAAAGAGTCAAACCCAAAGCGAGTTCTTTTTGTGCCTTCATCCAAATGAGGCTCATCAACATAATACAAATCGGGGATTCATCCCCGTACTTTTCGAAGAAAAATATATGCCCCCGCAGTATACATTTCCGGATTGTTCTTCTCACTTTACGGTTGACTAATTGAATAAAGAAAATAATAAAGTAAATATAGAAGGATGGGTTGCCTCTTTTGCTACATGACAATTCAATTTGCATTAGAGCCGCATTGTATTTCCTCTTTAAGGGAGTGACTTTAAGTGGCTAAGCCATTTCTTTAGAGTGGGGCTTCTCCGGGTCACGCCGGGTCCAGATCGCGTTGGTTCTTCACTTTTGCTACAAGCATGGGTTGGGTCTCCTCGTTCCGCATCGGGCTCGCAATGCCTACCAAAGTTGGAAGCCTCTCTAATTATGTCGGATTCACAAAGCCATGAGACCGAGGCTTTGCCAAGTCACTTCTTCAAAATCAAGACTTTCGCAAATACATCTCTTCTGCACCAAGGCTCCGCCAAGCAAAGTGGAGATTTGATCGCCATGTTGGTCATGCGTTTGTCAAGTGCGCTTCTTTGATGTCCAAAGATGAGGACGGAATTTTAACCGTGACCAGGTTCATCATATTTCCATGGCTAATATTGGAATCCGAGTCCATAAAACTCCTTGTGACAATCGAATGAGGTTTCGATGTTCATCCTTGGAAGATGTCGAGAAATTTTTGGTTTGACGATTGCCCTCAACCCCCGATGGGACTTTCACGGTAGAAGAGGAAGAGTCCCCATCCCTATCTTGGCCAGACACGACTACCACCACCTTCCTCACACTCTTCCCTCAATCTCATGCGAATCAACCCATCCTTTCGGCCTCGGTTCGGTATACCATTCACAGCTGGGCCGATGCAGGACAGCTGGTCGTTGGGGAAATAAGTTGACTTCAGGTCAGATTAGGGCGATATGGTATGCTCTGCAGCAAGCTGCCAGTGGTAGCTCGGTATGTCACAAAGAAGCTTGGTATGCCTCGCCAGCCGGTAATGCATCGGAGTCCAGAGCTTCGCCATTACATCGCTTTGAAATGCCTCGACGGCAACCTCAGATTCAAGATATCCATCCCGGGCACCGCATAAGCCTCACAAGATCCCTTCTATGATCGTCTCTAACTTGGGATGAAGAAACCCCAAATACAGGCTACCTCCAGATTGACCCATGCAGCGGTCGATCGCTGGACTGCGATCAGCTCCACAGCTCCCTCGGCGGGGGGCAAGTAAATCAATGCACCCTGGAATGTCTTCTTATGGTTGGGGTTACCTCTGTAATGCCTGACAAAGCAAATTTGGGAATCCCACCTCGCTTTGGAACCAATCTATCAGGGGCCTTCGCATAGCAACAGCTTGGAATGCTTGGAACCAGTCCTGGGAGTGGTCCAGTGGTAACATCCAGGAGCTCCCTCCTCGTAATGATGCTAGCTCGCCCGCTCCTCACACAACTTTCACAAATCCATTCCTCACTCAAAGCTTCATGGGTTACCAAGCCTCCATCCAGGGCCATCAGAATCACCAGGACCGCAGCCCTCTCAAGTTATGCACCTTCGCCTATGCAATTCAACAATCAGGACAAAGCCTTGCACTTAAGCCTACTTATGGGCCTCACTCTTGAAATCCGAGTTACCCACTACATCAAGACCGCTTCGCCTTCTTGCAGCTAAAATCAACAAAGACGCCGCAAGGTTCTATCCCTTTGCCTGTGGTCCTACTCGAGCTCCCGGGTGATTCGGGCCAAGGACAGATTTCATACGTCCCCTGCATCGGCCGTTCCTCCACCTCGTCTCGCCGCGCAGTAGCTCCTCTCTAGCTCGCCGCCGGTTTGAATGCCATGGTTCCACCACAAGACCCTCATTTGGCTTGGTTCATAGAACGACACAAGGAAATGAAAGCAGATTGCTGAATTGATACGCTAAGAAGTCCGCTTTCCGGCCAACGAACCCGGACTCCTTTGTTCCCCACAAATTCGTGATGCCTAATTGTGATCTCTTTGATGGCACTTTGCATGCCCGAAACCCATCTCGGACACGTATACCTTGGCAATGAAGGTCAAAAGGGGCACCAATCGCAGTTGGCTTGACTATTTCAATCTTCTTTGAAGTCCAAAGATGCTCTCAAAATGGTTCTTCCGCTTAAAACTCGAGGCCAGGGCTACATGGGACCGGACATTACTAGCTAACTTGGAGTAGGAAGCAAATAGAGTTGACTGCAGACAACAATGCAGTGTCCCACGAGAACATCAGGGACTTTTACAAGCAAGATGGCAACTCTCCTTCCTTGAAAGAGGAACAACTAGACATCTTTCAGCCATGCACGAAACCACATCCGAGGGCCTCACTTAGCAATTTCCCTATCCGGATCTACGGGCAATGATCAATTCCGGGCTAAATTTGAGAGGGCTTACAATCAGCAAGTTGTCGCACTGCTTACGGATACCGGGTTTCTTCCCACCTCCAACACGACTCACGCGGCCCTGATTCGGACAGGATTACAACAATGCCACTCCTTTCGTGCCAAGGAAAGGTGATGTGCCCAAGTCGCGAAGCCTCAAGCTTGAACATTTCGGAATGCCTCTCGAGCGACGTCTTTCAGGAATTTGTGAAGGAAGGTTTGACCATAACAACCATCAGTCCATGGATCCCGATGTATGCCCCTGAAAAAGGGCGGTGTGAGAACTGATCAAAAAGGGTACCCCAAGGGCCCAACACAGTCAACAATCCATTCCCTAAGAAAAACCATAGGGTGAATATGATTGAAGCCATGAACAAGCCAAGTATGGCTAACAGCTCCTATATGGAAGACACCCTTCGAAGGGAGGATTCTAGTTGCATAATTGTTATCAAGGATGGGTTTCTCACTTCATGACGTAATGCCGCGACTTCACCTTGAGGACTCTCACGTTGATCGATTGGCTCGGTACTTCATCGCATGTCGCTTTAGCGCCAAACCTTTAACCGGACCTCTGTAGTGACGCTTTGTCGAACTCCGGGGCTTCATCTAATCATTCGAGAAAGATTGCGTGGCTTTCGCCGTGTCTCTTCCACGGAATGGGGCTTTATCAAGTTACACCTATCTTCGTAAGAAAGGCTAAGTCACCCCAACAACTATCTTGGAGTTTCAGCTTTAGAACTTGGTATATGGCAACTCCTCGCATCATCAAAAGTTGAGAATTGGGAATCTCCTCATATCAGCATTTCGCCAAATCATTCTCCAAATTTATGTCAAATCATAACTAACCCAAGCAAGAGAGGGTTCATTCATGTCAACATGCTTTGATTCTAGAGCTTGTCAGCGTCAGCTTCAAATGTCACGAGATCTCGAAAGAAATTTCAATCGAGACCCGGGGTTCAAATCCAACTTCATCCCAAGATCAAAATTGACCTCATCAATGACATCCAATTCAGTCCGCGACCAAAGGATATCACCCCACCAGCTCAAAGCTTGTCCCAAACAGTCAACAACACATACAAACCCTCTCACCACATGCATCCCCACAAAAATCTCCCCAGGGCTCATGTAGCATGCAAAACATGAATCAATAAAAAAAAAAAAACCTAAGCTATTGCGAATCATTTTTAGTTCCATGCATGCATCCATCATCATGAATGTCATATGTGCATTTATCCCTCTGCTAACAAATGTAGCAATTCAAGCACGAAAGACCAATTTTCCATCACTACCCGAAAGCCTCTCCGCAGCAAGGATGGTCTCCACCGAAGCGTAATTCCAATGACTTCAACGGAACTACCCAAATGACTGATACCTCAAGTCGACATCAGCCTGATTCAGACACCTCAATCCTGCACATTAGGACAACACCACTTTGGCTCCAGGTCTACAGTGCATCAAGTCCGTGAAGACATCTTCCGACATCTCCAGTTGGGCAAAGGCGACCTCCAATGTCCACAAATGGATGAAGACAACCCCCAACATCCACAAACATACGAAGACCACCTCCGGTGTCTACGATTCGGTCAGGGATGCCAAGTTCTCAAAATGCAAGTCGGTCAGGGACGCCAAGTTCTCAAAATGCAAATCGGTCAGGGACGCCAAGTTCTCAAAATGCAAATCGGTCAGGGACGCCAAGTTCTCAAAATGCAAATTGGTCAGGAACGCCAAGTTCCCAAATGCAAATCGGTCAGAGATGCCAAGTTCTCAAATGCAAATCGGTCAGGGACGCCAAGTTCTCAAATACAGTACGGACAGAGACGCCAAGTTCTCAAATGAAAATCGGTCAGAGATGCCAAGTTCTCAAATGAAAATCGGTCAGAGACACCAAGTTCTCAAAAGCAAGAAGTCCCAATGTGAAGACAAGCTCAACAACTTCTACAAGGTTGACGATCACCAACAAGATGCAGACTCAACCAAACTCCCCCCTTCAGGTCAAAATGCCTCCAAAGACAGCAAATCGTCAGCAGAAACCGCAACCCAACAATTCTTCATCAACATCACCCGAAGCCTCAGTACTTCCGGCAGCTACAGGTAAGCACAACACATGTATGAAAGCATATCTTAGTCAACTACTTTTCTAAAAGAACATTATCATCAAATCTTAGGGTGACTTCCCAAAAAAAATAAAAAATAAAAAAAAATGGTCAAGTCTTAGGGCGACTTCCCAAAAATAGTCAAATCTTAGGGCGACTTCCCCAAAAAACAGTCAAACCTCGGGTGACTCCCAAATACCGTCAAACTATAGGTCCAGCCGCTTGACCGACATGGTCACCATTTTCCCCGATAATCATCGTAAGCTCTAATATTCCCCTGCGAGAATGCCCTCAAATAGTCTCCCTCAACCTCGATCTAGGTTCATACAATAGAACTAAACCTCAACTTAGGTTCATCCCTGACAAAAGCCAACGGAATTCCGTCTCTTTCACCTCCGGTAGCAAACGTAAGACCGATCCCTTCAAATGAAATCCACCAAAAGACTGTCTATCCCCCTCGAAGTCTGTCCCCAACGAAAGGATATGAACATCGAAGGAAATCATTTCAAAGCAAGTTGTCACCTCCAGATCACCCATCATCAAGGTCCAAGGCACCTAAAACGCCATCATCAAGGTTCAAGGCACCTAAGACGCCATCATCAAGGTTTGAGGCACCTAAAACGCCATCACCAAGGTTCGAGGCACCTAAGACGCCATCATCAAGGTTCGAGGCACCTAAGACGCCATCATCATTAAGGTTCGAGGCACCTAAGACGCCATCATCATCAAGGTTCGAGGCACCCAAGACGCCATCATCAAGGTTTGAGGCACCTAAGACGCCATCGTCAAGGTTCAAGGCACCTAAGATGCCATCATTAAGGTTTGAGGCACCTAAAACGCTATCACACACAACACGAGGAAAGCAACCATCCCCTAAAAACCGAAACCATTACCAGGGTGACTTCCCCAAAATAGTCAAGTCATAGGGCGACTTCCCCAAAATAGTCAAAACCATAGGGCGACGTCCCCAAAATAGTCAAAACCTTAGGGCGACTTCCCCAAAATAGTCAAAACCATAGGGCGACTTCCCCAAGATAGTCAAAACCATAGGGCGACGTCCCCAAAATAGTCAAAACCTTAGGGCGACGTCCCCAAAATAGTCAAAACCTTAGGGCGACTTCCCCAAAATAGTCAAAACCTTAGGGCGACTTCCCAAAAATAGTCAAACCTTAGGGTGACTTCCCAAAAATAGTCAAATCTTAGGGCGACTTCCCAAAAATAGTCAAATCTTAGGTTGACACCCTAAAACAGTCACTCTAGGGTCAAAGACCCGAACTACGGCCGGCTTGATTCCTCTTAAGGATACGTAGGTAGCCTATTAAATAGGTTCAGCCACTCGATCACTTGATCATCCTGCCAAATATGGAGCCTTACTCTTATCGACGACCCCGCTTCCTTCGAAAGCGCCGTCGCCGAGGGGCTACTGTAAGTGCTCCAATTTGAGCTTGTTAGTATTTTCGTTAGAAAATTAACGAAAGTTATAACATTTCTAACAATTCCTAACATTCCTAACTTTTCTAACCAAGCAAGGGCAACGTGGGCATTGTTATTTAAGGTTAAACCTACAAAAGAATCTAAAAAAGCAAAAGAAATTGAAAAAAACCCAATCTGGTAAGTTGAAAAACATAACCAGTTTGAATTTTCAAAAGATTATTCTTCCTGTCCAAAGCCTGGAGCAGCATTTAATGAACAATGCACGTTTACAGAACCCTCCGTGCAGACATGTTTGTCAATTTCAGTGGCATATAAATTGAACCCTCCTCTCTCGGTCTACACAACACAATTGGCTCTACGAGAAGGCGTGTATACGGCGAAAAATAGGGAGAAAACAGTGGGAATTCACTAGAATTGCCACCATTTTCTCTTCAATCTTTCCCAAACCCCACTCACTCAAAATACTTTCAAAACACTCTCATACATACTCTCATACATACACCAATCCAAGCTCAAATCACCCCTTAGGAGGAGGATTAGAGAGAAAACATAGAGGACTTAAGTGTTATCTACTTGTTTTCTCTTTGACCAACTCTATCATCAAACCCTAAACACATTCAAGCCTTGAATCCACCCAAACACAAATCCAAACACCAAATCTTGATACTCCTCAAGTCAAACACCAAATCTTGATACTCCTCAAGTCAAATTCCAAGCCTAGGAAGATAGGGTGTCACCATTGGTAAAGCCCTCCTTCTCTAAACCCTAAAACTCCCTTTTAACTTCTTGTTCATCTTGTTCTTCTTACTTTGATTTACTTTATGTCTAGTTTAACTTAAATCTTGACCTAAGATGGTCATCTTGAAGTTCATCTTCATGAATGACCATCTCAAATGGTCCACATTTTAAATCTCTAGTTGATTTTTCTCTTTAATTTCATCTCTACAAAATTCCCCTTCCCAAGCAAATGAAATGCTTAAGTCCTAATGTACCCCAAGGATGGTTTGATATAGTTGATTCACCACTAAAATGTCAAGTGATCACTAATCAAAACCTAGGGAAATGGGGACAAGCATGGATGCAAAACCCCCCTTAAAATCATATTTTCTTTCTTGAGAAGTTGCTGTCCAGTAGCAATTTTCCAAGATCCCAGTCCATTGTCTTAATTTTTGGACACAGATAAACTTGTAATTTGGTGTTGACTACAAAACACTTTTTGTAGCCAACATCCAGAGCTTTCCATAAATATTTTTATTTTATTTTGTGGATGAGTAAAACTCCTCTTTTCAAATTTTCTTTTAGAGGCCAGTTCATCAGCTTCTGGGAATCCAGATCTCATACCTGAGATTTCCAGAAGGTTTTGACCCCTCAAATCTTCTCCAAAATGGAAAATTCTTTCGCACAAATATTATTTAAGGTGTCTGAAACAACTTTCATTCTCTGAGTTTATCCAGATTATGAAGTTTTAAGACTCTTGAATCCATTTCAAAATCAAAGGTCCACTGCCTTTTTCATTCTGGCAGAAGTGACTCTCAACTTCAAAAGGTCTTTTGAGCACCAAATCTCAATCCAAAAATCTTCCAAAAAATCATGGGATCAGTTTAAAGTCTTAAAAAGATATCCCAATTTTTACTTTTCTGAGTTTCAAATTATTTTGGCCAAAACACACACACACACACAAATGATTTTGAATGTTTGGAAGACTCATTTTACGAGGCATTCCGGGTGCACACTAACGTCCTTCCCGGCGTGTAACGTGACCTCCGAACCCAAATCTCTAATCTCGGGCATTTTTCAAAGTTTTGGCCCTTAAAACAAAAATGGCGTGGCGACTCCGTTTGATTTCAAAAAATCGGGTACATCACAATACCGTGAAGAGATCAAGGAGACTGTTCGCCTGAACCAAGAACTCTCCAACCTCCCCGAAGGGTCAGCAACGCACAGTTCAGTTCTGGCAACCATTGTTGCGCACTAACGTTCGAACAGCTGCGGCAATCCATAAATTACCTCCCCGCTGAGGCACCCAAGCCAGTATCTTGGGACAGAATCACGAAAGGCTGCCAGAAGCTCACGGGAACTCATCTACGATCAATGAATTGAGGAAGACATATGGCCCTATGCTACGAGGAGTCCTCCTCGACTATGGTTCAACTTCGGAGCGGCTGTTCGAAGGATCCAAGCACGATGTCGGCGTTCTAACCCGATCGGGTCAAATCCATGCATCACCACCAAAGGCCACCAAAAGCCGACGGAGCCGAGGCTACAACCCGAGGCCAGCCCGAAGACACAAGTTATGGGAAAGAGGACCCGATCCTCACTCAGCTCAGGCAAACCCATGTGAACAATTCCCTTTGGTCCCTGCTCACATCCTCATATCCTTACAAGCTCAAGCTGGAGGAAAGTGCAGCCGTACCATGGTCCCCGTGGATGCAACCCCAGACGAAGTCATTCAGATGATCGGCAACATCCACTACGGCAACATTATCACCTTCACAGATTTGAACCTTCCAAAATTTGGGGCTGATCACAACGAGCCACTCTACATCACAGTTTAGGCGACAGCGTCGCACTTCCCGTGTGTTGGTAGATGGAGGTTCGAAATGAATGTCTTGCCCGCCAAGATGATGGACACCTTGACATCAAGCCTACGGATCTGAAGCCTTCGGTCCACCTTTGTCAAGGCTTATGACTCTACTTCCCGTACAGTTCTCGGGGTTGCTACTCTTAAGATCTGGTTCGGCAAGCGGAAGATCCCCACCGAATTCCAAGTGTTGGACATTCCAATCACTTTCACAGCCATCCTGGGGCGTCCCTGGCTACATCAAATCAATGGCGTGGCATCCACCCTTCACCAGTGCCTCAAGTTCATGCAAGGCAACAGTCTACGGCGACAGCGTCACCACCGAGTGGACCAGCACCAACGACATTCCAGTGTTAGAAATCAAGCATAATGATGACATGGCATTAACTGGATTCACTCTGGAGACCTCCAAGATCCAAATATGCAACGTGGACCTTCCACTGTTCCAAGACAAGATTCCTCCTGCCATGAAGATGATGAAACTCATGAACTTCGTCCCAGGACTGGGGCTCGGCAAAAGGTTACAGGGCCAACACCAAGTCATTGAAGTCAAGGACCACACCACGGTCCAGGGGCTTGGCTATGTGCCAACATCGGCTGACATTAAGGAAGACAAAAGGCTCGCCCACACCAAGGCAGCAGCCCGCAAAAGGGGAACCTCCGACGGCACACCCAATCTTCGACCTTACAGTTTTGACCTTGCTCATTACTTCACCAAGGGAACCGACAGCAGAACTGAGGGGACCGACAGCGGAACCGACAGCAGAACTAAGGGGACCGACAGCGGAACCGACAGCAGAACTGAGGGGACCGACAGCGGAACCGACAGCAGAACTGAGGGAACCGACAGTGGAACTGATGAAGATGAGAAAGAAGCAGGGATAGTCAGCACAGAGACTACAGAAAGGATGGAACAGCTAGCACGGGACCTCAAGCGTTTCAGAGGACTCAAGGCCAATCCGATAAGGGGAGCATTCCTCGACAATCACGGCTCTACTGGACCAGCGCCACCACAGTCCGGCCACGAGTACACATTGAGGAATCCCAGGACGAGGAAGATCAACTCAAGGTACTCTTCACGGGAAAGCAGTTGTTCGGATCAGCCGTCGAGGCCACATTCGAGACGGTAACTCCAAAGCGAAGGAACCGGGAATTCATAGAAGACGCTCTCGGTGGACCGGCTCTACGAGTCTTTTTGAAGAAGTCATGGAGGTGCCAAACACGATTGACCTGGGCTCAGAAAACAACATGATCGCCATGATTGGGACAACGAAGCCAAGCCTCTCGATCCCCGAACCCTCATCAAGCATCCAGCAATGCCATTGAAGAACTGGGTTACTTTCACGGACGAGGGCAAGCCGAGGCAAATGGAAGACAAGTTGGGCCTTGCACCCACATCTCCCTAAACCCGGTCTCAAACCCTGCAGTGAGTCCTTGTAAAAGTCCCGAGTCCTACGAGTCGTCCAACGGCACTTACGCTTGAGAAGACTATAATAATGTAGCCAACCATGTATTTGTTCTCGTTTAATGCAAAGTCGACCTTTTGGAGTATCCTCTCATTGCCACTTTAACAGCGATAAGTTAACAAACAACTTAAAAGACGTTAATAACTCAATTGATAAAAAACGAGACACATTAAATGAACAATACATTAAAGAAGTTCTAGAGCGTGTAGTTGACCAAGAGGACAACCGGGCCCAAGGCTAGAAGAGGTTATGACCAAAGTGAACTGGGGTCGGTGCAAGAGCCTAAAGAGACACAAGTGGGCGGTTTCTTCGCCGATGCGAGAAAAGAAGCCACGATAAGCCTCCTCACGGGAGTATGTTGACGTGTTCGCTGGTCATACCCGGGACATGCCGGGACTCGATCCCTCGATCGTAGAGCACAAAATTCCCTGGATCCCGAATCCAAGCACATCAAACGAAGGCTGCGCAAGATCAAGCCAGAGTGGTCCTTGCAAGTTAAGGAAGATATTGATAAAATGCTCCGAGTTGGTTTCATCAGAGTGATTGAGTACCCGACTTGGCTCTCCAACATCGTGACGGTCACAAAGGCCAATGGAAAGGTCAGATGCTGTGTGGATTTCCGAGATCTCAACAAGGCCAGCCCTAAAGATGATTTCCCACTGCTTTAACATCGACATGCTAGTCGACACCACGACAAATTTCGAAGTAAAATCCTTCGTGGATGGGTTATTTGGATACAACCGAGATCAAAATGTCCAAGGAAGATCAAGCCAAGACTACTTTCACCACTCCGTGGGGGACATGCTTGCTACACGGTCATGCCGTTCGGTCACGAAAAACGGCGGGGCTACTTACGTGAGTGCACGTTGACCCTCTTCCATGATATGATTCACAAAGAAATCGAAGTATATGTCGACGACATGATCATCCACTCAGGAGGATCGAGACATGCGGCACATGACAGACTTCGAGAAAGTTCTTCAACAGAGACTCGAAAGCACTCCATGAGATTGAACCTTGCGAAGTGCACCTTCGGCGTTAAGCGTGGCAAGTTCTTGGGGTACATGGTTACGAGAAAGAGGTATCGGCCGATCCCAAGAAAATCAAGGCCATCATCGACATGAAGCCGCCTCGGACTACGACGAAGTGAAAAGTTTTATGGGAAGACTTCGGTACATCGGTCGCTTCATCAACCGGTTGACATCTCTCTGCAAGCCAATGTTCAAGCGATGAAGAAGAATGCGAGCATCAAGCCCAGGACGCCGAGTGCCGATAGCTTTCGAGAAAATCAAGACCTACTTGGTGAATCCCCCAATTACGTGCCCGCCACATGAAGACAAGCCACTACTCCTGTACTTGACGATAACAGAGACACGTCAATTGGAGCAATCTTTGGCGCAAGAGCGAGAAAGATTCCAAGGTTGAGCATGCAATCTACTTCGTAAGACGGAAGCTTGAGGAAGTGAACTCGGCTACTCGGCATTAGAAAAAACTTGTACCGCCTTGGTATGGGTAGTCGGGAAAGCTGAAACACTACATGCGGTCACACTCGGTGCTCTGGTCTCCAAAATGGACCCCGTCCGATATCTCTTTGACAAGCCATCCCTGTCAATGCGACTAGCCAAGTGGTCATTCTTCTGGTGAGTTCGACATCAAGTACATGGTCGAGAAAATCAACAAAGGGCGAGTAATGGCGAGATCGGTGGCCGGACTTCCCAAGCGGTGAACGAGGGTCACGATCCGCGATTTCCGGACGACGGAATCTTCTCACTCGGCAGGCGCAAACCGCGGCAACTCTTCTTCCATGGGGCAGCCAACAAGAAGGGGAATGGTATTGGAATGCTCCTTGTCGATCCCAAGGACGAGCACACTCCCATAGCCATCAAGCTGAATTTTGAAACAACCAACAATGCAGCAGAATATGAAGCTTGTGCAGCCGGTCAGGAAGCCGCCCTCGGCGCAACATCTCGTAACCTGGAAGTGTACGGAGACTCAAAGCATTGATAATCAATCAAGTGTCCAACAAATGGAAGACGGTAGATTCTGGCCTCCAGAAGTACCACGCGTACATGGAGGAGCTCATTGCTCAGTTCAAGGACATCTCTTTTCACTATTTGCCAAGAGACAGGAATCGCTTCGCAGATGCCCTGGCAACCCTCGCCTCTCTTGTCGAAATTCCCGATGAGAAATTAGTAAAACCCCTCAGAATAGGCAGACGGGAAACACCCGCTTATTTCCGTGAGATCGAAATAAAAAAAGAAACGATCGATGAACCCTGGTACAATCAAATCTACCAGTACCTCCAAAACGGAGAAGCTTCCTTCACAAATGAAGATGGAAAATACAAAGAAGGGATCAAAGCCAAAAATATGATGGCATTAAAACGCCTGGCATCCCATTTTTGTCATCACCTGGGGGTATGTTGTACAAGAAGCGCCACCAAGGGCCACTCCTTCGGTGTGTAAATAAAGAAAAAGCCGGCGAGCTAATGAACAGAAGTTCACAACGGAACCTGCGGTCCGCACATGAACGCCCGAGCATTGACACAGATCATTCTCCATATGGGATACTATTGGATATCAATGGAAACAGACTGCATCCAGTTCATCCGAAGCTGCGACAAATGTCAACGGTTCTCCAACCTCAATCACATCCCTCCTCATGAACTCTATTGCATGACTACACCATGGCCTTTCACCACATGGGGAATCGACGTCATCGGCAAGATCACTCCACCAGAGAGCAATGGTCACGAGTTCATTCTAGTCACAGTCGACTACTTCACCAAATGGGTAGAAGCCAGATCATACAAGGTACTGAATTCTAAGAAGGTGGCCGAGTTCATCAGAGAGAACATCATGTGCCGATACGGAGTGCCCAATGAGATCATATCCGACAATGGGACCCACTTCGAAGGAGATTGTGACCAACTGCTGACCGAATTCAGAGTCATGCGCCACAAGTCTTCTCCATATAGACCACAAACCAATGGTGCTGTAGAGGCAGCCAACAAGACTCTCGCCATAATAATCAGAAAAATGACCACCAGAGGTCGGGACTGGCCCGAAAAGCTACATCTAGCCCTGCGGGGATCTGTAACATCGCCGAACCGCCACATGGGAGACTCCGTTCGCGCTTACCTACGGAATGGAAGCAATGCTACCCGTGGAATTGGAAATTCCATCCCTCCGAGTCCTCTTGGAAAACGGGATCAATGAAGTCGAATGGCTACAGAGCCGTCATGACGAACTTGCTCTGCTCGACGAGCGCAGATTGAAAGCCATGGAACACACTCGAGCCTACCAGAGCAGAATGGCCCGAGCATTCGATAAGAAAGTCAAGATCCGAGACATCAGAGAAGGCGACTTGGTGCTAAAGGAAAAGCCTCCTACGCAGACCAATCCCCTCGGAAAGTGGGAGCCTACCTGGATAGGACCATTCGTGGTACAAAGAATCTTCTCCGGAGGAGCCATGAAGTTAGCAGATTTGGACGGGAACCCTTTCGTAAACCCCGTGAACGGAAGCAAGCTCCGCAGATACTTCATTTGAGGAAGAGCACGAGTAACCTCTCCTTCCCCATACACTACCCCTCAGTAAAATTAAAGTGCTAAAAGAGTAATACCCAACTGGATACATTCTCGCTAATGATCCAGGTAAAAAACAGGGTCGCACTTCTTTTGTCTTCATTTTTCTCAAATTCACCTAAAAGTGTCGAACTACGGTGACCTGAGCCCCTTAGTCCAATTGTAAAAGGGGAACGTAGGCAGCCATCATTGGTTCGGTCTCAAAAACAAAAAAAAAATACAATAAGCATTAATTGCTTGTGTTTCGAAAAACTCTTTTCAATTAACCTACAAATTCATTACGGTTAAAACAATCTTTGATGAATTCAAGCACGGTCAACTCTTGACTCACTACACGCTAGCAAAACTACAATAAAACATTAATCAGTTAATGTGTCTGCAATGACAATGGGTGGATACTCTGGACTGCAAGGTCAACCTAGTTTCCCGTACTTGGTCCTTCATCCTTCTTCCCCTTCCCTTTCCCACGGCGAGTGTTCTTCACCTTCACAGGGAATATTCCGGTAGTCCTTCTACCTGGCTTAGGGACCCTTCCCGACGCCTCCATCAAGCCTGTAGCTGTCAAAGCAGCCCTTTCCCTAGCTCTGTCTCGAGCTGCCTCTCTTCGAGCCATCATCTCCGTGCTTTGATTGGCCTCCCGATCAGCACTGGCCTCATAGTCAGCCATGTCGTTCCCAGTACGATTCCGAGGGTTAGCCCCCGCTTCGGTCCTCCTCAAGGTCGAGCTGTCCAGGTGATCAGTACCCAACAGCTCACTCCGTCTCCACAAAATACACATCTGTGTCTCCCCTATACAATCTTTGTACCAGTTCAGATACTGCGTCGACAGAACAGTACTCCCTCTACGGTGAAAGAGAACCCTGGCAAGAAAGGACGTGTATTGCCACCACCGTGTGAGCATCAATAGCGTCGAAGGATCTTCCATCAGCAGAGATCCCACCTCGAAGGTAGCTGCATGAACTAAACCCGTCAGTGGCACCTGCTCCAGCCCGAACTGTCGCAGAACCAACGACGGAATGAAGAAAGACATCTGAGACAGCCCCGGCACTCTGACAACCAAGTGACCCTCCTGAACGGTCCGACAAGTCTGTAGCTTCCAGTTCGGAACCCACTATCGCAAGTGATGCGTGCTGAGTCTGGCCATCCAGAGCTCCAACTCAGCCTGATTACCCCCAATCACCAGAGGACGTCGAGAGAAGGACCAAGCGTCACAAGACATTGGCACCTCAGGCATCATCTGCAGTCTCTCCCTCAACTACATGGTAAGCATAGCGGGACTCCCTCCCCACATGTACCGACTGCCGGTCGCCATCCGACCTATGCCCAGGAACGTCTCGCCCAGAACCAAAGGCACGATGTCTCCCCCGTTTCGGCACTGCCTCACCAGGTCCAGTACACTGTGATGGCACACACCCAGGGACGTGAACGTGAACAGAGTAGCGATCGCGCACAGAGCAAATGCGTCCCATGCAAAGACACTCCCCTCAACTCCAGCAAATCTATCGGGCAGTCCCGAAATGTCGACATAATCAGTGTTCAGTATTAGCATCCCGTATGCTTCTTCAGCCGAGATACCAAGTAGAGACACTAGCTTCTCAACAGTGGCCCCGCCACCAGCATAAGGAAGAACTAGCTGCTCCGTCTCAGGTCCTCCCAGAATGGCCCGGAAGTCTTCGAACGTAGAAGTGACTTCGTTGTACGAGAAGCTGTACACGTTCCTCCGTACATCCCAGAAGCGAGCCGCTGCTCTCAAAAGATCCCAATCTGGCATGAGCTCCTTCAAAGACCAAACAGATTTCATCCCGTAACAGCCTTCGAAAAACCCTTTATTTTGCCTCGTATGGTTCTGTACCCACGACTGGAAATTCTCCAAGTATCGCTCTTGCATCCGAGACGATAGCTTAGGAAAGGGAGCCATGAAAGAAAGTGAAGAAAGCCTTAGAAATGTGAGAGAATTCAGCCAACTGATCAAAGCAATGCGCAATTTCCTCGAATTGCAAAGCTGAAACTGCAATTTAAAAGACTCTGAAAGTTCATTCTCAGTCCGGCCGGACTCTCCCTGCAATTGACTTGGTCAACTCTGCAGCCAGCTGCTCCTAAAATTGGAAGCAATTCCAAACAAGGCCCTGTTCATCCTTTATGAATCTGCGTGCTACCCCTGGTTTCAATCAACCAAAGCCAACACCACTTCCGCCCCGGGCTCATGCAACAGTGCAATTAATTAATAATCAGCGCATATAGGCATAAATGTTGACCCGTTCAATTTTTCATGCATGTTTCATTTTATTTATTTTTTGATCAACCTATTTGCTTATTTGCCAAAATAATAAGAAGGTAATCACTAAATAAATGTATAAAGTGCAGGTTCTGCCCCAAGGGCGCCTTTTCAAATACAGTTCAAGTCGAATTGTTTCGGACAATACATACATTTTGTTTAAAAAAGCAGCAAAAGGAGGACTACTCAGAGTCCTGCTCGTTATCCGAGCACTCGGTGTACTGCCCCGCAGTAGCCGGATCTGTCGCAAACAGATAATCTCCGAATTCCTCCAGGCGGGAATATGTGAAAGGCCTCCTCGGTGTCTGCGAACTCGAGGACTCTCCCCTCTCGTGCCCCGAGTGCGAAGGAGGATGAGCTCAAAACCCAGCCGTTCCGCCCGCGGACTGGCCAAATCCCTGTGCGAAGTCCTCTCCACCAGCTGTAGGAGCAGACGAACCTCTCGGCCTAGACGGCCTCGGCTCACGAACATCCACGCTCCTCCGGGAACTGCACCTCAGAAACGCCACGAGCCTCCTAGCTTAGCTGGTCATCCCGTCCAACTGTCTCATAGCCTCGTTGTACGTGCGGCCGGACACCTGCAAACCAGGAAAGTCATCAAAAGACAAGCAGAAAGTACAGATGCAACATTTGCAGAATGCTACTATTAAATGCAGAAAATCAAAAGGTGCTCACCGAAGCGTTGGGGTCCACCCTGTACCGTGGTCTCGGCTCATCCGGGATCGGGATCACCAGTCGTCTATGCGAACCATCCAGCCCCTCGTACGCCACCCTAGCGCGTGGGATCGGGAGATCTCGAGGACGTCCAGGACCCTCACCCTCCCTGTGCTGTACCTGCGGGCTCCTCAGCCTCATCCTCAAGAAAATGCCGTAGTCGGCTCCCGCTATGACATACTCAATATAGAACACACCCTGTCTATACCTCTCTAACTCCTCCATCGGCATCAACAGAGGATGCTGCATGAATGGAGGTGGATCCACCGACACCATCGGAAGAGACCCTGGGCTATGCTGACGGGTCACCCGCTCCCCCAGATACATAGCGTCGCAGTGAAGTCCCACCAGGAGCTTCCGCCACCGCGTAACCTCTCTAGCCACCTGAACCACGCCAACGTGGAACCGAATCCACCAGGTCAGCTGGATCCTCTCGAAAAACTCTCTGCTCAGGGCTAGAGACACCTCCTCGTACGACAGTCGAGTACCCACCCTCGATGACACCGCCTTCTTCGCCCTCTTCTGCCAAACCAGCATGGCGGGGAACAGGGATTGGTACGCCTCCCTAACGTCCCACTGCTGCGGACTAAACACCTCTTAGCACCAGACCTGTCAAGCAAATGGAAAGTTATGTCAGCTACAGAGCATGATACATACGAGTACAGAAACGAGACAAGGAAGAGAAAAAAGATGCGAACTTACATCCAAAGCAAAAGAGAAACATCTCAAGGAGCTCTCCTCTCTCCGCGAGAACCTGTCCAAGGAATGATAGAGCTCGGCCAGTCCAGCCTCTCCCCATGCATACCCCCTCACGGCATCCAAGTCTATCAGCGACCCGGGCAAAGGGAAGTGACAGGACGTGTCAGAAGTCGGGAACAAAGTCGCTGACAGCGCGAACCAAAGAAACCCTCGAGCCAGGCGCTCCGCGCTCATCCTCAGAGACCCATCCAAGTAATCAGCAATACCCGTCTGCAGATGCCTATCCATCGAACTGTACCGGATACCTAAGCCCCTGGCATCGGTGATATCAAAACCCAGCAGCTCCGACAACTACCCCGGGGTAAAATCGTCCACCCACACAAGCGTGTTGCCATAGGTCGGCAACCCAGTGATAGCGGCAAAATCAGTAGGAGTCACCGTCGCCTCCCCCCATCTGAAATGAAAAGTGTGGGTCGTATCCCACCAGTACTCGCTCAGAGCTACGTACATAGCCCTCGCCCTCTGCGTCTTGGCTATCGCAGCCACCACACCGATAAATCCATCCAATCCGGAGTCGACCACCAGCTACCGTGGACTCCTCTCTCCCTCCCGAGCATCATCTGGGAATATCTCCCACAGCGCTCTCACTGCCTCAAAGGCTCCCCGACTCTTCTGGTTGCAAACATCAACCGTCCCTCGCCCCTGCAGGTGAACAAAGCAAAAATACGTTAATACAGAAGCGACATCAACAGAGTGCACGAACGCATGTCAAAAGGATGTAATGCAGATACAATTCTCATTCATTTCCTAAAGTATTTCCATCACTCCGAAAACTCCGTCGAAACCGGAACTTTCAAAGCACTTCGAAAACTCCGTCGAATCCGGAACTTTCAAAACCCTCTGAAAACTCCGTCGAATCCGGAACTTTCAAAACACTCCGAAAACTCCGTCGAAACCGGAACTTTCAAAGCCCTCCGAAAATTCCGTCGAAACCGGAACTTTCAAAGCCCTTTGAAAACTCCGTCGAAACCGGAACTTTCAAAACACTCCGAAAACTCCGTCAAAACCGGAACTTTCAAAGCACTCCGAAAACTCTGTCGAAATCGAAACTTTCAAATCATTTCGAAAACTCCGTCGAATTCGGAACTTTCGAATCTTTTTCGAACATTTCAAAAATTTACTCCGTCCCGAATTAAAGCTACTTTAATTTTGGAAAATGCATCTAGACATGGAATTTTGCAACCAAAATTTTTATGTCATCTACCCATAGTGTCAATTGAACTACATCCTAGTCAATTTCGACAAAGATTCATAGCAAAGTCAAAAGCCCCAATTCGGGCACCAAAATCCCTAACTCATTCCTAATCAAATTTCTAACATTTAAAGAATACATATTCTTAAAATTAATGGAATTTGAGGGAAGCTTACTTGTCTTTCGATCCCTCCCTTGGAGTTGTGGTTGTCCCTAGCCGGGTAGAACTCCGCCGGATTCAATGGATAAATGTTGGTTCGAATGGTCCGAACCAACCGCGTTCTTTCGTCATCGGTCCTTCCATGACGAGCCATTGGTTCCCAATCACCTTCCATATCAATTTTCCTTCACAAATTTGAGCAAACCTCACAATTTGGGGTGAAAATTCTCTCCTCCTTTCTCTCTTCCTCGTCGGAAACAATGAAAGAAAATGGCCATTTCAGCTTCTGCCTCGGCGCTGATAAGGACCTGGTCAAATTCAGTCTGAGTCCGGCCGGACTCTTGCTGTACAAAAGATTCCTTGCCACTTTGGCCCCTCAGCTTTTCGCAATTTCAATTTTACCCCTTTTGGCCCCCAAAAGTGTAAAATTTCTCCTCAGTTAGACATTTCTAACACCCCATCCCCCGAGGATTCATTCTCAGTTAGTTCTCACTAACGCTCGTCTCCAGACGTTAAATTCCCAGTTAGTCCTCACTAACGCTCGTCTCCAGACGTTAAATTCCCAGTTAGTTTTCACTAACGCTCGTCTCCAGACGTTAAATTTCCAGTTATTTTCACTAACACCTATCTCCAGACGTTAAACTCAATCCCCAGTTGACGTTTAACGTTCAAACGCTCAATCATGTCTCCGGACATTCCAGTTACAATCCCGTCTCCAGACGTTAAATTCTCGATCCTCAGTTGACGTTTGACGTTCAAACGCTCAACCATGTCTCCGGACATTCCAGTTACAATTCCATCTCCAGACGTTAAATTCTCAATCCCCAGTTGACGTTTGACATTCAAACGCTCAATCATGTCTCCGGACATTCCAGTTACAATTTTAATCTCCCGACGTTAAAATTTATATTGGTTTTCACCATCTTTCACTTCCCCGGCCGCCAGTCGTAAGCCCGATCGTCCCACCTCAGCGGCCATCAAGGTAAGCCCGCACAACAATCCCTCTTTGGCCATCAAGGTAAGCCCGCACAACAATCCCTCTTCGGCCATCAAGGTAAGCCCGAACACTCATCCCCAGCAGGATTCCAAAGAAGAAACGTCAATCCTTCCGAGTTGTTAATAACGCCAGTTTAACACAACTGTTCCCATCATTTCCACCCTATCCCCAGCAGGATAAACCTGGCCGTCAGTATAAGTCCAACACTCAAGGCACGAACGCCTCCGTCTCAGGATAAACGTATCCTCGCAACTCCGGTTTGAGGCGCCACACGCCCTCGTATGATTCAGCAACTCCGGTTTGAGGTGCCACACGCCCTCGTATGTTCAGCAACTCCGGTCTGAGGCGCCACACGCCCTCGAAGGTTTCAGAAGTCCCAGGTTCAGACGCCTCACAATAGTCTCCATTCGGGTCCAGGCACCTCGCAGTGGTCTCATTCAAGTTTAGACGCCTCCTAACAGTCTCACTCAGGTCAAGGTCCCCACGCGCGGTCCTTGCACCTACGAACTACGATCGGCTTGATTCCCGCTCGGGATACGTAGGAATCCTTTCGCTAAGGGTCCAGCCAGCTGACCGCCCAGGTCTTTCAAAGTAAGGCATCCCGATTTGGATTCTTATCTTTTTTTCAGCGACCCCACTTCCTTCGAAAGAGACGTCGCTGAGGGGCTAACTGTAAGTAACCAAATCCGGATCGTCAAAATCCGTTAGAAGTTAACCGGAATCCGTTAAACTGGCCCGCTCCAGGTTAACCGGAACCCGTTACACTCCCCGTTCTCAAGCCAACGAGACGTCTTGGGACTGCCCCGAGCATCCCAATGTCGAAACGTAATTAACACACGTCATCGCACGTAAAAGTATGGCTTTCCCTGAAAAACGCACTTTCCGGCACTTTTCGGGGGCGTTTCGGACATTTTCCGGACTGTTATTTAAAAAATGGACAAAACCGGGACCCGGGAACGAACTCCTACATGGCTGGTGACTCATGGGACATGTGGCACACATGCCACCTCCCTCTAGTCACCTTTCAATCAAAAATCAAGGAGAAAAGACCAAAATACCCCTGGTATGCAGTCTAAGTCCGGCCAGACTCCTTTGCAGATTCTCAGAAATTGCCAGCAAGTCCCTCCAATTTCCAAAGTTTCACAAAACCCCCTGGAATTCAGCCTAAGTCCGGCCGGACTCATGCTGAAATTTCACCTATAAATAGAAGGGCTGTCAAAGGCATTTATAACAACAAAATCACTCTCCAAATTCACCATAGCCACAGTCCAAACCCTTTTCACCTCTTCCCGAGCTCCCATTTCGTCTCGATTCGCGTGAAAACTTCGTATTTCGATCAAATACGCCCCTCACCACCTCAAAACATCATTCCAAATCACTTTTCGTATCCCGTATACACTCCCCGAGCCAAAGGAGTCGACCCTAGCTATAGGTATAACTCCCACTCTCTAATCTCTCGTTCCGTCTCGGTTTACGCGCAAGTCGCTACAACCGCTTCGAATGACATCTTTGAAATGTAGACGTCTCCGTCTAATGGGGTCCGATACGTTTTAGCCCCTCGATCCTCTTCTCTTCCCGTAAGAGAAGTAATCACGGGTTAAAACGGCGTTCCGGCCCCGTTCCATTTAAATTTCTGTCATTTACAATTCCGGATCGATCGATCCGTCGATCGTCATTTACATTTCCGTCATTTACAATTCCGAGTCGTTTGACTCGTTGATCGTCATTTACAATTCCGAGTCGTTTGGCTCATTGATCGTCATTTACAATTCTGAGTCGTTTGACTCGTTGATCGTCATTTACAATTCCGGATCGTTCGATTCTGTTGACATCGCATTTTAAATACTGTCTTTTACAAAAGTCCGACCCGTTTGGATCGTGATAGTATTTACTTTTCAAAGTCCGAGTCGCAACCCGATTCGTTGATTGCATGTCCTTTAATACATTTTTTTCCGTAAAAATCGTTAACAATGTAATGCCCGGTTAAAAACCGGAGTTCGACCTTCGAACTCTCTTTCAAAACGCGCGAAATGACGTTTGACATTCAAACGCTCATCTTCAAATTAAAAGCCTACTTTCGACAATCAAAATCATTTAATATGTTTTTTCCCGTAAAAATCGTTAACAATGTAATGCCCGGTTCAAAACCGGAGTTCGACCTTCGAACTCTCTTTCAAAACGCGCGAAATGACGTTTGACATTCAAACGCTCATCTTCAAACTCAAAATCCGAAGTTTGACATTCAAACGCTCTTTTCTTAAAAGTCAACATTTGACACTTAAGATAAATGGTCAAAATCAGCATTCGCGCCACTTTTCCTAAAAAAAACTTCAAAACCGACGTTTGTCATTCAAACGCTAGCCTTTTCAAACAGGATCACCTAATCAACGTTTGAAATTCAAACCAAGATTAAGCTTGTCATTCAAGCCCCCATTTCAAAATGCAAACACACACACACGCACACATTTTCGAGAAAGGTAGAAAGACTCGCATACGAGGCATTTCGGGTGATCTCGTAATACTCTTCCCGAAACGTAACGTGACCTCCGAACCTAACAATCTCTGGTACTAAAAAAACCTTTTACTCATTTTTGCTACCAATAAAAATGATCCCCATTTTCAAAAAGCCTTTTCCTATGTTTTTGCTACCAATAAAAACGACACCCTTTTCGAACAATAGCCGTTTCTCAACGTTTGGGCTCAAAATACAAAAAACCGCATGGCGACTCCTCTTCCTTCCCGAAAAGCGAGGTCTCAGACACCAACCCTCCGCGAAAGACAACCGCTTTCGCCGCACGCGAAATCCGGGTAATTTCACCCGTGTGTTGGTAGACGGAGGTTCCGAAATGAATGTCTTGCCCGCCAAGATGATGGACCTGCTTGACATCAAGTCCACAGATTTGAAGCCTTCAGTCCACACTGTCAAGGCCTATGACTCTACTTCCCGTACAGTTCTCGGGGTTGCTACTCTTAATATCTGGTTCGGCAAGCGGATGTTCCCCACCAAAAACAAACTTGAAAAGCCTTCTGATATCGATGTAGTCAATGGAGAGCTTTAATCCTTCAATCACTGCAGTTAGGCAGGCAACTCTCTGTCCTTCTTCTAGAATCCTGCTACTACGCTTTGCAGTAGCATAAAACTGATCAACAAATGATGGCACAATAAAGTCTTGCTTCTTGGTGAAGAGGGGCAGAATGCCTGATACTCTCAGCTTCCTAAGCAGCTCCCTTCCAAGAGCATCTGATTTCAGTTCAGCCTTATTCACTTCCCAACCAGGTAGGAAAGTAGATGGATCCTACAAAGTAAAACTTAAAGAGTTAGATCCATATTTGTATTCACAGTCACAAGCGGTTTGAGCACCAAGCGGTTTAGCAATGGTGCGGTTTGAAAATTTTCAAACCCCAAGTGAACTATGAATACACAAAGATAATGAGGATTTGAGAATAAGATTACTTAAGTACGTGGCATTGTAATCCAAATTTATCCCACACTGCAAGCGGTGCTTATAGAGGAAGTTCTTGGTTTCCAGCCTATATACTTAGTAAAATCTCAAAAGGAAAGAAGGAAGGAATTTTAAAACAGCATGCGGTTTCAAATGAGTTGAACAAGCGGTTCAGCATGCGGTTTAAGCTTAGAAAAGGAAGAAGCGGTTTGAAACAAAAAAATACCTAGGCGGTTTAGATCCAAGCGGTTTCAAACCAAGAAAAAATCCAAAAATTATGAAAAAGTTGAAAATATTTCTAAGTGTTGGAAAACATTATTCAGAATCAAGGCATCCAAAACATATGAATTTACATGAAAAACACATGAGTTTCATGATGAACACGAAGAACAGTTCATGAACACCAAGAACAGAGATTATCAAAAACTTAACCAAAATTAACAAAAAGCATATCAAAATGATCACATTGGGAAGGGGAACAACAATATATCATTAAAATATCAACCTTTACCCAGAATCATTCATAATCACTAAGAACATAAAGTGGGTTTTCGAAGTATAAAAACTGAAAATCACAAAATCAATGCTCTAAACATGGATGGATCATGAGATAGTTAACATATATAGAATCCATGTTAGAATCCGAACATAACCCAACAATTATCAACAAAAATGACTGAGAAATGAGTGATTAAACAAAGAAAGTCAGAACAAGGGTATACGAACAGTTTCTTGTTCATCCATGGCTGAATCTTTAAAATTATAAAGATTAAAGGTTAGAAGATTTGTTACCATATCCAGAATTGGTTTCTTGGGTGCTCTTGCAACAGTGGAGGCTCTTTGTCTTTTTGATGTTGTTGCCATTTAGGTTAAAAGGTTTTGAAAATGGAGTTTTGAAGGTTTTTAGAGAGAGAAAGTGAAGTTGGTAGATAGAGAAAGGACGGTTTGCAGAGAGTGTGGCAGAGAAAAAGTTTTAGGTTTCACCAAACAAGGTATATATAGGGTGAAGGGGGCAGGCAGTTGGTTCAGAAAGGAATGATTGAAAATACCAACTGTTTGCACCCTTTCACCTCCTGCACATCTCTCTATGACGGCTGACATGAAGGTTTTTAATGCTCATGTTCCCTTAGCATTAAATGCTCTTAATTTTGAAATAAACGAGGGAAAACATTTGCAAAAATACCCTTATGTCAAAATAAAAAAATAAATAAAAAGAATTTGAACAGTTTTTTTTTTTTTTAACTTAATAAGGATAAGACATAAATAGACAGAATTTACTCTTGTTGAAACGCGGTTTTGATCCAAGCGGTCAGACTGCATCAAGCGGTTTGGCACTGGCGGTTGGATGCGGGCAGTTTGACTGCTTGCGGTTTTGGTACAGGCGGTTTCAACAGAGGCGGTCTGAATTCTCAATAGGAATTTCAACCTAAACTCAACAAAAAAGTTAGCCAATAAAAAGTATGGAAATTATTTAAGTTCAAGCATACCCATTTCTCCTCTGAGAAAAGAAAATCTCTTGGAGTCAAGAGCCTTGGTGAGGATATCAACAATCTGGTTGTCTGTCCCCACATACTCTAAATGGATATTCCTCTTCTCCACATGGTCTTTGAGTAAATGATACTTGATATCAATATGCTTGGTCTTGGAATGCATGACAGGGTTGTTGGAGACTGAAATTGTTGAAGTGTTGTCACACATGATTGCACAATTTCCTTCATGGATTCCATAGTCCACCAACTGCTGCTTCATCCAAAGGATTTGACAGCAACAACTACCAGCAGCAATATACTCAGCCTCTGTGGTTGACACTGCAACTGAAGCTTGCTTCTTGCTGGCCCAAGCAACTAGTCTATTCCCAAGGAAATGACAAGTGCCACTAGTGCTCTTCCTGTCAATAGTACAAGCTGCATAATCTACATCTGAATAACCTACAAGATCGAAGTTCGAATCTTTGGAATACCAAAGTCCAAGGTTAGTGGTTCCAGATAAATAGCGGATTATACGCTTGACTGCAATTAGAAGTGCTTCTCTAGGATCTGCTTGATAGCGTGCACATACACAGACACTAAACATGATATTGGGCCTACTAGTAGTTAAATAAAGTAATGAGCCGATCATACCTCGATATAAAGTTTGATCAACCTTCTTACCTTTTAGATCCTTATCTAGCTTATTGCCGGTGGCCATAGGAGTATCATATGCTTTAGCATTTTCTAATCCAAACTTCTTTATCAACTCCTTGATATATTTGGCTTGGCTGAGGAAAATACCTTCTTCGCATTGCTTGATTTGAAGCCCGAGGAAGAATGTTAATTCTCCCATCATGCTCATCTCAAACTTGCTTTTCATTAGCTTTTCGAAACGCTTACAAAGTAACTCATTAGTAGAACCAAAAATAATATCATCGACATAAATTTGAACAAGTAAAGTATGCTCATTATATTTGGCAATAAAAAGAGTTGTATCGATTTTACCGCGTTTAAATCCTTTTTCTAGTAAAAATTTAGAAAGAGTCTCATACCATGCTCTTGGAGCTTGCTTAAGTCCATACAAAGCTTTCTGGAGTTTGTAGACATGATTGGGAAATTTGGAGTCTTCAAATCCAGGCGGTTGGGCAACATACACGGTCTCTTGCAGTTCGCCGTTGAGGAAAGCACTCTTCACATCCATTTGATATAACTTGAAATGCTTGAAAGAGGCGTAGGCTAAGAAGATCCTAATTGCTTCCAATCTTGCAACTGGAGCGAAGGTTTCATCATAATCAATTCCTTCTTCTTGCCTATATCCTTGTGCAACCAACCTTGCTTTATTCCTAGTGATGTTTCCATTCTCGTCCATCTTATTCCTAAATACCCACTTAGTTCCTATCACTCCTTGATCTTGAGGTCTAGGCACCAAAGTCCAGACCTTGCATCTTTCAAATTGGTTGAGTTCCTCTTGCATAGCAACGACCCAACTGGAATCTTGGAGTGCTTCATCAATCTGTTCAACTTGAGATAATAAGGAAGTATGCTCATCATAGTTCGATCTCCTTGTTTGAACACCGGAAAACAGATCACCAATCACATTAGAGAGAGGGTGACAGTTGACTTCACGAACCTCCAGGGGTAAGTCTGGTTGGACTGAGGTTTGCTGAAGATCTTCAATTGGAACATCGTTAGATCCTTCAGTGAAGTCATGGAAGGTAAGTTGACAAAGAGGTTCAATAAGCTAGATAGGGGAATTCTCAACATCTTTTTCCCTTGGAGGTGCATCTGGAATGGGGATTTCAGGTGCGGTTTCAAAAGTGCAGTTTGAGGGAATTTCAGTTGAGGGTGCTGGATTTTGCGGTTGAGGTTCAGGTGCGGTTTGAGAGGTTTCACCTGTTTCATTATGCTCAACAAAATCATCAGCAACATTTGGAGCCAAATGTGGCTCAAGGAGAGAATGCTCATCGAAAGTAACATGGACAGACTCAACTATTTTTAAACTAGTTTTATTGAAAACACGAAAAGCTTTAGAATGTTAACATACCCAACAAAAATAACTTTGTCGGCCTTGGCTCCGAATTTACCTCTATTTTCTCTTCCGTTGTAGAGGATAAAGCATTTGCAGCCAAAGATCTTGAAGAATGCAATGTTGGGGGTTCTTCCTCGCCAAAGCTCATAGGGAGTCTTGTTATAGGTTTTGTTGATGAGGGAGCGGTTCTGAGTGAATCATCTTTGTATTGATTGCTTGACCCGAAATGCGAGACAGCTTGGCTTCAGATATCATTATCTTTCCAGCCTCAATCAACATCCTGTTCTTCCTTTCCACAACCCCATTTTGTTGTGGAACACCAGCAGTTGAGAAATTGTGATCAATTCCATGGTCATCACAATACTGAGCAACACCGTTGTTCTTAAATTTTGTTCCATTATCTGATCGAACACTAACGATGTCGTCTTCTTTTTGAGTTTGGAGCCGTCTAAAAAGTGCGGTGAGGATCTCATAGCAATCATCTTTGGAAATCATCATCTCAACCCACGTATATCTTGAATAATCATCCACCACCACTAAAGTATATCTACTTCCTCTAATGCTGGCAGTGGTTACGGGTCCAAACAAATCTATGTGAAGCAGTTGTAAGCATCTTGAAGTTGACGGAGCGGTCTTGCTGGTGAAAGACGACGCGAACTGCTTACCAAGCTGGCATGCACTGCATTTCTCAGGATGGTGGTCAGCCACTTTGGGTAAACCACGAACGAGGTTTTCCCTTCCAATCTTTGCAAGATACTTTAAGTTCAAGTGGCTCAACCTCTTGTGCCATAGCCAACTATTTTCGCTCACATTCTTAGCTACAAAACAGAGATTAGTAATACTACATGCAGAATCTAGATCAATAATGTTAATATTACTCTTACGAATCCCTGTGAGTAGGGTGACTCCAAAAATGCTATCCTTGATAAAGCAATTTGATGACGTGAAGTTGCAAAGCATTCCTTTGTCGCAGAATTGAGAAATTGAAAGAAGGTTGTGCTTGAGTCCTTCAACAAGAGAAACCTTCTCAATGGTTAGGTTTCCTCTCCTTATTACACCATATCCAATGGTCTTGCCTTTGTTGTTGTCACCAAAGGTTACAGACGGACCACTTGCTTCAATGACATCTTCAAGTAATGATCTATCTCCAGTCATATGTCTTGAGCAACCACTGTCAAGATACCATTCATTATCCTTGGAGTGACCAGCCATTAAGCAGAGGACCTGAAATGTAAACATTAAGAATGAGGTCCCCCTTTATTCCTTGGGTCCTGAAGTTAGCAACCCTTTACGACCCACATCTGTTTGACAGAAGGAGGTTTGCTCTTCCTGGCATTGGATGTGAACCGCAAAAGGCATTCTGCAGCCTTGTGACCTAAACCATCACACACAGAGCATTTATAAAATCTACAAGCATCATGATGTATTACTAACTCCTTACTATTCTTAGGAGTTGCATGCGGTTTGGGAGGCGCGGTTTCAGCCTTAACAAATGGAACTGGCTTTAGTTTGACCACGTATTTTCTGGTAACGCTATTCCTGCTTTTGAAGACAGGAGGAGCGGTCGAAGAAGAGGCACGGTCAGACTTGCAGTTGCCAGCATCTCGAGTTCCACCAGAAGCGGTTTTAGGGATGCGGCCAACTCCATATGCCATTTCCTCTGAAGCTACACTCTCAGAATCCTTTGGCTTCATCTGAGAGTTCTTCCCATATTACTTCCCTTTTGGGTAGACATAATTAATTTGTTGTCCTTTACCCTTAGAGTTTGCATGCTTCCCCTTAGGAATTTCTTTAGTTAGTTTCAAAATTTCCTTATCCTTTTCACTGCAGGATGCAAACTTCTCCTCATCAGCAGATCCAAATCCTAGACCCTCCTTAATTCCAGAAGGAACTTGGGAATCTATGATTTGATCCATGGTGGATTGTGACTTGAGCCATCCATCAATAATCTTTTGACGATCGTTGAGTTGGGTGACCAGGTCATCATTCCGGAGTTGAAGTGCAGCAACCTTAGTTTCAAGGATGCGGTTTTGATCAGCAAGAGGAGTCATACTTCTGATTTGGTCCTTAAGATTTGAAATTTCAAATCTCATCACAGTTTTCTCCGTCTTGTACTGAGAAATCTCATCATTAGCTAAGCTTAAGGCTTTCTTAAGATTAGAGAATTTGTGGATCATCACTTCAGCTTCCTTAAACATCCGTTCGTGTTCCGAGGGAGAAACTTCTTCCACCACCTTTTTTTAAAATTTTCTTCTTTGGAATTATTTTTGAAGGTGGAGCATTTACAGGAGGAAAAATGGGACGTGAATACGAGCAATTTCCTATCTTAATGCTAGGAGTAAGTTTGGTATTTTCATCCAACTTGAAATTTGGAAGTTTTGTAGAAACCTCTTCTTCTTCCATATCTGCAATTAAGCAGAGATTAACCTCTTCGGTTTCATCGTCACTTCCATCATCAGAATCCATTTCAATCCAAGTTGCTAATTCCTTGGAATTCTCTTCCTCCTCAGCAACCATTCCCTTGCAACGAGAAAATTTCGCAGGAGAGGTTTTCTTTTTCATGTATTCGTATTTAGGCTGTGGACACTCAGATGCAAAGTGACCAGGTTTTCTACAATTGTAGCAAACTAGATCACTCTTTTTCTTTGTATCTCCAGCCTTAGAAAATGTTGCAGGAGGTTTGCCTTTAGAAAATGTTTTTGTGAAAGGTTTTGAGGATTTTCTAAACTTTTGAAATCTTTTCACAAACATGGCAAAATCATCATCATCCATCTCGATGAGTGATGAGGTTGATATGGAAGGATCTGTGGTTTGATTGGATGTAGATGGTTTCTCATCTTGTTCCACTACGGACATGGAAAGTGATTTGGTTTTCCCTTCAATCTCTTCAATATGATTTAATTTAAGTTCATAGACTCTAAGATTGGCGTACAAGTTACTTAACGACCAAGTATCCAAAACTTTGGAGTCTTCTAGAGAGGTAGCCTTATTAACCCATCTAGAACCTAAAGCAGATAGGAAAGTCATATTGATTTCCTTATCGGTTAAAGTTTTGCCAAGAGATCTACAAGCATTAACTATCTCAACATAGAGGTCGTAGGTTTGACGCAAGGTTTCATTGGATTTTCTGTTGAAGTTGTTGTAGGATCTTTCAACAGCATATAATTTGCTTTCCTTGCATTTGTCATCACCTTCGAGGTAGCTCTCTATGGCATCCCACATCTGCTTAGCGGTTTTGAGGTACATCACCTTCTGAAGAGTTGAAACGGGAAGGGTTCCTGAAATGATGTGCCTTGCCTTGCTGTCCAAGGCAGCTAATCTCTTCTCTTCATCCGACCACTCATCTTTAGGCTTTTTGACCTCTGGAGTTTTTGTATTGGTGGTTGCATCAGTGTTGGCCTTCATGGGAACAAATGGGCCATTGATTACGCATTCCACCAACATCTCATCAATTGTTTCCAAATGAATGAGCATTCTGCACTTCCATATGTCGAAGTGGTCTTCGTCCAAGATTGGAATGTGTGAATAGTTAACAGTAGTCATTGTCTTTGAGTTTGCCATATTGAATCGGCACACAAGCTGTTAAGCTTGAAAAACAGTGGTTTTAAAATGTGTTAGCTTTGATACCACTTGTTGGTCCCAAAGGTGGCAACAAGAGTGAAAATACAGCTAGAGGGGGGGGGTGAATAGCTGTTACAAATTTTTTCGCCCTCTTTAAAAACTAAACCTCTAAGCTTACAAAACCGCTTGCAGTAGATAATACACTGCAAGTAGAGTTGTAAAATGCACAGCGGAATAATAAAGTTACAAAGCGGTTTTGGGGCAGTTTGTAAAGCGGTTTAGGTAAAGCGGTTTTGACAAGTGCAGTTTTACAAACACGTGTAGTTTTGACAATGTTAACTCCAAACACTATTTCACAATAATGGATATCTAAATAAAGATCAAACAGAGATAAAGATAGATAATCAGTAAGCACAAGAAATATAAATGCAGAAAATAAGAACACAATATTTGGAGTGGTTCAATCGATAAACGATCTACGTTCACTACCAAGATGGTTAGTCTTGGATTTCTAAGAGAGATTTTATATTGAGTATGAGAGATTACAAAGTACAATGAGTAATACTCAGATCTAAAATCTTTTCTATGAAGAACAAATCCTAAGACTATAACCAGTGTATCTCAAATGAATAATCTATGTGATTAAACAAGTGAGGTGTGTGTGTGTATTCAAGATCAAGGCTCTTTAAATCTTTGAGATGTAGAGCACAATGATTCTTGATGTGTTAAGGCGTGATTTCTGGGCTGGGGAATATTTCTTGAAGTATGAAGATGAAGATTCAAAGGGTTGAATAATTTCTGGGCAGAGCTTCAGCTTCAATGAACTCACATCAAATCAATTTCTCAAGCAATCTTCAAATGGTGAAGATTAGGGGTATTTATACCTAAGCATCCAAGATATAGCCGTTGGACACAGCTGTTGTAAGTACAGTACTTGATGCTTTCCCATTGGTCCACATCAACCACTTTTGTCCTTTGGAACTGTTGTTGCAGGAAAAGCTGATCAGGCTCCAGCTGCAAGCAATGTGGTTTGGACACCTGTCACCTTTTCAAGATCCTTGCAGATCTTGTCTGAAAAGTAGTCACGTGACAAGATATGGTGGTTGACATTTGATATTGCTGACGTGGATTCCAACGGTCAATGAGGTTCACTTCAAGTCTCAATCATTGGGGCGGTTCTGGTGAGGAGCGGTTCAAGTCATGAGCGGTTCCACCAGAGATGAGGATCCAAGAGTGCGGTTGAGGATGAAACTGCACTGCAGTTGCATGGAGCGGTTCACAAGTGAATTGCACTTGGAGTTCAGGGGCGGTTCATAGTCAAGGATTCCACCAGGCGGTTTGCATGAGCGGTTCCAAGTGGAGTTAAGACAAAGCGGTCTGAACTTCTGAACTGCAACTTTAAATCCAATGAATCTTGTGCCAGCCTTCAAGCCTATATTTAACCTATTCTATAAAATGGACTTATCTAAAAAATTGAAGTCTAAGCTTCATTACATAGGGTCCTAAAGTCCTTAAAATAGACAGGAGGTTATGGTATCAATCAAATCTAATACAAAAAAGGAGGGTTAAAACATGAATACACAACATTCCAAAACCGACGTTTGTCATTCAAACGCTCGTCTTTTCAAACAAGATCACCTAATCAACGTTTGACATTCAAACCAAGATTAAGCTTGTCATTCAAGCCCCCCATTTTAAAATGCAAACACACACACACACACGCACACGTTTTTAAGAAAGGTAGAAAGACTCGTCATACGAGGCATTTCGGGTGATCTCGTAATACTCTTTCCAAAACGTAACATGACCTCCGAACCTAACAATCTATGGTACCAAAAAGCTTTTTACTCGTTTTTGCTACCAATAAAAATGACCCCCGTTTTCAAAAGCCTTTTCCTAAGTTTTTGCTACCAATAAAAATGACACCCTTTTCAATCAATAGCCATTTCTCAACGTTTGGGCTCAAAATACAAAAATTGTGTGGCGACTCCTCTCCTTCCAGAAAAGCGAGGTCTCAGACACCAACCCTCCGCGAAAGACAACCGCGTTTCGCCGCCCACGCGAAATCCCGGGTAATTTCAGTTTCAAACCAGAGCTCCAAAGTCACCATCCCCAGGATGGGATGAGACGTGCTGTCATAGGCCTTGATAGTCCGGGTTGATGGAATCAAGTGGCTTTCATTGATGCATAGGGCTCGCATCATGCTGAGAGGGAGAACGTTAACGGATGACCCGTTGTCTACCAATACTCCGGGGAGTGATATGGTGTTGAGCTTGAGAGTGATGTACAGAGCCTCATTGTGCCCCGAGGCATCTCTCGGTAGTTCTTCATCACAGAACGTGATCATACTGCCATACAGTCTGGAATCGTAGATCTAGTCTCTATTCGGAGAAGGAGAATCATCAAGCCATCCGTTTCCTATTTTCCTCTTGCGAGGTAAAGCCTTTGCTGGAGCCTCGGGATTGTGTTGAGGCTGTTTGTGGCGGTTGCCGCCCTTGGTTAGCACGTTGATTGAGTGCGAATGCCAAGCTGACTTCGATCTTCCTTTGCCGGTCCGTGCTCGGAAGCTGGACAAATTGAACCTTGGCTGATCCCACGGGAGGGGGGTAGGCTTCTGACTGGCAGTAAGATTACCAAGATCTGAGGTATTCCGGTGTCCCAAGGTCTGAACTCTGTTATCAGCAGGACTTTTCGGCTTTTCCACCCCTGTCTGCTCTAAAGCTGCATGACCTGGAGGAAGGGAGGACTGGCTGGAGTAGAGTACGTAGTAATCGAACCTCCTGGATGGCTCTCCGAGTGTACCCACACTAGTGTCTCCAGCCTCGTATCTTTCTCTCAGTTTCTGTTGAGAGGACTTCTTCTTCTGTTTTCTCGGAGGATTGCTCCTGACCATGTCTTGGGACTCGTACTCCAGGCAGGCGGAGCAGTCACAAACATCATAGCTGATGTGGACATTTGATGAGGACCCGACTGGAAGAGGTGGAGGAACTGGCTCTGCGGCAATCTTCTTGGGCACCCATTCAATGGAATTCACACTGTTGTTGTTCGGGAAAGGATTTCCGACTGTATTGGGTCCACAGGGACGCTCCTATTTTCCTTCCTCTATCAAGTTCTGAATTTCGTATCGTAACCCCACGCAGTTGTCGGTGGTATGGCCGTGATACTGATGGAAGGCGCAGTACTTGCTCTTGTCAGCATTGACTACGGGATTCTTGGGTTTGTAATTTGCAACGGGTGTAAGGAGACCTTCCTTGATTAACCCTTCCAGCATCTTGCTCAACGGTATGTCGAACTTGTCGAAGTGCACGGCCGGCGACCTCTGAGTGGAGTTGTTGCTTTGTGGGACCGGGTTTCTGTTGCCCGACTGCTGTCCCTGATGGATGTAGTTGACAGATGTATCTTTCCCTTTGTCGGGGGCCGGTGCGGGATTGAATGCAACTGCTGATCGGTATCTGTACGGCTGTGCAGTAGCCAACTTCTCCTTGAGATCCTTCTCGAACTGTGAGCCAGCATTGACCATGGCCCAGAGATCTGGGAAGAAATGATGACTGATGAGAGTTCTGATGGACGGTCTTAAGCAGGACTTGAAGATCCGCATCTGTTCATCCTTGGAGAGTGGCTCCATGATCTCGGAGAGTTTCCAACTCCATCTCTTGTAGAATTCTCCGACGCTTTCATCTGCTTTCTTCTCAGTGGTGATTAAGTCCTCACGACTCGTTTCCCATTCTAAGTTGGATCTGTACCGTTCCAGGAAGATGTTACTGATCTGATCCCAGGTGTGGCGATCCGCAGGCTTGACCCTCAGAAACCATCGTAACGCTGAGCTTTTGAGCGTATGCTGGAAGTGGTCGGCCATTTGCTGGAGGGTTGCTCCTTTCGCTCTCTTGCCGAGAACGTAGGTGTTGACATGCATTTGAGGACATTCGGTTCCGTCGAATTGGTCCATCTCCGACATTCTGAACTTGGCAGGGAGAGGCGTGACCATTCCCGGATCTGTGGACTTGAGCGTTTCTTGCTTTGAGCTGCTCATGGTGGCTTTCAGGTCTTTCATCTGTTCGACCATCCAGACTAAGGTTGGGTCCAGTGGTAGACTTTGAGGCTCAGCACCGGGTGCTACCACGTGAGCGGTAGTGGTTGGAGGTGGAAGGCTTGATATATGTGGATATATGGGGGCCTTTTCTGAACTGTATCGGGGTTTGTCCCCGATGTTTCGGGATTCGTGTATAGGCAATGGGATGAACCCGGGAGGGTATTGAGGGATATTGGCATCTGTCTGAGATGGTCCAGCGGTGCGCTGGTGGTACTGAGTGATGGGAGTAGCACTGGCTTGGCCATATATGACAGGGTTGCCCTGAGAGGTGGCAACGTGGAGCCTAGGTCAGCTGTTTCCTTGGTTTGAAGGCACCCTGTAAGTTGGCGGGGGAGGAACCTGGTTGAAGGTTTGAGGAACTGGTTTCGGGGAATCGTCATCCTCGACCAGGACGAAAGTACCGTCTGACTGGGGGATAGATGCTATACCTCGCTCATTCAGAAGCTGTACCACGAAATTCTGCTGATCTTCTTTCTGCCTCTTGTGAACCTCACAAGCCCGGATGGCTTCTTCCAAAGTCATATCTGTTACCGGTGGCGGGGGTCCATCCCCGTCACGATTTCTCGGTGAGCTAGACATGTAGGATATTCTGGCTGAGGGAACTGAGGGAACCGAAGAACTGTCTGACGCTGCCGTAACTGTGATTCTGGCGAGGCGCTGACTCGGGAATCTGAACCACTTTCTGCTCACTGCAGGGAACGAAAGGCAGGGTTTAGGCTTTGAAAAAGGGTATTTGGCTCAAGGTTTCGGGCTTGTGCAATTTGCAGTTACCGATTAATGTTTACTTAAAATGTATTTTCTCAGATTCCTAATCGGTTGGAAAAGAGCGTGTCTTCTTTTTCGCAACTAACCCTAGAGCTCTAATCAGTGGATCTCGTCACTACGCTTATAAGCCCCTCGTTTCCATTTGTAGATCATCTTTCTCGGGACGTACAATCCCGAGCGAGGGTCCGATAAGGCAAGCGAGTTCCACCGACAAAAGAAAAAGTGAACTTAAGGCTAGCTGATCACGCAAACTTCCAACGTATGTGACGCACGGGCCATAGTCGAAGTCAACGTCCTTAAGTTAAGGCGGGGATCGTGCCAAAATTTTGGCATGACCTCTCCTGACTCGCTTGCGCGAGGGGCCTTAGCTTTTAGCGTTGACTAAGCTATGGCTGGCGCGGTGCATACGGTGAGGGTTTGGTGACACGGTGTCACATTGAACCTTCGGGTATATTTTTCGGCAGAGCTCCGCGTCAAAGTCAATGCTGAAAAGCTCAAGACTTCGGGTCGGGAATGACCTTCGGTCTCAATCTCTCGAGCTTGACTCGTGGCGGGACCCGGCGTAAAAAACATACACTTAGGCTTTATGACACGTACTAAGCCAAAAACCAACCGGGGTCTTGGACGAAGTGTGACACAAAGAGTGCATGGCTTACACGGGCTAGGATGGGCTGTTTGGGACGACCCCGTGCGGCCTCGAAAGGTGTCTGGTAGACCAACCGAGGTGCAATTGAATGGTCATCCCGGGTTACGGGTCGTAGTGTGCAGTGTACCGAGGCAGCAAGTGCACGTGAAGTGCGGTGTACCAAGGCAGCAAGTGCGAGTAGTGTGCGGTCACTAAAATTCTTTTTCTGGGTAAAACAGAGATTTTTCAGAATGTGTCTTAAAGAATTTTGATGCGCAGTTCAAAAGATAGCATAAAAATCAAACATGAATGGGGATGCACAAACATGGTATGATTTTGAAAAGACGACAATGTAATGCCTTTGAAAAAACCGTTCGAGGTTTAAAGTAACACACGAACACAAAAAAGAGGAAGGGTAAACGAAAGTTTGACCCACGAAAGGCTTTTTTTTTAAAACAACGACAGTTTTGAAAAAAAGTATCCTTTTCCCCAGCGAATTCGCCAACTGAAATTACCCGGGATTTCGCGCGTGGGGCGAAACGCGGTTGTCTTTCGCGGAGGGTTGGTGTCTGAGACCTCGCTTTTCGAGAAGGAGAGGAGTCGCCACGCGGTTTTTGTATTTTGAGTCCAAACGTTGAGAAACGGCTATTGATTGAAAAGGGTGTCGTTTTTATTGGTAGCAAAAACTTAGGAAAAGGCTTTTGAAAACGGGGGTCATTTTTATTGGTAGCAAAAACGAGTAAAAAGCTTTTTAGTACCAGAGATTGTTAGGTTCGGAGGTCACGTTACGTTTCGGGAAGAGTATTACGAGATCACCCGAAATGCCTCGTATGACGAGTCTTTCTACCTTTCTCAAAAACGTGTGCGTGTGTGTGTGTTTGCATTTTGAAATGGGGGCTTGATTGACAAGCTTAATCTTGGTTTGAATGTCAAACGTTGATTAGGTGATCTTGTTTGAAAAGACGAGCGTTTGAATGACAAACGTCGGTTTTGGAAGTTTAAGGAAAAGTGGCGCGAATGCTGATTTTAACTGCTTAACTTAAGTGTCAAATGTTGACTTTTAAGAAAAGAGCGTTTGAATGTCAAACGTCGGATTTTGGGTTTGAAGATGAGCGTTTGGATGCCAAACGTCATTTCGCGCGTTTTGAAAGAGAGTTCGAAGGTCGAACTCCGGTTTTGAACCGGGTATTACATTGTTAACATTTTTTACAGGAAAAAACGTATTAAATGATTTTTAGTGTCAAAAGTCGGCTTTTAAGGTTTGAAGATGAGCGTTTGGATGCCAAACGTTATTTCGCGCGTTTTGAAAGAGAGTTCGAAGGTCGAACTCCAGTTTTGAACCGGGCATTACATTGTTAACGATTTTTACGGGAAAAAACATATTAAATGATTTTGAGGGTCAAATGGCGGCTTTTAAGTTTGAAGATGAGTGTTTGGATGCCAAACGTCATTTCGCGCGTTTTGAAAGAGAGTTCGAAGCTCGAACTCCGGTTTTGAACCGGGCATTACATTGTTAACGATTTTTACGGGAAAAAACGTATTAAATGGTTTGCAATCAACGAATCAGGTTGCGACTCGGACTTTGAAAAGGAAATACTATCACGATCCAAACGGGTCGGACTTTGTAAATGACAGTATTTAAAGTGCGATGTCAACGGAATCAAACGATTCGGAATTGTAAATGACGATCGACGAGCCAAATGGCTCGGAGTTGTAAAGTTGCATGAAAGTAAATGACGTTTGACGGATCAAACGGTCTGGAATTGTAATTGACAGGAATTTAAATGACAATCAATGGATCAAACGATCCGGAATTGTAAATGACAGAAATTTAAACGGAACGGGGCCGGAACGCCGTTTTAACTTGAGATTACTTCCCTTACGGGAAGAGAAGAGGATATAGGGGCTAAAACGTATCGGACCCCATTAGACGGAGGCGTCTACATTTCAATAATGTTCGTCCGAAACGGTTGTAGAAACTGGCGCGTAAACCGAGACGAAACGAGAGAATAGGGAGAGGGAGTTATACCTATGGCTAGGTTCGACTCCTTTGGCTCGGGAGGTGTATACGGGATACGGAAAGTGGTTTGGAATGGTGTTTCGGAGTGGAGGGGGTCGTATTTGATTGAAATACGGAGTTTTCACGCAAAATGAGGTAAAACCGAGGCTCGGGGGGAGTGGAACTCAGTTTAGGCCGTGAGTTTCTTGGTGAAAGGGGTGAAATTTTGTTCTTGTAAATGGCTTTGATAGCCCTTGTATTTATAGCTGAAATTTCAGCATGAGTCCGGCCGGACTTAGCCTGAAATCCAGGGGGTTTTGTGAAACTTTGGAAATTGGAGGGACTTGCTGGTAATTCTGGTATGCCTGCAAAGGAGTCCGGCCAGACTTGGACTGCATACCAGGGGTATTTTAGTCTTTTCTCCTTGATTTTTGATTGAAGGGTGACTAGAGGGAGGTGGCATGCACGCCACGTGTCCCATGACTCACCAGGCTTTGTGGGAGTTCGTGCTCGGGTCCCGGTTTTGTCCGTTTTTAAAATAACAGTCCGGAAAATGTTCGAAACGCCCCCGAAAAGTGCATTTTTTAGGGAAAGCCGTACTTTTACGTGCGAAGACGTGTGTTGAGTACGTGTCGACGTTGGGATGCTCGGGGCAGTCCCGGGACGTCTCGTTGGCTTGGCAACGGGGAGCTTAACGGGTTCCGGTTAACCTGAAGCGGGCCAGTTAACGGATTTCGGTTAACTTTTAACGGATTTTGACGATCCGAATTTGGGTACTTACAGTTGGGTATGATTACAATAGTAGTTGTTTTGGTCAATTTCTTTTATGTTTTGAAATTGAACTATAGTGAAATGATTTTGGGCACAAATGGAATATAAGAATGAGAAAATTCAAGATGCTACACCAAGATGTAACGAGAAAAGCCCTTAATCAATTGATCTCCGGCACAAAACCTCGAGAGGTTTAGGAAACCTACCTAAAACCAAAGATGTTTATAAATTTTGTTGAGTGAGTACAAAGTGGAAGTATAGCGAGAGTTACAAAGTTGCCATCCATGGCGCCTATCCCTAGCTCTCATTTTATACCCCAAAAAATAATAGAGAATTAATAAGTAACCGCAAATCCCTATAAATCCGGATCAGGTTGTTAAAGGTAAGGGACCGTTGCCATGATTTTATCTTCCGTTAGAAATGCATTTGAAATGTGTGAGACTTGGTCATTGATCCTTGCGTAGTAATTATCCTCTGAAAAATAGGAACAGTTGAGCCTGCATCTTCAAGTTGCCAAAATAAGGCGTCATGTTAAAGATGCTGAAGAATCAAGATGTTAAAGAACCATACAAGCCAAGATGTCAATGCAGTGTCAAGTAAAATTCTATCCCAAACAATTGTCCCCAAATTTTTTGAATCTCTTAGGTGGAGCCAAGGAGTCAGAAAATTTTTCAACAAGTGTCTCTGTAACGACCCCAAAATTTGACACTATTTTGGTCACATGTTGAGCACGTGTATGTGGTGTGTGTTGCATCTCATTTCATGCATTGCATTGTAATTGTGATTATTTTGTTTTAGTTTAATATTTTAATAACTTATTTGGCATTTTTTAAATATGTTAATAAATTAAATTAAATTATTTAATGACTAATTGAAACTAATAGGAGTTGTGTAGTTGAATTAGCAATTCGAAAGGCATATCGGGGACCTCTATGAGATGTTTGCTCCACCTATTAGGAATGGAATGATTGAGATTCATCAACAAAAATGTGTTTTTCCAAAGAAGTTGAAATTTAACTAGAAACTTATAAAATATATTGAGGTGCTAAAATGTAAAAGTTAAAACTTAAGAAGTCTAATTGTAGCAATTCAATTCTTGGAGGAGCTTAAGTAAAACTTACTCAATGTATAACCTTAGGTTTTGTGTTTCATGAGCTTCATAATCAAAAGCCAACCAAATTTACACTCCTCTGTTCCAAGAGCAATACCTAGGTTTTCATTCAAAAATTTCCCATAAATCCAATTCTAACCCGTTCTTCAATCCAACTTCGTCTAAATGTTCGGGAAGCAGAGTAGATCATTTTCATCCGAATAGATTTTGGATTCTTTCATTTTATTTCGGAAGGTAAGTTATTATTTCCTTCTTTAATTCTAGCTCATTTGATGTTTCATGTTACAATTGTTGAGGTATACATGTTGCATGTTACTTTTGAGCATTTTCCTTGAGTTTGGAATGAATTGAAATGGTCTTGGTTGAGTTATACTAAAGGTTGGGTATAGAGGTGTGTATCGTTGATATTTTTATTGAATAACAGATTCGCCACTTATTATTTATTTAGAAAAACAATAAGAAAAACCATTTTGATTTTAAAGAGATTTGAGGGTTCGGGGTTTAAGTTATGGAATGGGAAGGTCGAGGAGCACCCATTCCACCCAATCCGAAGATCGGTCTTGCCAATTGAGTATTATCAATCTATTCAATAAACAAGCAAACCCTAATTAATTTCTTAATTAGGAATGTCGGGTTGTATGCTTTGAGATCGCCTCCATGGATTGAAGGGACTCTAGGCTTAATCCTTTTTTATAGGATTACACTACTCTAAAAGCCAATAGAGAGGTTGAGAAGAAGAATAAAAGTATAGGAGTTTACCTAGCGTTTGGAAAGTATTTGGTTTAGAACGTGGTTCTAAGATGTCTTCTCGGTCGAGAAGTGATTTGGGCAGAGCTTCGCCTTGATGTTAGGCTTGAGCCTTGATGTTCGTCAATCAACGTGGTTGAAGGACGAATTTAGGAGTTGTTTGTGAGTGATTTGAAGGAATCTTCCGGGGAGAGAAACCAGCAAATGGTGTGTGTTGTGTGTTTTCATTCGTGGATCGGGGACCTCTGAAATACTGAAAGCCATCAAGTATTTATTGGAGGTTGGAGAGGTAAAGGTGGAGAGGTAAAATACCCTGGGAAGGTTCCAGAACCCAAATTCTATTGGATGACCAGATTGATAAGGTTTTATTCATAAAAGAGGTTGAAACGGAGAAGGAAAGTTATTCTGTACATCCTGCAGAGGGGTTGTCTAGCACGAGACAAGCCTGTTCCGCGCGGGACAACTAGTCTTTTGACCAATTTGCCCTCTTCAGTCATTCCGTTAGTCTGTTAGGTCCAAAACTAACGAGGTTAGTTAGAAACTTAACGAAACGTGACGAAATTGATATGCTTTCATCAAAACATAAAAGAGAGACGAAGAGTAGTGTAATCATGAATTATTAGTTCAGAATGGGGTGTCTACAGAGCCCCTCGGCGACAAGACTTATGTAAGAAGTCATGTCGTCGATAGAAAAGACATCATTCTGAACAATGGGATGGTCGTGCCGCATGACTGCCTACGTATCTCTATCGGAGAATCAGACCAAGCGTAGTTTGACTCCAAAACACTAAAAAGGCTATTTTAGGTATTTTGAAAAGAATTTTTGAAAAACCAAATTTTGAAAGAAAAGGTAAGATCGTACTGAGGAATCAAGGACTTGACCCAATTCTGATGATACCCGTTGTTGATGATGCGCCGCCCGAGGTTACTGACGTTGCTGTTGTTGCCGAGGTCATGGACTTGGGTGTCGTTGCTGCCGTCATAGACTTTGTTGTGGTTGCCGAGGTCACGGACTTGAAGTTTGCTGCCGTCACAGACTTTGTTGATGTTGCTGAGGTCACGGACTTGAAGTTTGCTGCCGTCACAGACTTTGTTGGTGTTGCCGAGGTCACGGACTTGAAGTTTGCTGCCGTCACAGACTTTGTTGATGTTGCCGAGGTCACGTACTTGAAGTTTGCTGCCGTCACAGAATTTGTTGATGTTGCCGAGGTCACGGACTTGAAGTTGTCGGTTGAGATGGAGGTTCTTTCGGCTCCTGTAATGCAAGGATATATGCATGCTGGTATCGAATGGACCCAAATGATTCTTACCTTTTTGCACCTGTTAGCACATAAAGATTCCAAATAGATTTTCCATATTTTAGTTGTTTAAATGGACTTACGTGGTGGTGCTCACGTCTGTTCGTGTAAATGGCTGGTTGGTCATTTTGGTGGTGAATTTATGTATGAGTATATGGTATATGGAAATGTAGGGACATTTGTATGGATTTGTATTTGAGATGGGCAAAGTATATGAATAAACTTGTGTTTGACAAGTTGGGACCAAATCAGGTTTTATATAAACTGTTGCTAGTCAGCAGGGCTGAATTTCAATGAGTAACCTTGTGTGAACACATCTAGGCCTGTTGCGAATCTTCATTCTTAATTCTCCCTTGAATCGTGTCTTAGGAGGCAAACGACTACAAATCTGTCGATTGTCGTAATGGTTCTATATCCAAGGCCCTTTGCTGTCTCAAGCGCCAAGTTGCTCGCAAGTGGTAGATGACTTTGTGAACAGGCTTGATAGTCTGCTCTCTTGATTTGAAGATGATCGAAGAATACTCTCCTTGTTTATTTGATTTGAAGAGGGTCGAATGATGTTTGATGAAGAATAGTCTCCCTTTATCCTTTGATTTTTTTTCTTAGTGACGCACCCTAGTTTTTGCCTAGACCGCCCTTTCGGGTTTTCAATCTAGCGGGCATCTCTTTTGCGTCTTTTTTTTCAAGATAGTATGTTAACTCAAAGAGAACTCAGGTGAGAAAATCTTATTGAGGAGAGAGAGATGAGATCTCAAGTTAGTTGATGAGAGACGGACTCTATTCTTTGGAAGGTGATCCAAGCATTGACTCTTTGAAGAAGTGTATTCTCTAATGATGAGAGTGCGAAGCAGAGAGGAAAGCTCCTAATGCAGATTCGATTATTTTGAGGAGCTGAAGTAGAGATTGACTGGGGGAGGAAAGGTTAGGAAGCCCCAGTTTTGATGCTTGGATTTCAAGAGTGTGTATGAGAGCGGCTAACAGGAAGCCCCTAGACTCAACAAGAAATGCTACTTGCCTCAAGGATCTAGAAAAGTTGTTCTACCTTTTAATGAACAGTGCATCATCTAGAAATTTCTAAATAAGTTTGAGGATAAAGCCAATCATTAGTATGACTTAAGGATAAACATTTTTCTTGATACTGAAAGTCTTCTTCACTTGATGTAAGAAGATGTTGAGTATTCTTCATTTCTTTTGTTGGTATCACTTGACTCCTCTTCTTTGTGGGAGAGTCCTTCATGCATTTGAAGTTTCACCTTTGTTGTGGGGGTGATGAAAGCTTGAGATTTTTTTTTGTACTCTCAAAGCTTTTGAATTGAGTAGCCCCACTTTTCTTGGAATGAAGGTTGACAGCAGCACCTTTGGCTTTCTTCGCTTGTTGACCTTTGACTTTCAGCAGGGGTAATGTTTAGCCCTTAAGCTTCCTAAGGATAACTTTCTTCTTAAACTCGCTTAGAAGTCTCTATTTTTTCGCAATGATTTAGGGAATGGAGGGTCCATTATTTTGCATGAATTAAATGATACTCATGAGGTAGAACAACCTTAAGGAAAGTGTTTAGGAAAAGAAAATATCTTTGATTAATCGGAGAAATTGAAATAGACTCAATAGTTTAGATGACACAACTAGAGGAGGTGAGAAGTACTAGAAAGACAGAACGACTCTTCGAGTTCATACTTGGAAATTTAAAAATCTAATCTACTTCTATCAAAGGAGAAATAGAGAGGATAGTGGTAGCCCCAAAGTGGTAAGTGTAGATTTCTTCTCGGAGCTTCATCTTCTTCATGGATTATGAGGGAGAGGATTAGTGATGATGTTGGGACGTTCTAGCTCTCCATTGTCAAAGAGGTCTTGGATGATGTCCTTCAAGTGGTGGCAAGTGTTGGTGTCATGGCCAGAGAAGTTGTGGTACTTGCAGAATAAGTGATGAGTGTGATTAGGACTCATATCCTTAGGAGGACCACCTTCCCTTTGTTTGATTTTTTCATTCTTGACAAATACATCAAAGAGTTCTTCTTGAGTGATTCCATCAAGTTTGTCATAGTGCCTCTTTTTCTTTTTGGGAAGAGGAACAGCAGAATACTTTCCGGTGTTGGTGCGGTTGAATGCCATGGCGTTGACTGAAGCATCCTTACTTGTGGTCGGTTTGTTGAAGCAGAAAGTACTTTCCTTCTTTTTTACTTTTGAGGAAGTCATCAATTCTAATTCCAGACTCATGGAGTTCATTGAAGCTAGGAAAGTAATTGCCGGCGAGCTTCTCTTGAAATTCATCACGGAGGCATTGAAGGAAGATGTGGATTTGCTCTATGAGAGTAGGCCTTTAGACAATTTTAGTAAGTTTGAGTCTCCATCTTCTAGAAAATTCGGCAAAGGACTCATTTGCATGTTGCTTGGTTTGTTCAAGATCCCTCCTAGTAGGGCGGTAAGTGGAGTTGTCTTCAAACTTCCTTTGGAAGACCAAACATGCAGACAACCAGTCAAGCCTTATAGTTATAGGAAGAGACATGTACCAATCCCTTGCAGCACCCTCTAAGGTTTGAGGAAAGCATTGGGCCAAGATTGTGTTATCAACGCCCATTGGAAGCATAGCCCAAGTGTAGGTTTCAACATGAGCTCGAGGACAAGTAGTGCCATTAAACTTGGCAATATCGGGTGTCTTGTACTTGCAAGTGAACTTGGTGATGGATTGTTGAAGAGCACCGGGATCGAATGGGATGAATGACCCCTTTGAAGTGTCAAGGGTTGCAAGTTTCTTCTCAAGGTAGTTCTTAGTAACATGGTCACCAAGTTTAGTAGTTTCACCACTACCTTCTTTCTTGGTTTTAGTACCCTTGGATATATGTCCCTCATCATCGGAGGAGGATGAGGAAGAGGATGAATCAGATTCTTCCTCTTTCTTGCTTGACTTTTTGGTTTTCCTACTCTTTTTGGTGTAGGATTCCTCTTCATTGGAGGAGGATTCCTCTTTCTGCTTTTGTTTTCTTCCTTTCTTGACTTTCATATCGTGGAGCTCTTGCATGAGGGCGGCCATTTGGGCATTTTGTTCCTCAATTTTCTTACTTTGTTCATCCATCTTAAGCAGGGCTTGGATGAGTTGGGCCTTAGCTTCGTTGATTTCGGCCTCGGTGACAGAAGGAGAAGCAGACATCGTGTCGAGCTTTGGCGAAGAACCTAGATGTGTAGCAACCGTGTTAAACCATGATCGAGTCCCAACAAGTCGGCTGAAAAGGGTGAATGAAGGCTTGAAGGTTTTGGCCAAAACACGAAAAGACCGAACACTTGTCTCGCACGGGACAAGTAGTCTCGCGCGAGACAACACCACGGGAAGTCACAATTTTTCTGATTTTAATCCTAATTTTGGTCGGACGGAAAATCCGTTTTGGGGGTTTCTAACATTCGAAATCCAAACCTAAGGACCTAGGGGTCAAAGTTATCTCAAGTAACATCAAGTTTTGTGCAATAAATATGGTGAGAAATTTTTCTCTTTAGGGGCAAATCCGAAGGGACAATTATAGGGACATTTCCGAAGCGACAATTTATTGATTTCTTTTCCATGGCTTATTGCACAAAAAATGATCTTGGCAAGAGATTACAAGGACTCCAAGATCAAACCGACCGGACACGGAGTGTCCTAAAAAGTCAATCTACATGATATGTGGCGATGCAGGGCTGGAAGGCATTACCAGAAAAACATGTTTTAGCGGCGGAAATTTCCGCCGTTAAAGTCACAATTCCGTCGCTAAAGTTAATTACCGACGGAAAAATTCCGTCGGTGGTCCGCCGCTACCATCCCTCCGCAGTGGTCCGACGAACCAAATTTCGTCGGTATACTTTTGATTTTACCGACGGAATTAATATTCCGTCGGTGATCTTTTGATATTAGCGACAGAAATTTTCGTCGCTGAATTAATATAATTTAATTAAATTTTTATTCCAGCGATGGAATATTTCGCCGGTGAAAATAAAAATTTAATTAAAATGAATTAATACAGCGACGGAAATTTCCGTCGCTGAATTAATATAATTTAATTAAATTTTTATTTTCACCGGCGGAATATTCCGTCGCTGGAATAAAAAATTAATTAAATTATATTAATTCAGCGATGAAAATTTCCGTCGCTGTATTAATTAATTTTAATTAAATTTTTATTCCGGCGATAGAATATTCCGCCGGTGAAAATAAAAATTAAATTAAATTAAATTAAATTAAATTAAAATTAATTGATATAGCGGCGGAAATTTCCGTCGCTGGAATAAAAAATTTAATTAAAATATTATGACGGAAATTTCCGTCGCTGATAATGCAATAAAATAAAAAAATTAAATATATCAATTAACCAATTTTTTTTGTACCTGATATAACAATTCAATTGATAAAACTAAAACTATAAATCTAAAAACCAAATATCAGCGTACCAAATAGGGGGTTGGGGCTCCCGCGGGTACCAAATCGGTGGGGAGGGGGGGACATCCCAGTACCTAAAATATAATATATAAACAAATATTACAAATGTTATTACAAACAAGTATAAAATAGTACGAAATCAACTCGGGGGGGGGGATTGGGGAGGCTGGAAATTACCGCCGCTGCTCTAGATTCTGCATCTGGGCCATCAACATCTCAAATTTACGATTCGTCTCCTCCTGATGCTGCGCAAGCTCTGCCCTAGCCTGTGCCTTTGCCTCCGCAACCTCTGCCCTAGCCTGAGCCTCCGCAAGAGCCTCTGCAGCCACGCGTCTCTCCTCAACCAGCTGAGCCTCCAGAGTGTCGATCCTCGGATCATTATACCGAGTATCGTGCGTGAAAAGATTTGGCCGACGGCCGGTCGACGTCGATGGGCATTGCAGCCCGTAATCCCCCATCCCTAACACTCGGTCTCCTCTCTTTGGATGTCCATCCGAGGTGACCGAGCGCCAAACTTCAGGCACGAAAGGAACGGGCTGGCCGGGAGGAGTACCTTCGGGAACAACGGCGGCTTGATATGTACTCTGTCAAAATAAAACAAACAAATATAATCATATACACAATGTAATGTACATAAATAAATTTACATATTCAAAATCAAGTCATTTAAATATTAATAAATTTACTTACAAAGGCATTAGCAGAGCGATCATCAACCCATTGCGGAGGTTGATCGGGCGATGTAGGAGGTCGAACATGGGTGCTAACGAAAACATCCAAAAAACTGACATCTGGGCCATGTTCCTTTTCCTATAAATAAAAGAAGCGAGATTATTATTTTGAAATTGTATAAATGCAACATTTAGCTTCCCATATTATCCTTATGATAAAAAAAATGTTCTCTTTTATCACTAAAGTTGTGAGTATAATATTTACTTAATTCATTAGGATTTAGGGGTAATCTTAGAAAAGAAAACATACACTACATTTACACTAAAACCATGGATTTCATAGCATCAACATGGCTCCCAGCTAACATACGTACATAAACAGATTTAAAAGCATGCATACACTACATTTAAACTAACACCCCATGTATTTCTTATCATTTACACTAACACCCACCAACAACGTGCATACAACCGTCCTGTTTGGTTTCAAAGTCAATTAAACTAAAACCATGAATTTCATAGCATAAATATGGCTCCCAGCTAACATACGTACATAAACTGATTTCAAAGCATGCATACACTTCATTTAAACTAACATACATACCATACGGTAGTGATGCTCGCCGACTGGTATCGTCCCCATCGTATGCTTTGTCGCCGACCCCGTGGAGCCTGCTCTATTTACCCGAGCCTGTTGGGCGATAGCTATCGCCCCATCCGACGACCAATGTTCGCAAAAGCGAAGAAACACCTCCTCGGTCATTCAAGGAGGTGTCAAGGGCTGTAATCCCGCCGGGAGCCGCTTAATATAAAATTTAGACTTCGTCATACCTATACAAAATATGAATATCTCGTAAACATATAATGATAACATTATAAAATTAAAAGAGTATAATCATTGTTAACTAAACTAATTAAGGATAGATAAATATGTTACCAATATGATCCCGAAATAACTTCGAACACTGTTTCTTGAAAACATATTTAACCGACGCCTCGTCGATATCCGGCGTCCATGTAAATTTCAACTACAACATATAATGATAACATTACAAAACTAAAAGAGTATAATCATTATTATTTATAACATTTTAATAACAAACTAACATTTAAGTTTTAAATAAAAACCATTAACACATTACCTTAAACTCCTCCCAAGCATTCTCCTTCTCCTCCCGTGGCAATGATTTCCAGTTGGGCCAAAACTCTGGCATGACCCGAGACCGCCAATACTGCCCAATCTTTGTCCCTGGGGTAGGGTATGCACCTACAAACCTGCCAAGTATATTTATACAATAACATTTTAACTTAAATAATGAATTATATATAAAACAAAAAGAAACCAACTTGTATCAAATTAATGAAGAGTTACTTACTGTACATAATGTGGCGATATCTGGAGAAACGTCCTCCCCTCAGAATCGACAGGAGTAGGAGTATCGGCCCCAGAGGTGGAGCTGGTACTACTAAGTGTAGGGTCGACATCATCAGTACCGGTAGCACCTGTATCAGATCGGGATGGTTGCGTCCCAGTAATAGATGTGTACACGGGGCGTGTCTTCATGCCTGCTCTACTAGAACTCATATCTAAATACACTAAAAATATTAAAATATACAACTTTAACAATAGGAAACAATATATTCACAATACATATAGCTCCTTGAGATTAAATGTTCAAGAAAAAACAAAAATTAACACGATGGATTGGATTAAAAATTAAATTGAATTGAATTGAAATAATGTGTGCGATAAATCTTCCTCGTCCTCGTGACCTATGAGTCGACAACTTAATTGATACTCTCCGGGTAATCATTTTCCATGAATCGGAGACCAATGTCTAATTATGCTGTAATCGGAGACTAGTCTCCGATTCATGGAAATCAATTACCCACAGAGTATCAATTAAGTTGTCGACTCATAGGTCACGAGGAAGAGGTATGTTTCTCGCTCACATTATTTCAATTCAATTCAATTTTAATCCAATCCATCGTGTTATTTTTTTGACAGAGCACACTCACCAAATAAACTAAAACAATCGTTGACAAATTTTAATAATCTAAAGCATTCACAATACATATAAAACTTTAAAGTTCTAATAATCTAAAGCATTCACAATACATATAAAACTTTAAAGTTCTAATAATCTAAAGCATTCACAATACATATAAAACTTTAAACTATTAATAATATAAAGCATTCACAATACATATAAAACTTTAAAGTTCTAATAATCTAAAGCATTCACAATACATATAAAAATTTAAACTATTAATAATATAAAGCATTCACAATACATATAAAACTTTAAAGTTCTAATAATCTAAAGCATTCACAATACATATAAAACTTTAAACTATTATTAATCTTCATCCCCATCATCATCACTGGACTCTGAATTACTACAAAACTCAAGTTCTTCATCTTCGTCTTCGGACTCTGATGAATCAAACTCTGGTTCGACGTCCTCTTCCTCTTCCTCTGATTCATCAATTTCAATGTGCGCGAGATGACCTGAATGAGGCGGAGGAGGTGGCAAATTCACTGGTAAGAAATCCTCCTCGGGTTCATCAACATTTTGAGGAATATGAGTGACATCATCTAATGGATGATTAGCTGATGAAACGTTAGGTGGCACTCGCATTTCATCCTCTTGATAGGGTGTTTCTAATGACGACTCTATAGTTGTCGACGAGGGTAGGTTGTCAATCATGCTTCTAGCCTTGGTCTTCCAGACAGCCCACCATCCGTCGGGTCGCCGACGAGGGTAGGGAGTCATGTATACCTGTTGTGCTTGAGATGCTAAGATGAAGACGTCGTCGCCATTATGTCTGGACGAGTCCTTTACATCGATGAGGTCAAATATGGCGTGCTTCTTAACACCTCGCACAGCATCTCGCCAATCACAATTGAACAAGACAACATTGTTTCCACCCAAATACTCCACCTCGACTACTTCTTTCAGGATGCCATAATAATCAAGGTTTCCTTTAAGCTTCACACCGCTATTCCACATTAATTTAGAGCCCCCATAAGCTTTGGTATGAAACACATAGCCATTCACGAAATAACCGTTGTATAAATTAACGTTCAAGTATGGAGTTCCTGCTAAATGTCTTAACCTCACAGCTTTGGCATCACCCGGATGTTCAGCTATCTATAAGACAATATGTAACCAATTTAATACAATTTTAAGATTGAATGTTTAAAAAAGTGTATAGAATAAATTTGAATGAAACAAAATATTTACATATTTCCTTAGCCAGTTTGGAAATTCTCTGTCTATCCTAGTTGCGATGAGTTCTGGAGATAAATCCTGAGCTAAATCTTCAAACATTCTGCAATAGGGTTAAACAAGGCATTTCATATGCAGGTAATTAAACATGCATAATTTAATCGACGAGGCATAAACATAGCATCAATGACTTACTTGATATATTCCCCAACCTCGTCACAGTTAAGAAGAACATAGAGTGAGACCGCGGCAAACTCTTTAGCGGTTAACGTACGCGTACCAACTGCTCTCTTAAAGTCTGAATGGTCTGCTGCGGATATTCATACTGTCTGCTCACTAGAGATGGAATGCAAAAGGATGATACATGTAGTCTCGGAAGTCGAACAATCACTGACTCGTCCTGAATATCTCTCATAGTCTGCAATCCCCATGCCGGAATCCAATAGTACAGGTTTGCGGTCTCATATCGGGCCAAGGCCAACCTCCTATGCCAACTCTCAGTAGCGGCATCCTTCAATATCCTGCGCTATCCAGTCGCCCAAGGTAATGCCGTATGCCCCTCTGGCAGTGGTGAGATCAAGCGCAATCTCTCATACAGCCACAATGATAGTAATCTGGGGCTCCCTGAACCCATGTACTCAGATCCTCCGACTAATCTATCAATGCCGTGGTATGTCTCCACTAGCAACAGTTGAATGGTGTCCATCGCTCCCTATCCAGATTGAATATGCCGGATGTCAACTACTCGATCACCTCTCAGCTGCCTGATGATCTCTAACAGCGTAGCTGGACACACTCCGATGTAGCCGCAGAAGTAGTGCGCAGACAGAATAAGCAACATGAATATATCTAAGGAAGTGGATACATCAAACACATTGGGTCCGACTCAATCTGGCTATATGAGTCAAGTCTATGAATCTATCGTCCACGACAATGTCCGATACCCAGTCTGCTGATAATCCCAAGAATTCAGATAGTTGCTCCGTAACTGATCGTCTGTCTCGTGGAAATGCCACAGTCCTCGACTCAGCCACTGTAAGTACCCAAATCCGGATCATCAAAATCCGTCAGAAAGTTAACCGAAATCCGTTAACTGGCCCGCTCCAGGTTGACCGGAACTCGTTAACTCCCCGTTGCCAAGCCAACGAGACGTTCCGGGACTGCCCCGAGCATCCCAAGGTCGAAGCGTACTTAACACACGTCATCGCACGTAAAAGTACGGCTTTCCCTGAAAAACGCACTTTCCGACACTTTCCGGGGGCATTTCGGACACTTTCCGGACTGTTATTTAAAAAACGGATAAAACCGGGACCCGGGAACGAACTCCCACACATTTGGTGAGTCATGGGACACGTGGCAAGCATGCCACCTCCCTCTAGTCACCCTTCAATCAGAAATCAAGGCCAAAAGACTAAAATACCCCTGGTATACAGTCTCAGTCCGGCCGGACTCCCTCTGCAGACTTTCAGATATTGCCAGCAAGTCCCTCATAATTCCAAAATACCACAAAACCCCTTGGATTTCATGATAAGTCCGGCCGGACTCCTACTGAATTTTCACCTATAAATAGGAGGGCTGTCAAAGCCAAGGAAGGAACATTTTTACTCTCAAAAATCACCTCACCCCACGACCCAAACCAATTTCACCCCCTCCCGAGCTCCCGTTTGTCTCGATTTGCGTGAAACTTCCGTATTTCGATCAAATATGCCCCTCGCCACTCCGAAACACCGTTCAAAACCACTTTCCGTATCCCGTATACACCCCCGAGCCAAAGGAGTCCACCCTAGCCATAGGTACAACTCCCTCTCTCTAATCTCTCGTTTCGTCTCGATTTACGCGCCAGTCGCTACAACCGTTTTGAACCACGTTATCGAAATGTAGACGCCTCCGTCTAACGGGGTCCGATACGTTTTAGCCCCTCGATCCTCTTCTCTTCCCGTAAGAGAAGTAATCACGGGTTAAAACGGCGTTCCGACCCCATTCCGTTTACTTTTATGTCATTTACCATTCTGGATCGATCGATCAGTCGATCGTCATTTACTTTTCTGTCATTTACAATTTCGGACCGTTTGATCCGTCGAACGTCATTTACAATTCCGAGCCGTTTTGGCTCGTCGATCGTCATTTACGATTCCGGATCGTTTGATTCCGTCGATACCGCATTTAAATACTGTCATTTACAAAGTCCGACCCGTTTGGATCGTGATAGTTTTTACTTTTCAAAGTCCGAGTCGCAACCCGATTCGTTGATCGCATGTCATTTAATACGCTTTTTTCCCGCAAAAATCGTTAACAATGTAATGCCCGGTTCAAAACCGGAGTTCGTCCTTCGAACTCTCTTTCAAAACGCGCGAAATGACGTTTGGCATCCAAACGCTCATCTTCAAACTAAAAGCCGCCATTTGACACTCAAAATCATTTAATACGCATTTTCCCGTAAAAATCATTAACAATGACTCGCCCGGTTCAAAACCGGAGTTCGTCCTTCGAACTCTCTTTCAAAAAGCTCAAAATCGACGTTTGCCACGCAAATGCTCATTTCCGTCTCAAAATCGACGTTTGCCACGCAAACGCTCATTTCAAACTCAAAATCGACGTTTGCCACGCAAACGCTCATTTCCGTCATAAAAACGACGTTTGTCATTCAAACGCTCGTCTTTTCAAACAAGTCACCTAATCAACGTTTGACATTCAAACCAAGATTAAGCTTGTCATTCAAGCCCCCATTTCAAAACACACACACACGCACACGTTTTTGAGAAAGGTAGAAAGACTCGTCATACGAGGCGTTTCGGGTGATCTCGTAATACTCTTCCCGAAACGTAACGTGACCTCCGAACCTAACAATCTCTGGTACCCAAATAGCTTTTTACTCGTTTTTGCTACCAATAAAAATGATCCCCTGTTTTCAAAGCTTTTTCCTAAATTTTTGCTACCAATAAAAACGACACCTTTTCACTAAAGCCGTTTCTCAACGTTTTGGGCTCAAAATACAAAAACCGCGTGGCAACTCCTCATTCCTTCCCAAGAAGCGAGGTCTCAGACACTAACACCCCGGGAAAGACAACCGCGCTTTCGCCACGCGCGAAATCCCGGGTAATTTCAGTTGGCGACTCCGCTGGGGATATGGATACTTTTTTCAAAACTGCCGATTTTTTCAAAAAAAAAAAAAAAGCCTTCCGTGAGTCAAACTTTCGTTTACCCTTCCTCGTTTTCGTGTGCGTGTGTTACTTTAAACCTCGAACGGTTTTTTTCAAAGGCATTACATTGTCGTCTTTTCAAAATCATACCATGTTTGTGCATCCCCATTCATGTTTGATTTTCATTGTTATCTTTTGAACTGCGCATCAAAATTCTTTAAGACACTTTCTGAAAAATTTCTGTTTTACTCAGAAAAAGAATTTTAGTGACCGCACACTACTCGCACTTGCTGCCTCGGTACACTGCACACTACGACCCATAACCCAGGATGGCCTTATCTTGTTTTTTATTAAAGATAATGGAATGAAAAATTTATAAATATATTAAAATATATATAATGAGGCAAAAAAATTAAAATGAGCCAGGAAATTGGAAAGTTGAGTCTTGTATTGAATACAATTTTCGCAAAAAGATATTATCCTACTCTGATGTTAAGGATTTGTAACAATCTTCTCTCAAGATAATACGACTTTTTGATAGAATCATTTCAAATCAAAGATTTCGGCGAACCAAATTGTGTTTGTAACATCCAGACTTTAAAAAAGACTTTATGCAACAAGTTGATCTATTTTTTAATAGATATTGTGAAAAATTCCTTTGAATTTTATGACTCGTTCATATAATTCCATTGAATTATATGTCCACATTATGAATTGGATTATAAATAACAAACATGGAAGGTTTAATTGCAGTAATTGAAGATTTATGTTGCCTTTTGTGCCAATTGGCACAAGTATATAGACATTGAATCTATTCCATTAAATGAAAGGACACATCTGTTAACCTTTAAACTGAAAATCAGTCCAAAACAACCTGATTCGTTAAATATTTAAAGGAAACGCGCAAATTTCCTTAAATATCTGACAGTTCTGTTAACTTTTTGATGAGTTCAAGCACGGTCAACTCTTGACTCGCTACACGCTAGCAAAACTACAAAAAAAACATTAATCAGTTAATGTGTCTGCAATGACAATGGGTGGATACTCTGGACAGCAAGGTCAACCTAGTTTCCCGAACTTGGTCCTTCATCCTTCTTCCTCTTCCCTTTCTCGCGGCGAGTGTTCTTCACCTTCACAGGGAATACTCCGCTAGTCCTTCTACCTGGCTCAGGGACCCTTCCCGACGCCTCCGTCAAACCTGTAGCTGTCAACGCAGCCCTTTTCCTAGCTCTGTCTCGAGCTGCCTCGCTTCGAGCCATCATAACCGTGCTTTGATTGGCCTCCCGATCAGCATTGGCCTCATAGTCAGCCATGTCATTCCCAGTACGATCCCCAGTAGCTCCCGCTTCGGTCCTCATTAAGGTCGAGTTGTCAAGGTGTCCAGCACCCAACAGCTCACTCCGTCTCCACAAGATAGACATCTGTGTCTCCCCTATACACTCTTCATACCAGTTCAGATACTGCGTGGACAGAACAGTGCCCCCTCTCCGGTGAAAGAGAACCCTGGCAGGAAAGGACGCGTATTGCCACCACCGTGTGAGTAGCAATAGCGTCGAAGGATCTTCCATCAGCAGAGATCCCACCTCGAAGGTAGCAGCATGAACCAAGCCCGTCAATGGCACCTGCTCCAGCCCGTACTGTCGCAGAACCAACGATGGAATATAGAAAGACGTCTGAGACAGCCCCGTCACTTTGACAACCAATATACCTTCCTGAGCGGTCCGACAAGTTTGTAACTTCCAATGGGGAACCCACCATCGCAAGTGATGCGTGCAGACTCTGGCCATCCAGAGCTCCAGCTCAGCCTGATTGCCCCCTATCACCAAAGGACGTCGAGAGAAGGACCAAGCGTCACAAGACATTGGTACCTCAGGCATCATCTGCAGTCTCTCCCTCAACCACATGGTAAGCATAGCGGGACTCCCTCCCCACATGTATCGGCTACCGGTCGCCATTCGACCTATGCCCAGGAACGTCTCGCCCAAGACCAACGGTACGATGTCTCCCCCGCTCCGGCACTGCCTTACCAGGTCCAGTACACTGTGATGGCACACACCCAGGGACGTGAACGTGAACAGAGTAGCGATCGCACACAGAGCAAACGCGTCCCACGCAAAGACGCTCCCCTCAGCTCCGGCAAATCTATCGGGCAGTCCCAAAATGTCGACATAATCAGTGTTCAATATCAGCATCCCGTATGCTTCTCCAGCCGAGATACCAAGCAAAGACACTAGCTTCTCAACAGTGGCCATACCACCAGCATACGGAAGAACTAGCTGTTCCGTCTCAGGTCCTCCCAGAATGGCCCGAAAATCTTCAAACGTAGGAGTGATTTCGTTGTACGAAAAGCTGTACACATTCCTCCGTACGTCCCAAAAGCGAGACGCGGCTCTCAAAAGATCCCAATCTGGCATGAGCTCCTTCAAAGCCCAAACAGATTTCATCCCGTAACAGCCTTCGAAAAACCCCTTGTTCTGCCTCGTGTGGTTCCGTACCCACGATTGAAAATTCTCCAAGTATCGCTCTTGCATCCGAGACGATAGCTTAGGAAAGGGAGCCATGAAAGAAAGTGAAGGAAACCTTGGGAATTTGAGAGAATTCAGCTAACTGATCAGAGGTGAATGCGCAGTTCTTAACCAATTGCAAAGCTGAAACTGCAATTTAAAAGACTCTGGAAATTCACTCTCAGTCCGGCCGGACTCCCCTTGCAGTTGACCTGGTCAACTCTGCAGCCAGCTGCTCCTAAATTGGAAACAATTCCAAACAATGCCCTGTTCATGCCTTATGAATCTGCGTGCTGCCCCTGGTTTCATTTAACCAATGTCAATATCCCTTCCGCCCCGGGCTCGTGCAACAGTGCAAATAACTAATAATCAGTGCATATAGGCATAATTTTTGACCCGTTCAATTTTTTATGCATGTTTCATATTATTTATTTTTGATTAACCTACTTCCTTATTTGCCGAAAATAAAAGAAGGTGATCACAGAATAGATGCGCGAAGAACAGGTTCCGCCCCACGGGCGCCTTTTCAAATACAGTTCAAGTCAAATCATTCCAAACGATACATACTTTTTGTCTAAAAAGCAATAAAAAGGAGGACTACTCCGAGTCCTGCTCGTCATCCGAGCACTCGACGCACTGCTCCGCAGCTGTCGGATCCGTCGCAAACAAGAAGTCGCCGAATTCCTCCAAGCGGGAATACGCGAAAGGCCTCCTCGGCGTCTGTGAACTCGAAGACTCTGCCCTCTCGTACCCCGAGTGCGAAGGAGGATGAGCTCCAAACCCAGCCGTTCCACCCGCGAACTGGCCAAATCCCTGTGCAAAGTCCTCTCCACCAGCCGTGGGAGCAGACGAACCTCTCGGCCTAGACGGCCTCGGCTCACGAACATCCACGCTCCTCCGGGAACTGCACCTCATAAACTCCACGAGCCTCCTAGCGTAGGCGGCCCACCCGTCCACCAGTCTCATAGCCTCCTTGTACTTGCGACCAGTCACCTGCGAACCAGGAAAGTCATCAAAAGACGAGCAGAAAGTACAGATGCAACATTTGCAGAATGCTACCATCAAATGCAGAAAATCAAAAGCACTCACCAAAGTGTTGGGGTCCACCCTATGCCGAGGTCTCGGCTCCTCCGGGATCGGGATCACCAGTCGCCTGCGCGAACCGTCCAGCCCCTCGTACGCCAGCCTAGCGCGTGGGAGCGGGAGATCGCGGGGATATCCAGGGCCCTCGCCCTCCCTGTGATCCAACTGTGGGCTCCTCAGCCTCATCCTCAAGAAAGTCTCATAGTCGGCCCCCGCTATGACGTACTCGGTATAGAACACGCCCTGTCTATACCTCTCCAACTCCTCCATCGGCATCGACGAAGGATGCTGCATGCGCAGAGGCGGATCCATCGGCACCATCGAAAGTGACCCCGGGCCATGCTGACGGGTCACCCTCTCCCCCAAATACATAGCGTCGCAATGAAGTCCCACCGGGAGCTTCCGCCGCCGCGTAACCTCACTAGCAACCTGAACCACGCCCATATGGAACCGACTCCACCAGGTCAGCTGGATCCTCTCAGAGAACTCCCGGTTCAGTGCCTGGGACACCTCCTCGTACGTCAGTCGGGTACCCACCCTCGACGAGACCGCCTTCTTCGCCCTCTTCTGCCAAACCAGCATGGCGGGGAACAGGGGTCGATACGCCTCCCTAATGTCCCACTCCTGCGGACTGAACACCTTATAGCACCAGACCTGCCAAGCAAATGGAAAGTTATGTCAGCTACAGAGCAGATACATACGAGTACATAAAAGAGACAAGGAAGAGAAAAAGACGTGAACTTACATCCAGAGCAAGCGAGAAACAGCTCAGGGAGTTCTCCTCTCCCGGCGAGAACCTGTCCAGGGAATGGTAGAGCTCGGCCCCAGCCTCCCCATGCATACCTCACGGCATCCAAGTACGCCGACCCGAGCAGAGGGAAGTGACGGGATGTGTCGAAGTCGGGAACAAAGTCGCGACAACGCGAACCAAATGAACCCTCGAGCCGGGCGCTCCGCGGTCATCCTCAAAGATCTAGCCAAATAATCTGCAATGCCCGGCCTCGCGAGATGCACCTCCATCGGCACATGCAGGAATGCCTAAGCCCGGCATCGGTAATATCAAAACCCAAGCTCGGACAACCGCAGGGTATAACCATCCACCCACACTAGCGTGTTGCCATAGGTCAGCAACCCGGTGATAGCAGCAAAGTCAGTGGGAGTCACCGTCGCCTCCCCCCATCTGAAATGGAAAGTGTGGGTCGTATCCCACCAGTACTCGCTCAGAGCTACGTACATGGACCTGGCCCTCTGCGTCGCAGCTATCGCAGCTACCGCACTGATGAATCCAGCCAATCCGGAGTCGATCACCAGCTGCTGCGGACTCCTCTCTCCCTCCCGAGCCTCGTCTGGGATTACCTCCCACAGCGCCCGCACTGCCTCAAAGGCTCCCCGACTCTTCTGATTGTGGACATCAAGCGTCCCTCGCCCCTGCAGGTGAACACAACGAAATACGTTAATACAGAAGCAACGTCAACAGAATGCACGAACGCATGTCAAAAAGGATGCAATGCAGATACGGTTCTCATTCATTTCCTACATATATTTCCATCCTTCCGAAAACTCCGTCGAATCCGGAACTTTCAAAGCCCTTCGAAAACTCCGTCGAATCCGGAACTTTCAAAACCCTTCGAAAACTCCGTCGAATCCGGAACTTCCAAAGCATTTCGAAAACTCCGTCGAATTCGGAACTTTCAAAACCCTTCGAAAACTCCGTCGAATCCGGAACTTTCAAAGCCCTTCGAAAACTCCGTCGAATCCGAAACTTTCAAAGCCCTTCGAAAACTCCGTCGAATCCGGAACTTTTAAAACCCTTAGAAAACTCCGTCGAATCCGGAACTTTCAAGGCATTTCGAAAACTCCGTCGAATCCGGAACTTTCAAAACCCTTCGAAAACTCCGTCGAATTCGGAACTTTCAAAGCATTTCGAAAACTCCGTCGAATCCGGAACTTTCAAAACCATTTCAAAAACTCCGTCGAATCCGGAACTTTCAAAGCCCTTCGAAAACTCCGTCGAAACCGGAACTTTCAAATTCTTTCGAACATTTCGAAAATTTACTCCGTCCCGAATTAAAGCTACTTTAATTTTGGAAAATGCATCTAGACATGGAATTTTGCAACCAAAATTTTTATGTCATCTACCCATAGTGTCAATTGAACTACATCCTAGTCAATTTCGACAAAGGTTCATAGCAAAGTCAAAAGCCCCAATCCGGGCACCAAAATCCCTAACTCATTCCTAGTCAAATTTCTAACATTTAAAGAATGCACATTCTTAAAATTAATGGAATTTGAGGGAAGCTTACTTGTCTCTCGATCCCTCCTTTGGAGTTGTGCTTATCCCTAGCCGGGTAGAACTCCGCCGGATTCAATGGATGAATATTGGTTTGAATGGTCCGAACCAACCGCGTTCTTTCGTCATCGGTCCTTCCATGACGAGCCATTGGTTCCAAATCACCTTCCATGTTGAATTTCTCTCACAAATCTGAGCAAACCTCACAATTTGGGGTGAAGATTTTCTCTCCTTTCTCTCCTCTCTCGTCAGAATTAATGGGGGAAAAGGAATGGTTTGCGTCGGACTTGGAGCTGATTTGAATCTGGTCAAACTCAGTCCAAGTCCGGCCGGACTCTTGCTGCAATTAAAAAGATTCTTTCCAATTCAGCCCCTCAACTTTTGGCAGTTCCAATTTTACCCCTTTTGGCCCCCAAAAGTGTAAAATTTCCCCCCAGTTAGACATTTCTAACATCCCATCCCCCGAGGATAAATCCCCAGTTAGTTTTCACTAACGCTCGTCTCTAGACGTTAAAATCAATTCCCAGTTGACGTTTGACGTTCAAACGCTCAATCATGTCTCCGGACATTCCAGTTACAATTCCGTCTCCAGACGTTAAATTCAATTCCCAGTTGACGTTTGACGTTCAAATGCTCAATCATGTCTCCGGACATTCCAGTTACAATTCCGTCTCCAGACGTTAAATTCAATCCTCAGTTGACGTTTGACATTCAAACGCTCAATCATGTCCCCGGACATTCAAGTTACAATTTCGTCTCCAGACGTTAAAATCAATTCCCAGTTGACGTTTGATGTTCAAACGCTCAATCATGTCTCCGGACATTCCAGTTACAATTCCGTCTCCAGACGTTAAATTCAATTCCCAGTTGACGTTTGACGTTCAAACGCTTAATCATGTCTCCGGACATTCCAGTTACAATTCCGTCTCCAGACGTTAAATTCAATCCTCAGTTGACGTTTGACGTTCAAACGCTCAATCATGTCTCCGGACATTCCAGTTACAATTCCGTCTCCAGACGTTAAATTCAATCCTCAGTTGACGTTTGACATTCAAACGCTCAATCATGTCCCCGGACATTCAAGTTACAATTCCGTCTCCAGACGTTAAAATCAATTCCCAGTTGACGTTTGACGTTCAAACGCTCAATCATGTCTCCGGACATTCCAGTTACAATTCCGTCTCCAGACGTTAAATTCAATTCCCAGTTGACGTTTGACGTTCAAACGCTCATTCATGTCTCCGGACATTCCAGTTACAATTCCGTCTCCAGACGTTAAATTCAATCCTCAGTTGACGTTTGACATTCAAACGCTCAATCATGTTCCCGGACATTCAAGTTACAATTCCGTCTCCAGACGTTAAATTCAATCCCCAGTTGACGTTTGACGATCAAACACTCAATCATGTCTCCGGACATTCCAAATACAATTCCGTCTCCAGACGTTAAATTCAATCCTCAGTTGACGTTTGACGTTCAAACGCTCAATCATGTCCCCGGACATTCAAGTTACAATTCCGTCTCCATACGTTAAATTCAATTCCCAGTTGACGTTTGACGTTCAAACGCTCAATCATGTCTCCGGACATTCCAGTTACAATTTCGTCTCCAGACGTTAAAATCAATTCCCAGTTGACGTTTGACGTTCAAACGCTCAATCATGTCTCCGGACATTCCAGTTACAATTCCGTCTCCAGACGTTAAATTACAATTCCGTCTCCCGACGTTAAAATTTTATTGGTTTTCACCAATGCTCACTTCCCCGGCTGCCAGTCGTAAGCCCGATCGTCCCACCTCAGCGGCCATCAAGGTAAGCCCGCACAACAATCCCTCTTCGGCCAGCCGTAAACCCGAACACTCCTCCCCAGCAGGATCCTAAGACCATCCGTCTACGAAAGAAACGTCAATCAACCCCTTCAGTTCCTAACTGACCCCGTCAGAACCCGGGATACTCTTCCCCAGTGATGTGTCAGTCTCTCCCGAGACCACATCCCCTTCCTAACCCCGTGGTTAGAATGTCAATCCTTCCGTGTTGTTAATAACGCCAGTTTAACACAACCGTTCCTATCATTTGCCACCCTATCCCCAGCAGGATAAACCTGGCAGTCAACGTAAGCCCAGCATCCAAGGCACGAACGCCTTCATCCCAGGATAAGCGTATCCTCATAAACTCCGGTTTAAGGCGCCACACGCCCTCGTCAGTATCAGTAACTCCGGTTTGAGGCGCCACACGCCCTCTTCAGTATCACCAGCTCCGGTTTGAGGCGCCACACGCCCTCGTATGTTTCAGCAGCTCCGGTTTGAGGCGCCACATGCCCTCGTATGTATCAGCAACTCCGGTCTGAGGCGCCACACGCCCTCGAAGGTTTCAGAAGTCCCAGGTTCAGACGCCTCCCAATAGTCTCCATTCAGGTCCGGTACCTTGTAATGGTCTCCATTCAGGTTTAGACGCCTCCCAACAGTCTCGCTCAGGTCAAGGTCCCCACGCGCGGCCCTTGCACCTACAAACTACGATCGGCTTGATTCTCGCTCGGGATACGTAGGAATCCTTTCGCTAAGGGTCCAGCCAGCTAACCGCCCAGGTCTTTCAAAGTAAGGCATCCCGATTTGGATCCTTATCTTTTTCAACGACCCCACATCCTTTGGAGGAGACGTCGCTGAGGGGATAACTATAAGTACCCAAATCCGGATTGTCAAAATTCGTCAGAAAGTTAACCGAAATCCGTTAACTGGCCCGCTCCAGGTTGACCGGAACTCGTTAACTCCCCGTTGCTAAGCCAACGAGACGTTCCGGGACTGCCCCAAGCATCCCAACGTCGAATCGTACTTAACACACGTCATCGCACGTAAAAGTATGGCTTTCCCTGAAAAATGCACTTTCCGGCACTTTCCGGGGGCATTTCAGACATTTTCCGGACTGTTATTTAAAAAAAGGACAAAACCGGGACCCGGGAACGAACTCCCACACATTTGGTGAGTCATGGGACACGTGGCAAGCATGCCACCTACCTCTAGTCACCCTTCAATCAGAAATCAAGGCCAAAAGACTAAAATACCCCTGGTATACAGTCTCAGTCCGGCCGGACTCCCTCTGCAGACTTTCACATATTGCCAGCAAGTCCCTCAAAATTCCAAAATACCACAAAACCCCATGAATTTCATGATAAGTCCGGCCGGACTCCTACTGAATTTTCACCTATAAATAGGAGGGCTGTCAAAGCCAAGGAAGGAACATTTTTACTCTAAAAAATCACCTCACCCCACGGCCCAAACCAGTTTCACCCCCTCCCGAGCTCCCGTTCATCTCGATTCGCGTGAAACTTCCGTATTTCGATCAAATACGCCCCTCGCCACTCCGAAACACCGTTCAAAACCACTTTCTGTATCCCGTATACACCCCCGAGCCAAAGGAGTCGACCCTAGCCATAGGTACAACTCCCTCTCTCTAATCTCTCATTTCGTCTCGGTTTACGCGCCAGTCGCTACGACCGTTTCGAACCACGTTATCGAAATGTAGACGCCTCCGTCTAACGGGATCCAATACGTTTTATCCCCTCGATCCTCTTCTCTTCCCGTAAGAGAAGTAATCACGGGTTAAAACGACGTTCCGACCCCGTTCCGTTTACTTTTATGTCATTTACCATTCCGGATCGATCGATCCGTCGATCGTCATTTACTTTTCTGTCATTTACAATTTCGGACCGTTTGATCCGTCGAACGTCATTTACAATTCCGAGCCGTTTTGGCTCGTCGATCGTCATTTACGATTCCGGATCGTTTGATTCCGTCGATACCGCATTTAAATACTGTCATTTACAAAGTCCGACCCGTTTGGATCGTGATAGTATTTACTTTTCAAAGTCCGAGTCGCAACCCGATTCGTTGATTGCATGTCATTTAATACGCTTTTTTCCCGCAAAAATCGTTAACAATGTAATGCCCGATTCAAAACCGGAGTTCGTCCTTCGAACTCTCTTTCAAAACGCACGAAATGACGTTTGGCATCCAAACGCTCATCTTCAAACTAAATCCGCCATTTGACACTCAAAATCATTTAATACGCTTTTTCCCGTAAAAATCGTTAACAATGACTCGCCCAGTTCAAAACCGGAGTTCGTCCTTCGAACTCTCTTTCAAAAAGCTAAAAATCGACGTTTGCCACGCAAACGCTCATTTCCGTCTCAGAATCGACGTTTGCCACGCAAACGCTCATTTCAAACTCAAAATCGACGTTTGCCACGTAAACGCTCATTTCCGTCATAAAAACGACGTTTGTCATTCAAACGCTCATCTTTTCAAACAAGTCACCTAATCAACGTTTGACATTCAAACCAAGATTTAGCTTGTCATTCAAGCCCCCATTTCAAAACACACACACACACACACGCACACGTTTTCAAGAAAGGTAGAAAGACTCGTCATACGAGGTATTTCGGGTGATCTCGTAATACTCTTCCCGAAACGTAACGTGACCTCCGAACCTAACAATCTCTGGTATCCAAATAGCTTTTTACTCGTTTTTGCTACCAATAAAAATGATCCCCTGTTTTCAAAGCTTTTTCCTAAGTTTTTGCTACCAATAAAAATGACACCTTTTCACTAAAGCCGTTTCTCAACGTTTTGGGCTCAAAATACAAAAACCGCGTGGCGACTCCTCATTCCTTCCCAAGAAGCGAGGTCTCAGACACCAACACCCCGCGAAAGACAACCGCGCTTTCACCGCGCGCGAAATCCCGGGTAATTTCAGCCACACCAGTCAGTGCTCAGAAATCCTCCATCGTTGGCATCAGATCGTTGTACGATAGGGTGAACACATGTCGTTCCGAATCCCAAAAGCACGAAGCAGCTCGGACCAGATCCCAATCAATCTTCCAATCTTTTAGAGACCAGATGCATGGCATGCTATACCTTCTGTCAATAAGTTTCCGGTGTTTTTTTTGGTGAAAGCGCGAGAGTTCAAGAATGTCTTGTTGAAATTGATACTCTCGGGAAACAATTTCTCCATTGTAATGCTCCATGTTGCCTTAAATAGGGGCTGCTGGGATTTTTTACCTATTAATATTATGAATAATTGTAAATTGTTAATATTTAAAATTAGGTTTAGAATTGGGGTTGGCTTCATAGTATCAACAAATCTTGAGCTCTAGTTCAAACTAAACTAAAGGATAATGGTGTCCCTACCTAACCATTTAAGTTCCTAGATATAACTTTATACAAATTAATTGTCATATATGTTTCAAATTTTACAATTCTTTAGCAATATAATTATTAAGCAAATAGTATATGCTTCCAACCAGCTTTAATCCAGCATGAAACCTAATTAAGCCAGAACATTTACTAATTTATTTTTATCTCTTGTTATAGCAATATAATTATTGTGCATTTTATTAATATATGTTTTAGGCAGCTTAGTTGGTTAGGTAGTTGAAATTCAACATTTGTTGACCTGGAATCAATACCTACTCTATCCTTTAAGTGCCTGTTTGATAAACCTATCCCATCCCGAAATGCACGATTATATGAAATGCAAATATCACTTTGTCTACTTGCTTTATAATCGAAAATAAAGAAATTTCGGCTTTTGAATTTTTTAAATTATTACTATTGTGAATAATTTTAAATATTAATATTTAATTATTTGTTGTAAAATATATAATTTTATAATGATGAATTAAATTAACATTTATAAACAAGATGAGAGTCTTTCTCATCCAGAACTATCAAAACTCTATCCCATCTTTGACCAAGAAAGACAGAGCAAACAAGTTCTCGACTGTCTGAGCAAAGGATTTTCTGTTTAATAAGAAATTTTTCCAGTTTCACTGTCCTCTTCTCTCTAAGGATATCAAACATCACAGCCATGTTTGTGACAGTGCCTGTTTTACTCTTCACTGGTGTTATACGGTCATAAGTAAAAACAAGGTAGCAGTATAACACCAGTTAAGAGAAAACAGACACTGTCACAAACATGGCTGTGATGTTTGAGATCCTGAGATACAATACGTACAGTGAAACTGGAAAAACTCTTATTAAACAGAAAATCCTTTGCTCAAACAGTGGAGAACTTGTTTGCTCTGTCTTTCGAAACGAAAGATGGACGGATTTTGATAGCTGTGGATGAGAAAGGCTCTCATCTTGTTTATATTTTAAGATGTTAACCACCAACCACAATACCCTATAAGCAGTGCCACTAAGAGTTTTCTTCCTAATTTTAGACAATGATTAGGAGTCTAATTCCTTAACAATACTTTCATCCAAGTCTTCCTAATTTTAGACATTCACCCCCTCCCCTTTTGACTTTACACAAGATCCGACCTAAGGTGCATCTAGGGTGCCAGGATTGATATCAGGCGCTCAAACGTAGGCGACATACATCACCGTCCGTGAAGCCTTCAATCGCCCCAAAATGGGATCTAGAACCAGTGAGGTAGTGTGCGGTTGAATATGTTACATTATTGAAACATTCACCCCCTCACCCTTTAAGTTTAGATTAATAACATTTTTACCACTAAGCAAATTTGACACTTTAAGCTCATCCCAGTTGATGCATTCGTTTCTTTTCCATATCCCAATACTAAAAATACTAGCATGTAAGTTGTCAAGAAATATAGTCATTGATTGGTTTTATGATACTTCCCTGTCGCATGAGAACAAAATTGTCAAGAAATGAGTACCCAAAATGAAAGAGGTTTTATGAATTAAAAGGAGGGGAGGGACCAATCAAGCCAAACCAATCCAACAATAAAAGACTCCATAAGTCAAAGAAAATAATGAAATCTTATACTCCGTACATCTAGACCCAAACATGGACAAATCCCATCATTGCCTCCGTTTGGCCCTTTCCCCTCGGTTCCAACAGAATATGAATCATCCTGAACTCAAAGCATTAGCCTATACAACTGCATGCTAAGAGATTAGGAATGATTTGAACCGAACACACAAAGTTACTTTGCTAATAAATCATTGGCTAGGCTAAGTTGCATGAAGCCAGAGCATATAAGGCATATAGCAGTCAAGGCGCATCAAAGTAAGAAAAACTATGCATCACCTCCTACTTTGAAATCAAGGTATGCACTTTCTAATATCACATGTTTCCAACAACATATGAATGATAACCAAGTTAAACATTTAAAGTATTGAATGACTCAAGAAGTATAAGCAGCTTCCATAAGCATTCTGAAGGCAGTATAAGAGTTGAATTGGGACTTAAGCTAGTATCTTGCTACTCGCATATGAGGATTTTCTCTTATGTACTAACATGAAAGGGACAGTTTATATGTGCATCAACAGTTTCAAATACCAAATTTACTACTTAAAACTCATGGAAACAGTTGGGCTGTTTGTGCATCAGCAAGGAAATGCTTTATTGATAAAGGGAAATCATTGAAGTACTAATTTTGTTACTCACAATACAAATATAATTACCTTTCACATGAAATCGTTTCTTATTTAAAATTGTGACATTTATCCTTTGTAACAGATTAAAACAAAAAGTGTCACCCTTATTATCATGGAAGGGAGGCAATTTATTATTATCAGTTGATCTAAGCACTTTAGTGTCCAAATTTGGGCAACAAATGAAAACAAAGGTAAGATTGTGAGAATTGAAGGTAATAACCAGACAGTGTGCACACAAACTTACATATATAGATGTAGGGGAATTAGGGTCTTTGATACTAATGGTGCTTCCGGATATATGATTGAATCGTGTATAATCCACTTTCCGAATAAAGTATTTCGACCCTTATTGCCTGGGTTACACGAAATCCTTATTGGGATAAGACAATCACGCAATTTGTTTTCTAGGCAAAGAGAACAAATCAAAAACTAGAGAATTGTTTGCTTTCGTTATTGTTGTATCACTTGTGTTTTTCATGTATGTACAACTGAGATCAATCCCTGTATTTATACAGATGGAGAGGTATGAGTTAAAAGGTATAACCAAAAGACATAACTTTAGCCAAGAGATATGACTTTTCAGTTTGAACTGGCACCTGTTCAGGAACTGCTCGGCCGAGTCAAGGGACTCGCTCGGCCGAGCACACATGTCCATTTGAATTTAGCCAAGCTGCACGGCCGTGTCTTATGAACTGCACGGCCGTGTTGTTCATACTGCTCGGCCGAGCAAGGCACATGCCTCGGCCGAGCAAGACACTCCAGAAACTTGGCCAATCTGCTAAGCTCTGCTCGGCCGAGTCAAGGACTCTGCTCGGCCGAGCACATCAGCAAAATGTGCTACCCTTTAACTTTCACTTCTTTATCGAGGTTGACTTCGTTTTAGCTCAAACGAGTGTGTACTCCACACTTTCCCTTACTCGTATCCGAGTCTAATACGAATCACATTGATCTCTTAGTAAATCACCATTACAATAAAATAAGTTGATGATATAAAATCACCAACAAATCCCCTCCATTTTAATGTAATCCTTTGATTTACTAAACTATTATAAATAACGAAACAAACGAATGCATAAATGAAAATGTCTTGCGATTGAATTTTCATCTTAGTATAATACACATTTCAAATACTCGAGAATCGGGGTGTCGTAACGATTGAACCCGTCAACTCATATGAATACTGAAGATACTATACACATAAGTTCGATACAATTCTCTTTGTTTAATCTTGACACTTTTACAAGCCATGTGTCCATATCCATTGGTGAACATATAGGAAGCCAAGTCCTAGCTTCTTGAAGCGGCAAAACTTCATGTTCATTAAGGTAGTTCCTTTAGTCTTGCACCTGCATTTGCAATTTTTCAAAGGAACTATTAAGAAGATATTCTTCAACCTAGGTTTACTTATGTGTCCGAACACATACCTTGGGAAATATAATAACATGTGTTCCAATCTCCAAGCTGCGAGCTTTCCACATTGAATTCAAGCTTCTAACGTTGTATTAGAAGGGAATTGGGTATCTCACAATTAGAGGATTAAATGGACTTTAATCCCATTCCCATTGCGGAGACTTATTTACCAAGTCTCTGGCTAACCCCTTCGTCAAGTGGTCAGCCAAATTTTGTTGCGACCGAACAAATTGAACTGATATCACACCATTCATGATTAACTCCCGAATCATACTATGTCTGACACCCAAGTGTCTAGATTTGCCATTATAAATTTGACTATAGGCCCTAGCCAAAGTGGCGGACTATCACAATGGATAGACATTGGTGATATCGGTTTTGGCCATAATGGAATCTCATATATCAAGTTCCGAAGCCACTCCGCTTCTTTTTCCAAAGCAGCCCAATGCTACAAACTCGAGATTCCATTGTAGAATGTGTAATACATGTCTGCTTTTGGAAGCCCAAGAAATGGCACCTCCTCCAAGCAAGAACACCCAACCGCTCGTAGAAGATGAATCTTCTTGGTTGATCCAATGGCATCTCGTCAAGCAGAACCTTCTAAAATAGAAGGATGTCCACTATAATATAAACCATAGTCCATAGTACCTTTTAAGTACTTGAACACCCTTGTTATAGCATGCCAATGTTGTTTACTAGGGTTACTAGTGAACCTACTCAATCTTCCTACTGCATATGCAATATCGGGTCGAGTGCCTGTCATAGCATACATCAAGCGCCAATGGCTTTTGAGTATTCAAGGCGTGACACGGGTTTACCAGTATTAGACACAAGTTTCTCAGTTGGATCCATGGGAGTACTAATCTTAGAACAATCTTCACAATTAAACCTCTTGAGAATTTTCTCAATATAATGAGATTGTGAAATTGCGATTCCCTTGTTCATCCGTTTAATCTTTATACCAAGAATAACATCGGCTTCTCCCATGTCCTTCATAGAAAACTTTGATGATAAAAACTTCTTAGTTTTATCAACTACCTTTTGGTCAGTGCCAAAAATCAGCATGTCATCAACATATAGGCAGATGATTACACCTTTACCGGTTTCATCAAATCTGCTATATACACATTTGTCGGACTGATTTAATACAAAACCATTCGACAAAACAACCTCATCAAACTTTTGATGCCACTGCTTAGGTGCTTGCTTCAGCCCATACAATGACTTAATTAACTTACATACCTTATGCTCATTACCTGGCATAACAAATCCTTCAGGTTGCTTCATATACACTTCTTCTTCCAAATCACCATTTAAGAACGCTGTTTTGACATCCATTTGATGGATCAATAGATTCTGAATAGCTGCCAAAGCTATCAGAAATCTAATAGTAGTGATACGAGCAACCGGTGCATAGGTATCGAAGTAATCGATCCCTTCCTTTTGTCTAAAGCCTTGGATTACCAATCGAGCTTTAAACTTGTCAATTGTTCCATCGACTTTCATCTTCTTTTTGAAGATCCATTTGCACCCCAAAGGTTTACAGCCTGGTGGTAAATCAGACAAGACCCATGTATTATTTTCCATAATAGAACCAATCTCATCATCGATTGCTTCTTTCCAAAACCCAGCATCTCGAGATTGTATTGCTTCATCATATGTTCTCGGATCCTCCTCTATACTATAACAGTAAGAGTATTGAGATTCAACCTGATCTCTTGATCCCTCAACTAAATATAGTTGAAAATCAGAACCATATGATTTAGCTTTCCTTACTCTTTTACTTCTACGAGGTTCGGGTATCTCACTTGGTACATCAATTAAATGATCATCCATTTGAGATTCAGCCGAAATTGGTATAATATCCTTGGGTCTAGGTATTGAAGAGAAACGATTCTCATCAAAGATTGCATCTCTCGATTCTATAATTGTCTTACTCTGGCTTGAGTGACGGGTTTTGGGGTGAAGCCATGTTAACGGCTTGTCATCTATTGAATAGAGTTCCTAATAAAAGGAACAAGATTACCCCATATGAGCTTTGGTATAAGAAAAGACCAAACTTGACATTTTTGTGAGTTTGGGGATGTAGGGCCGTGGTTAGACTTCCGGACCCTAAAAGGAAAAAGTTGGGAGAAAAAGGTATTGATTGCATCTTTGTTGGATATGCTGAGCATTCCAAGGCATATAGGTTTTATGTTATAGAACCTAATGAATTCATTTCTATTAACACAATTATAGAATCGAGAGATGCAATCTTTGATGAGAATCGTTTCTCTTCTATACCTAGACCCAAGGATATTACACCAATATCAATTTGAATCTCAAATGGATGATCATTTAATTGATGTACCAAGTGAGATACCCGAACCTCGTAGAAGTAAAAGAGTAAGGAAAGCTAAATCATATGGTTCGATTTTCAACTATATTTAGTTGAGGGATCAAGAGATCGTGTTGAATCTCAATACTCTTCTTGTTATAGTATAGAGGAGGATCCGAGAACATATGATGAAGCAATACAATCTCGAGATGCTGGGTTTTGGAAAGAAGCAATCGATGATGAGATTGGTTCTATTATGGAAAATAATACATGGGTCTTGTACGATTTACCACCAGTGTAAACCTTTGGGGTGCAAATGGATCTTCAAAAGAAGATGAAAGTCGATGGAACAATTGACAAGTTTAAAGCTCGATTGGTAATCCAAGGCTTTAGACAAAGGAAGGGATCGATTACTTCGATACCTATGCACCGGTTGCTCGTATCACTACTATTAGATTTCTGATAGCTTTGGCAGCTATTCAGAATCTATTGATCCATCAAATGGATGTCAAAACAGCATTCTTAAATGGTGATTTGGAAGAAGAAGTGTATATGAAGCAACCTGAAGGATTTGTTATGCCAGGTAATGAGCATAAGGTATGTAAGTTAATTAAGTCATTGTATGGGCTAAAGCAAGCACCTAAACAAAGTGGCATCAAAAGTTTGATGAGGTTGTTTTGTCGAATGGTTTTGTATTAAATCAATCCGACAAATGTGTATATAGCAGATTTGATGAATCCGTAAAGGTGTAATCATCGCCTATATGTAGATGACATGTTAATTTTCGGGCAATGCACAAAATGTAGTTGATAAAACTAAAAAGTTTTTGTCATCAAAGTTTTCGATGAAGGACATGGGAGAAGCCGATGTAATTCTTGGTATAAAGATTAAACGGATGAACAAGGGAATTGCAATATCACAATCTCATTATATTGAGAAAATTCTCAAGAGGTTTAATTGTGATAATTGTTCTAAAGTTAGTACTCCCATGGATCCTCTTGAGAAACTTGTATCAAATCTTGGTAAACACTGTGTCACGGCTTGAATACTCAAAAGCCATTGGCAGTTTGATGTATGCTATGACGGGCACTCGACCTGATATTGCTTATGCAGTTGGAAGATTGAGCAGGTTCACTAGTAATCCTAGTAGACAGCATTGGCATGCTATAACAAGGGTGTTCAAGTACTTAAAAGGTACTATGAACTATGGTTTATATTATAGTGGACATCCTTCTATTTTAGAAGGTTACACAGATGCCAGTTGGATCAACCAAGAAGATTCATCTTCTACGAGTGGTTGGGTGTTCTTGCTTGGAGGAGGTGCCATTTCTTGGGCTTCTAAAAGCAGACATGTATTACACATTCTACAATGGAATTCGAGTTTGTAGCATTGACTCGCGGAAAAGAAGCGGAGTGGCTTCGGAACTTGATATATGAGATTCCATTATGGCCAAAACCGATATCACCAATGTCTATCCATTGTGATAGGCCACTTTGGCTAGGGCCTATAGTCAAATTTATAATGGCAAGTCTAGACACTTGGGTGTCGGACATAGTATGATTCGGGAGTTAATCATGAATGGTGTGATATCAGTTGAGTTTGTTCGGTCGCAACAAAATTTGGTCGACCACTTGACGAAGGGGTTAGCCGGAGACTTGGTAAATAAGTGCAATGGGAATGGGATTAAAGTCCATTTAATCCTCTAATTGTGAGATACCCAATTCCCTTCTAATACAACGTTAGAAGCTTGAATTCAATGTGGAAAGCTCGCAGGTTGGAGATTGGAACACATGTTATTATTTTCCCAAGGTATGTGTTCGGACATCAAGTAAACCTAGGTTGAAGAATATCTTCTTAATAGTTCCTTTGAAAAATTGCAAATGCGGGTGCAAGACTAAAGGAACTACCTTAATGAACATGAAGTTTTGCCGCTTCAAGAAGCTAGGACTTGGCTTCCTATATGTTCACCAATGGATATGGACACATGGCTTGTAAAGTGTCAAGATTAAACAAAGAGAATTTATCAACTTATGTGTATAGTATCTTCGGGTATTCATATGAGTTGACGGGTTCAATCGTTACGACACTCGATTCTCGAGTATTTGAAATGTGTATTATACTAAGATGAAAATTCAATCGCAAGACATTTTCATTTATGCATTCGTTTGTTTCGTTATTTATAAAAGTTTAGTAAATCAAAGGATTACATTAAAATGGAGGATTTGTTGGTGATGTTATATCATCAACTTATTTTATTGTAATGGTGATTTACTAAGAGATCAATGTGATTCGTATTAGACTCGGATACGAGTAAGGGAAAGTGTGGAGTACACACTCGTTTGAGCTAAAACGAAGTCAACCTCGATAAAGAAGTAAAAGTTAAAGGGTAGCACATTTCTTTGATGTGCTCGGCCGAGCAGAGTCCTGACTCGGCCGAGCAGCTTAGCAGTTGGCCAAGTTCGGAGTGTCATGCTCGGCGAGGCAAGTGCCTTGCTCGGCCGAGCGGTATGAACACGGCCGTGCGGTTCATAAGACACGGCCGTGCGGCTGGCTAAATTCAAATGGACATGTGTGCTCGGCCGAGCGAGTCCCTTGACTCGGCCAGCGGTTCTGAACAGTGCCGGTTCAAGGCGAATAGTCACATCTCTTGGCTAAAATCATGTCTTTTGGTTATACCTTTTAACTCATACCTCTCCATCTGTATATATACAGGGATTGATCTCAGTTGTACATACATGAAAAACACAAGAGTGAATTACAACAATATAACGAAAGCAATCAATTCTCAAGGTTTTGATTTGTTCTCTTTGCCTAGAAAACAAATTGCGTGATTGTCTTATCCCAATAAGGATTTCGTGTAACCCAGGCAATAAGGGTCGAAATACTTTATTCGGAAAGTGGATTATACACGATTCAATCATATATCCGGAAGCACCATTAGTATCAAAGACCCTAATTCCCCTATGATTGAATCGTGTATAATCCACTTTCCGAATAAAGTATTTCGACCCTTAATGCCTGGGTTACACAAAATCTTTATTGGGATAAGACAATCACACAATTTGTTTTCTAGGCAAAGAGAACAAATCAAAACTAGAGAATTGTTTGCTTTCGTTATTGTTGTAATTCACTCTTGTGTTTTTCATGTATGTACAACTGAGATCAATCCCTGTATATATACAGATGGAGAGGTATGAGTTAAAAGGTATAACCAAAAGACATGATTTTAGCCAAGAGATGTGACTATTCAGTTTGAACTGGCACCTGTTCAGAACCGCTCGGCGAGTCAAGGGACTCGCTCGCCGAGCACACATGTCCATTTGAATTTAGCCAAGCCGCACGGCCGTGTCTTATGAACCGGCACGGCCGTGTTGTTCATACTTGCTCGGCCGAGCAAGGCACATGCCTCGGCCGAGCAAGACACCTGCAAACTTGGCCAATCTGCTTGCTTCCGCTCGGCCGAGTCAAGGACTCGCTCGGCCGAGCACATCAAAAATGTGCTACCCTTTAACTTTTACTTCTTTATCGAGGTTGACTTCGTTTTAGCTCAAACGAGTGTGTACTCCACACTTTCCCTTTACTGTATCCGAGTCTAATACGAATCACATTGATCTCTTAGTAAATCACCATTACAATAAAATAAGTTGATGATATAAAATCACCAACAAATCCTCCATTTTAATGTAATCCTTTGATTTACTAAACTATTATAAATAACGAAACAAACGAATGCATAAATGAAAATGTCTTGCGATTGAATTTTCATCTTAGTATAATACACCTTTCAAATACTCGAGAATCGGGGTGTCGTAACGATTGAACCCGTCAACTCATATGAATACACGAAGATACTATACACATAAGTTCAGTACAATTCTCTTTGTTTAATCTTGACACTTTTACAAGCCATGTGTCCATATCCATTGGTGAACATATAGGAAGCCAAGTCCTAGCTTCTTGAAGCGGCAAAACTTCATGTTCATTAAGGTAGTTCCTTTAGTCTTGCACCTGCATTTGCAATTTTTCAAAGGAACTATTAAGAAGATATTCTTCAACCTAGGTTTACTTGCAGTCGAACACATACCTTGGGAAAATAATAACATGTGTTCCAATCTCCAATCGCGAGCTTTCCACATTGAATTCAAGCTTCTAACGTTGTATTAGAAGGGAATTGGGTATCTCACAATTAGAGGATTAAATGGACTTTAATCCCATTCCCATTGCAGACTTATTTACCAAGTCTCTGGCTAACCCCTTCGTCAAGTGGTCAGCCAAATTTTGTTGCGACCGAACAAACTCAATCCGATATCACACCATTCATGATTAACTCCCGAATCATACTATGTCGACACCCAAGTGTCTAGACTTGCCATTATAAATTTGACTATAGGCCCTAGCCAAAGTGGCGGCACTATCACAATGGATAGACATTGGTGATATCGGTTTTGGCCATAATGGAATCTCATATATCAAGTTCCGAAGCCACTCCGCTTCTTTTCCGGCGACGACCAATGCTACAAACTCGCATTCCATTGTAGAATGTGTAATACATGTCTTTTTGGAAGCCCAAGAAATGGCACCTCCTCCAAGCAAGAACACCCAACCACTAGTAGAAGATGAATCTTCTTGGTTGATCCAACTAGCATCCGTGTAACCTTCTAATATAGAAGGATGTCCACTATAACACAAACCATAGTCCATAGTACCTTTAAGTACTTGAACACCCTTGTTATAGCATGCCAATCTTGTCTACTAGGATTACTAGTGAACCTACTCAATCTTCCAAGCGCATAAGCAATATCGGGTCGAGTGCCCGTCATAGCATACATCAAGCGCCTATGGCTTTTGAGTATTCAAGCCGTGACACGGGTTTACCAAGTATTTGATACAAGTTTCTCGGTAGGATCCATGGGAGTACTAACTTTGGAACAATTATCACAATTAAACCTCTTGAGAATTTTCTCAATATAATGAGATTGTGATATTGCAATTCCCTTGTTCATCCGTTTAATCTTTATACCAAGAATTACATCGGCTTCTCCCATGTCCTTCATCGAAAACTTTGATGACAAAAACTCTTTAGTTTTATCAACTACATTTTGGTCTGTGCCAAAAATTAACATGTCATCAACATATAGGCAGATGATTACACCTTTACAGGTTTCATCAAATCTGCTATATACACATTTGTCGGACTGATTTAATACAAAACCATTCGACAAAACAACCTCATCAAATTTTTGATGCCACTGCTTAGGTGCTTGCTTCAGCCCATACAATGACTTAATTAACTTACATACCTTATGCTCATTACCTGGCATAACAAAACCTTCGGTTGTTTCATATACACTTCTTCTTCTAAATCACCATTTAGAAATGCTGTTTTGACATCCATTTGATGGATCAATAGATTCGAATAGGTGCCAAAGCTATCAGAAATCTAATAGTAGTGATACGAGCAACCGGTGCATAGGTATCGAAGTAATCGATCCCTTCCTTTTGTCTAAAGCCTTGGATTACCAATCGAGCTTTAAACTTGTCAATAGTTCCATCGACTTTCATCTTCTTTTTGAAGATCCATTTGCACCCCAAAGGTTTACAGCCTGGTGGTAAATCAGACAAGACCCATGTATTATTTTCCATAATAGAACCAATCTCATCATCGATTGCTTCTTTCCAAAACCCGGCATCTCGAGATTGTATTGCTTCATCATATGTTCTCGGATCCTCCTCTATACTATAACGGTAAGAGTATTGAGATTCAACACGATCTCTTGATCCCTCAACTAAATATAGTTGAAAATCAGAACCATATGATTTAGCTTTCCTTACTCTTTTACTTCTACGAGGTTTGGGTATCTCACTTGGTACATCAATTAAATGATCATCCATTTGAGATTCAGCCGATATTGGTATAATATCCTTGGGTCTAGGTATTGAAGAGAAACGATTCTCATCAAAGATTGCATCTCTCGATTCTATAATTGTGTTAATAGAAATGAATTCATTAGGTTCTATAACATAGAACCTATATGCCTTGGAATGCTCAGCATATCCAACAAAGATGCAATCAACACCTTTTTCTCCCAACTTTTTCCTTTTAGGGTCCGGAAGTCTAACCACGGCCCTACAACCCCAAACTCGCAAAAATGCTAAGTTTGGTTTTTTCTTATACCAAAGCTCATATGGGGTAATCTTGTTCCTTTTATTAGGAACTCTATTCAATAGATGACAAGCCGTTAACATGGCTTCACCCCAAAACCCGTCACTCAAGCCCGAGTAAGACAACATGGCGTTAACCATTTCTTCAAGAGTTCTATTCTTCCTTTCAGCCACACCATTTTGTTGTGGTACATAAGGAGCCGTAGTCTCATGAATTATCCCTACGGATTGGAAATATTTAGGATCATAATATTCACCACCTCTATCCGTACGTAAGGTTTTAATCAAGCCACTTAATTGAAGTTCAACTTCGGTTTTATAAATTTTAAATTTATCTAGGGCTTCATCTTTTGCATGCAGCAAATAAATATAGCAAAACCTAGAAGCATCATCTATAAAAGTGACTATATACTTTTTATTGCCTAAAGATGGAGTTGCATGAAAGTCACATAAATCACTATGAATCAATTCTAGATTTACAGAATTCCTTGTAACACTTTTAAAAGGTTTCCTAGTGATTTTTGTTAACATGCAAGTATTACACCTTTCCGTATTATTATCAATAACAGGAATCAAACCATCTTTGGACATTTCCATCATTCTTTTATAGTGCACATGTCCTAACCGAGCATGCCATAATGAGGAATTAACAACAACAGAGGAAGTCATATAAACAGAACTAGAGTTAACCGGAATTACATTGATCTCTTAGTAAATCACCATTACAATAAAATAAGTTGATGATATAAAATCACCAACAAATCCCCTCCATTTTAATGTAATCCTTTGATTTACTAAACTTTTATAAATAACGAAACAAACGAATGCATAAATGAAAATGTCTTGCGATTGAATTTTCATCTTAGTATAATCCACTTTCCGAATAAAGTATTTCGACCCTTATTGCCTGGGTTACACGAAATCCTTATTGGGATAAGACAATCACGCAATTTGTTTTCTAGGCAAAGAGAACAAATCAAAACCTTGAGAATTGATTGCTTTCGTTATATTGTTGTAATTCACTCTTGTGTTTTTCATATATATACAACTGAGATCAATCCCTGTATTTATACAGATGGAGAGGTATGAGTTAAAAGGTATAACCAAAAGACATAACTTTAGCCAAGAGATATGACTTTTCAGTTTGAACTGGCACCTGTTCAGGAACTGCTCGGCCGAGTCAAGGGACTCGCTCGGCCGAGCACACATGTCCATTTGAATTTAGCCAAGCTGCACGGCCGTGTCTTATGAACTGCACGGCCGTGTTGTTCATACTGCTCGGCCGAGCAAGGCACTTGCCTCGGCCGAGCATGACACTCCAGAAACTTGGCCAATCTGCTAAGCTCTGCTCGGCCGAGTCCTTGAAAGTGGATTATACACGATTCAATCATATATCCGGAAGCACCATTAGTATCAAAGACCCTAATTCCCCTACAAACGAATAAAGTATTTCGACCCTTATTGCCTGGGTTACACGAAATCCTTATTGGGATAAGACAATCACGCAATTTGTTTTCTAGGCAAAGAGAACAAATCAAAAACTAGAGAATTGTTTGCTTTCGTTATTGTTGTATCACTTGTGTTTTTCATGTATGTACAACTGAGATCAATCCCTGTATTTATACAGATGGAGAGGTATGAGTTAAAAGGTATAACCAAAAGACATAACTTTAGCCAAGAGATATGACTTTTCAGTTTGAACTGGCACTTTGTTCAGAAGCTGCTCGGCCAGTCGAGGGACTCGCTCGGCCGAGCACACATGTCCATTTGAATTTAGCCAAGCTGCACGGCCGTGTCTTATGAACTGCACGGCCGTGTTGTTCATACTGCTCGGCCGAGCAAGGCACATGCCTCGGCCGAGCAAGACACTCCAGAAACTTGGCCAATCTGCTAAGCTCTGCTCGGCCGAGTCAAGGACTCTGCTCGGCCGAGCACATCAGCAAAATGTGCTACCCTTTAACTTTTACTTCTTTATCGAGGTTGACTTCGTTTTAGCTCAAACGAGTGTGTACTCCACACTTTCCCTTACTCGTATCCGAGTCTAATACGAATCACATTGATCTCTTAGTAAATCACCATTACAATAAAATAAGTTGATGATATAAAATCACCAACAATAGAGAAATTCTAACTTCACATATTTAGCACACAACAACATTGAAAGTCACCAACACATTTGTTCTTCTGTCCTTAATATACTAGCTACAAATCAAAAAAACAATAAAAAAAAATTAAAAGAAATCACAATGACATTCAACACGACCAAAGGAAAAGAAAAAAAAATTGTATAAAAGACATTCAATTCGTCTTCACAGACGTAATCACAAATTGATTTCCAATACAAAAAATACAGAGGTAATCGAGGGTTTACATACTTTGAAGTAACACGGCAGTGCGGTGGCGGTAGCGATGGAGTTGAGGGACGGCGGTGTGATTTTTCCAGCCGTTAAGTGAGGACGGCGGCAGAACTCGAGACGGAGATGGTGGAGAGGGTGGACGGCGAAGCTTAAAGGCGGTGTGGAGAGGGTGGACGGCGGCGGTGTGAGAGCGAGGGAAGAGAGAGAGAGAGATGAGATCGCCGGGAAGAGAGAAAACGGGAAGAGAGAGAGAGAAATTAGGGCGTATAAATGATTTCAGAGAGGGAAAATGTGTATTTATATTTAACACCAGCGACGGAATAATTCTGTCGCTAAAAAATAATCTACCGACGGAATTATAATTCCGCCGCTAGAATTAATATTTAGCGGCGGAATTATAATTCCGTCGGTAGATTATTTTTTAGAGGCGGAATTATTCCGTCGCTGGTGTTGATTAATTTTAATTAAATAATTATCATTATTTTTATTTATATAAAACATGAAAATTATTTTAAATAAAATTATTTTAAATTACTCTCAATAAAATAAATATAAGTCAATAAATATTATTTTTGAAAAATAAATAAATCATAAATTAAAATAAAATAAGAATAGAGCTAAACAAATTTAAAAAAAATCTAATTAACACCAACATAATTATTCCGCCGCTACTATCACCACGTACAACACTCCACCACTACCACCACCACCACTCCACCACTACTATCACTACCACTACCACCATTACTATACCACCACAACTATTACTACTACCACCACTACTACCACCACCACCACGCACCACCACCACTATCACCACTACCATCACTATGACCACTACACCACCACCACTCCACCACTACTATCACTACCACTACCACCATTACTATACCACCACAACTATATATTACTACTACAACCACTACTACCACCACCACCACGCACCACCACCACCACTATCACCACTACCATCACTATTACCACTACCACCACTACCACCACCACCACTCCACCACTACTATCACTACCACTACCACCATTACTATACCACCACAACTATTACTACTACCACCACTACGTACTACCACCACCACCACGTACCACCACCACCACTATCACCACTACCATCACTATTACCACTACCACCACCACCACTCCACCACTACTATCACTACCACTACCACCATTACTATACCACCACAACTATTACTACTACAACCACTACTACCACCACGCACCACCACTACGTACTACCACCACCACTATCACTACCACCACCACTACTACCACCACTACCGCTACTACCACCACTACTACCACTACTATTACTAATACTACTACATATACCACCACTACCACCACCACTACTACTACCACTACCACCACTACTACCACTACTACTACTACTACTACCACCACTACTACTACTACCACTATCACCACCACCACTCCACCACTACTATCACTACCACTACCACCATTACTATACCACCACAACTATTACTATATAATACAACCACTATTACCACCACCACCACGCACCACCACTACGAACTACCACCACCACTATCACTACCACCACCACTACTACCACCACTACCGCTACTACCACCACTACTATCACTACTATTACTAATACTAATACGTATACAACCACTACCACCACCACTACTACTACCACTACCACCACTACTACCACTACTACCACTACTACCACACTACCACCACTACTACTATTACCACTACCACCACTACTACCGCTACTACCCCAACCCCAACCCCTAAACCCTAAATCATATACTTATACCCTTAAACCCTAAACTCTAACCCTAAGCGTAAACCCTAAACCCTAAATCTCAAATCTCATATACTTATACCCCAACCCCTAAATCATATTCCTAAACTCTAACCCCTAACCCCTAAACCCTAAACCCTAAACCCTAAACCCTAACCCCTAAACCATAAACCCTATACCCCAAAACCCTAAACCCTAAACCCTAAACCCTAACCCCTAAACCATAAACCCTATACCCCAAAACCCTAAACCCTAAACCCTAAACCCTAACCCCTAAACCCTAATCAGTTTTCTAACGTTTTCAGTTAGTTTTTTAGAAAAAAGTCAATTTTTAACGTTTTCAGTTAGTTTTTTTTAACGTTTTCAGTCAGTTTTTTAACATTTTCAGTTAGTTTATTGAAATTCCAGTAAGTTTTTTAACGTTTCCAGTTAGTTTTTTAGAATTTCAGTTAGTTTTTAAACGTTTCCAGTTAATTTTTTAACGTTTTTAGTTAGTTTTTCAAAATTTTAGTTACTTTTTTGAAATTCCAGTCAATTTTCTAACGTTTTCAGTTAAATTTTTTAATGTTTTCAGTTAGTTATTTTGTTAATTAGTTCTAAAAATAATTAAAAATTAAATGTTATAATCACCGACGGAATATTTCCGTCGCTGATATATTAAAAAAACAAAAAAACAAAAATAATTTATCACCGACGGAATTATTCCGTCGCTGTTTAATTAAAAATAATTAAAAATGAAATGCTATAATCACCGACGGAATATATCCGTCGCTGATAAATTAAAAAAAATAAAAAAAAATTAATTTATCACCGATGGAAATATTCTGTCGCTGGTTTATTTTAAAAAAAATTAAAAAATATTTAATTTATACCGACGGAATTATTCCGTCGCTGATTAATTAAAAATAATTAAATGTTATACTCATCGACGAAATATTTTCGTCACTGATAAATAAAAAAAAATAAAAAAAATTAATTTATCCCCGATGAAAATATTCCGTCGGTGGTTTATTTAAAAAAAATTAAAAAATATTTAATTTCTACCGACGGAATAATTCCGTCGCTGATTAATTAAAAATAATTAAAAATTAAATGTTATAATCACCGACGGAATATTTCCGTCGCTGATAAATAAAAAAAATAAAAAACAAAATTAATTTATCACCGACGGAAATATTCCGTCGCTGGTTTATTTAAAAAAAAATAAAAAAATATTAAATTTTCACCAACGGAATAATTCCGCCGCTGAGAAAGCACTAGCGACGGAATATTCCGTCGGTAAATCAGGCGCCAATCTAGTGGCGGTAATGAAACGAATATTCGAGGAATATTCATTTTTAGCGACGGAAGTCAGCGACGGAATTCAATTTCGTCGGTAAAGTTGACGCCAAAATTATTCCGTCGCTATAGCATAATTTTCGTCGCTATATAGCGACGAAATCATTCCGTCGCTGTTGATTTCGTCGGTAAAGACTCAGTTTCTGGTAGTGAGGCTAGGCTCCCCGCGATATAACAATCTAGGTGGATTGAATACGCGGAGTTGGATATTCGAGGAGGACAGGGAATGTCATCACAGTTTAAAGGACAACCACAGGGTCAGTCAAATGTTAGAAGTCGAGGTAATGCTCCAGGGATCAACAAAAGAGGGTATGTACTTATTGTCAGAAGGAAGGGCATTCAGAGGAGCGATGTTGGAAGAAGCAAGGAAAGTGTATGAATTGTGGACAGTTAGGGCATTTCCAAAAAGATTGCCCTAAAACAAAGAATCAACCATCGGGGAGTGGCACCGGGACTTCACAAGGTCAGAAAAGGGATGCTTCAGGGAGGCCTAAGGTCCAAGGCCGTGTCTTTGCCGTGAATCAGCAGCAGGCGGCGGATTCCTCAACAGTAATAGGAGGTATCATTTTTATATCAAGTTTGAGAGCACGCGCACTTATAGACCCTGGCTCATCGCATTCATATATTTCCATGCATTTTGCATCGCAATTGCATTCTTCTGCTGAGTCTTTGCCTTATGTGTTAGAAGTATCGACTCCTATGGGAGAATGTTTGGTAGCTGATGATGTGTTACGTGCTTGTGATGTGCGTATATGTGATCATGTGTTACATGCTGATTTAGTAGTGCTACCAATACATGATTTTGATCTCATTTTGGGCATGGATTGGCTAAGCAAGTATCATGCTTTAGTTGATTGTCCTAAGAAAATTGTTACATTTTCAGTCCCTGATATGCCTGAGTTTGTCTTTGAGGCCATCCCATCGGTTGGGAATATACGTGTTATTTCTTATGGTTCTTCAATGCAAAGACTACGGCTGCTAACTACAAGTCATGGGTGGGATAATTCTTCTCATGGTTCTTCAGTCGTCATTACGCATAAGATATAACCTTATCATTCTGCATTAACACACAACCTAACCCCTTAAGTGATACGTCACTATAGATCACAACTCCGTCCTATCCAGATGGTAAAGTAAAGTCAGAACTGGTGCGGACACTAACCTTCGCTTCAGTTCCTGAAAATTTTCCTCACATTCTTCCTACCAAAAAAACTTTGCTCCTTTCTGTGTTAACCTTGTTAACAACACTGACCACTTTGAGAATCCCTCGACAATTCTCCGTTAATATCCCGCTACTCCCAAGAAATTTCTTATTTTGCTAACGGTGGTTGGTCTCTCCCAATTCACTATAGCTCTATTTTTTTTGTTGGATCCCCTTCAATTTCATCCTTAGATATCACATGCCCTACTAATGCCACTTTTTCAAGCCAGAATTCCCATTTTTTTGTCATTTCGCATACAACTTTTGTTCCCTCCGAATTTGTAGTACTAACCTCAAATGTTTTTCATGTTCTTTCTTAGTCTTAGACTGTACCAGAATATGATCTATAAATACCATTTGACACTTATCCAAAAATTCCTGAAATACTCTGTTCATCGGCTCCATAATTACTGCTGGCGCGTTCGTCAGTCCAAACGGCATAACCAAATTCTCATAGTGACCGTACCTTGTCCTTGTTGTGGATATGGCCCTCCACTACCCAAGAAAACCACAAGAACAATAAGAGCACACAAAACAAAGCACAAGAAAACAAAGCACAGAAAGAACACAGAAATTGTTAACCCAGTTCACCAATATGTTTGGCTACGTCTGGGGGCACTACCAAGCCAGGATCTTGCACTATAATATGTTTCTATGAAGTTACAATGAGTTTTGGGGCGGAACATTACTTAAATATATGCCCAGGAACAAAACCTAACCCTAGATGGACAAAGGAACCCGAAAATTGGCCTAAAACCGGGCCCAGAAATTTTCCTCCCCGACACGAGCGCGGTCGCCCTCCATGTAAGCGCGGCCGCCCTCAATGACAGAGAATTCTGCATCCCGTTCGAACCTCAAGCGCGGCCGCCCTTGCCTCCTGTGCGGCCGCCCTGAACAACAGACTGCTCCGACGATTTTCTTCCCCTTTTTGCTCCGAAATCTAACCCTGTTGGTCCTCTATCCCAACAATCTCCCACCTAGAGATCAACCGCATATATAAGCCCCGTATCCATTCTTCAACTCATCATTGGTGTCCTCCTAGTGCTCACCTCGATCATGGTAGTGCCATTCTCCTCTCCTATTCTCCAAGCCCAATTGAAGCTATGCACAGCTTCAATTTCTCAAGGTTTACAACCTTTGTCAACATGTCAGCCGAGTTCTCCGATCCCAATATCTTCTCCAGCCTTAAGATCTTCATTTCCAAGAGATGCCTGATGTAGTGAAACCTCAGTTCAATGTGCTTCGTCCTAGAATGAAACGCCGGATTCCTAGCCAAATGTATTGCGCTCTGACTGAAACTGTAGAGAGCGTTACCACTTCGCGTCTTCCCAAGTTCACCCAAGAAGTTCTGCAACCATACCATCTCTTTACTCGCCTCTGTCACTGCCACATATTCTGCTTATGCAGTCGACTGAGCCATGATCTTCTGCAATTTAGAAGCCCAGTAAATTGCCGTACCACCCAATGTAAAAACATAACCCGTAGTACTTCTCCTCTTGTCTAGATCGCTTGATGCCAAATCCGCATCAACATAACCCGCTAACACGACCTCCTTGCTTGAGAAACATAGAGCCTTACCAGCAGTACCCTTTAAGTAACGCAGGATCCATTTAACCGCTTCCCAATGTTGCTTTCCTGGATTGCCCATGAACCGGCTGACTACTCCCACCGCATGTGCAATGTCCGGCCTTGTACACACCATTGCATACATTAGACTCCCCACTGCCGAAGCATATGGAGTCCTCTCCATCTTGTCACGCTCCTCCTTGCCCATAGGTGAGTCCTTCTCGGATAGCTTGAAGTGCATACCCAATGGTGTCCCTGTTGGCTTCGCCTCTTCCATGCAAAACCTTGCCAAGACTTTCTCAACGTATTCTGCTTGTGAAAGAACCAACTTACCCGACTCCCTATCCCGGTCAATCCGCATGCCCAAGATTTTTCTGGCCTCCCCCAAATCCTTCATCTCGAACCGTTCTGACAACTGAGCCTTCAATCTGTTTACCTCTCTACTGCTAGAGCCCGCTATTATCATGTCATCCACATATAACAGCAAGATTATGTACCCATTGTCCGTGTTCTTAAAGTAGCAACAATGATCCGCCTCACATCTGATAAAATCAATATCGTGCATAAATCCATCGAACTTTCTGTACCACTGCCTAGGAGCTTGTTTAAGGCCATACAAGCTCTTAGTCAATCTGCAAACCAGTTCCTCGCTACCCTTAGACAAGTAACCCTCTGGTTGTGCCATGTAAATTTCTTCCTCCAAATCCCCATGAAGAAAAGCCGTCTTTACATCCATCTGTTCCAACAACAAGTTATCTGCCACTACTATCCCCAGAACCATTCTGATAGTGGTCATCTTCATAACGGGAGTGAAGACCTTGGTGTAGTCAATACCATACTTTTGCTTAAACCCTTTTACAACCAACCTTGCCTTGTAACACTTACTGCCGTTTGCTTCCTCCTTAATCCTGTAAACCCACTTGTTATGCAATGCCTTTTTCCCCTTAGGCAGTCGAATCAACTCCCAAGTTTTGTTGGCCTTCAATGAGTCCATCTCATCATCCATCCCAGCTTTCCACTTATTATAGAGTGCACTACGAACAGCCTCCGCATAACATTCCGGTTCCCCACTATCTGTCAACAACAAGTAGTAATTGGAAGGAGTATACCTGTCAGGCGATCCACGCAACCTGCTGGATCTACGCAGCGGAATATCCAGTTCCGGAGTATGTGGTTCATCTTCAGTGACCCCCTGACCATGGTCATTATGAACCGTCCTGCTCCCACCCGAGTCTGGAATATCCACCTCTACAACCTCCGGTTCTGAACTAGTATCATCAGATGCCCCCTTTCTGTCCTTGTACAATACCTGCTCATTGAATACCACATCTCGACTATGAATAATTTTATGGTTTTGGTCATCCCAAAACTTATACCCGAAGTCATCCCCGCCATACCCAATAAACGTACATTTTACAGATTTTGCATCCAACTTAGTTCTATCAGCAGAATCAATATGAACATATGAAACGCAGCCAAATATGCGAAGAAAGGACAGATTTACCTGCTTGCCACTCCATGCTTCCTCTGGAATTCCATTCCCCAATGGTACCGATGGTCCCTTATTGATCAAGAAAGCCACCGTGTCAACTGCATATGCCCTGAACGTCTTCGAAAGTCCACACTTCAATCTCATACTTCTTGCCCGCTCGTTCAATGTCCTGTTCATCCTCTCTACAACCCCATTGAGTTGTGGTGTGCGCTTTGGAGTCTTCTCCATGCGAATACCATTCGCTGCACAATATTCCCTAAACTCACCGAGCTCATACTCCCCACCATTATCTGATCTTAAGCACTTAAGCTTAAGTCCCGTCTGATTCTCCACCAAGGCCCTCCACTTCTTGAATACCTCGAAAGCTTCATCTTTCCCCTTTAAGAAGTAGACCCAGACCTTCCTTGTTGAATCATCAATAAAGGTCATGTAATATGACGCACCACCCAGAGAAGTTACCGGAGATGGTCCCCACAAGTCCGTGTGGACCAGTTCTAACTTTGCTTCCCTCAAAGCCCTACCAGTCCTCGAGAAATTATTTCTCCCCTGTTTGCCAAACACACAATCTTCGCAGATCCCCACGTTGACTGTCTTCAAACCCGGTAGTAGTCCCTTTGAACAAAGTACTTTCATCCCCGTCTCACTCATGTGACCCAATCGACAGTGCCACAAATCAGTATCACCCTTGGCTGACGCCACCGCGATGCTCTCCTTGGTGTTATTCGCCAAATACAATGTCCCCTCCTTATTACCCCGAGCGATCTCACAATCCTCCTTGGTAATAACCCAGTTCCTGCAGCCGAATGTTACCTTGTAACCTTCTTCGTCCAACTGCCCAACTGATAATAGGTTCTTTTTCAAACCCGGAATGTGCCTGACCCCGTTCAGATGTAAGACCTTCCCGTCCGATGCTCCTATTCTGACATCCCCCTTCCCCTTGATTTCCAAAGGCTCGCCATCCGCCAGATAGACCTTACCGAAATCACCGGAAGTATAATTCTCCATCTCTTTTGCATGCCCGCAAGAGTGGAATGATGCCCCCGAATCCAGCACCCATGATTCTAGTGCACTACTAACACTCAGAACTAGTACATCATCACCTTCGACTGTCACATTCACTGAATTGCCCCCACAATTGGGACAATCCCTCTTGTAGTGTCCCAACTCCTTACATTGATAGCACTGAACTGATCCCTTTGCAACCCTTGGTTTGTCTCTGATCTCCACGGTCTTGCCCTTACCACCCACCACATTCTCCCTAGATTCAGTTCTCCCTTGTTTGCTAGTACCCGGCCTTCCCCTGCTAGTATTAGCTAAGGCCGATCCCGAAGCAGTCGATGTCCCCAACTTCTTCATGCGATTCTCCTCGCCCAAGAAAAAGTCTTTAACATCATCATACTTCAATTTGTTTTTACTTGCTGAAGCATTGATCGCTGTCAATGTCCCGCTTCAACTTCCTGGTAAAGACGCTAGCAACAAGCACGCATGAACCTCATCATCGAACTTGATCTCCACCGCAGTCAATGAGTCTATAACATCCATAAACTCATCGATGTGTTTAGATAAGGACCATCCCTCTTGCATCTTGAGACTACCCATCTTGCGTATCAAATCAACCTTGTTTGCAGCAGATGGTGTTTCAAATCTCTCAGTAAGATAATCCAATAGCTCCTTTGTGGTTTTTTCCTTCTTGGTAGTCTTCGCAATCCACTTTGACAAAGTAGATCTGACCACCCCTAGGGCCTTCCGAACCATGAGATCCCAATCTTCCTGCTCTTCGTCTTCCGGTTTGACACCCTTTAGAGGCTTATAGAGTTCTTTGTTATACAAGAGATCCTCTATCTACATCCTCCAAAATCCGAAGTCAGACCCGTCGAATTTCTCAAATGCCTGTTTGTCCTTACCCATTCATGATTGCTTGACAACACCCAATCACTCGATAAACCAATCTTACGATTAAACCCTGATCTCGAACCAAGGCTCTGATACCAGTTGTTGTGGATATGGCCCTCCACTACCCAAGCAAACTACAAGAATAATAAGAGCACACAAAACAAAGCACAAGAAAACAAAGCACAGAAAGAACACAGAAATTGTTAACCCAGTTCACCAATATGTTTGGCTACGTCTGGGGGCACTACCAAGCCAGGATCTTGCACTATAATATGTTTCTATGAAGTTACAATGAGTTTTGGGGCGGAACATTACTTAAATATATGCCCAGGAACAAAACCTAACCCTAGATGGACAAAGGAACCCGAAAATTGGCCTAAAATCGGGCCCAGAAATTTTCCTCCCCGACACGAGCGCGGTCGCCCTCCATGTAAGCGCGGCCGCCCTTGCCTCCTGCGCGGCCGCCCTGAACAACAGACTGCTCCGACGATTTTCTTCCCCTTTTTGCTTCGAAATCTAACCCGGTTGGTCCTCTATCCCAACAGTCCTAAAGGCCGCCTTCGAAACATCCTCCTTTTTCACTCTCAATTGATGATATCCCGATCTCAAATCTTTCTTCGAGAAATAACACGCTCCCCGAAGTTGGTCAAACAAATCGTCAATCCTCGGTAACGGATACTGATTTCTCACCGTCACTTTATTCAGTCTCGATAGTCGATACACATCCTTAAAATCTCTAATCACTGAAAGCGATTCTAAACTTACTTCTTTCTTGTCCGTCTCGTCCGTATAGGCCAAGAACCCTTCACAACCGTTCCTTAGCATCTTCCGAGCCTTCATTACTGATATAAACCCCGATTGACTCGGTTTCGATCCTAGAAAATATAACTTCTCTCCAGATGATACCCGAAAATGTACTTCCTTCTTGAAACAATCTACTTTTGCATGATAAGCAGCTAGTCAATCCTTCCAAAGGATAACGTCCACTTCTTTCATTTCTAATTCAACAAGATCAACCTCAAGTTCTCAATCTCCTATTCTCAAAGGATACAACTTATAAACAAACGAATTAACAATCGACTCTCTAGTCGAAGTAGCTATCACAAGAGGTATTTCTAACGCCTCAGTTTCAAGTTCATTTTCTTTGCTAAACGAGTGCTAATAACAGAATGTGTAGCACCAGAGTCGATTAATGTATACACACTACAATTATGATTTTATGATTTTTTTCTAAGTAAAACATTTTTCGGAAACCTAAGTAAAACGACTTATTGACTTGGAGCAGAGAAAATTGATGAATTAGAGAAGAAATAAGTTAGCGTAGATGTATCGAGTTGATGGACATGTATGGTCCTGTGTTAGCTACATAAGTTTAATGATCATTTGGCCTTTAAACTCTTAATCTTAGCGCCTTTGCTATAGATGGTTTCACCCACCTTGTACAATGCGATGACATTTTTCGAAGTATACACACTACAATTATGCATAGCTTCCTAAGTAAAACGACTTATGATTTTTTTCTAAGTAAAACATTTTTCGGAAAACATCTTCATTTTCCGGAAAACATTTTTCGAAAAACGTTTTACATTGAAACAAACGGAGCCTTATATTAATTATGCATCCGCTGTCAAAACATTATAAAAAGATGAGGTGGTCTCCCATGAGAACAAGGGGATCCGTCTCATGCATGAGACGGGTCGACTCATGACCCATGGGGCACTTAATTGATTAAATAAGGCGGTTGTAAGTTGACCGTGACACGTGACATGCCAAGAAAGTAGTCAGTTGGCTTGATATTAGGGGAAAAGAATGCCAAACATTACAAGACCCTGACACGTGGCAGCCTCTCATAGGTCGGGGGCGCAACGCCCTCGACCTATTCTCAAACTTTAAATAGGTAGGACGGCGTGGCTGCTTCATTGAGCCACGCCACGGAATCGAGAGCTCCAAGTGGGCCTGCGCGCTAACCTAGAACCCACAAAGGGTGTTGGTCGATTAAGACAGCAGGACGGTGGTCATGGAAGTCGAAATCCGCTAAGGAGTGTGTAACAAGCTCTGAGGGCTGGGCACGGGGGTCCCAGTCCCGAACAGCAAGCAAGTGAGCAAGCACAGGCTTGGCTCAGCTATGCTTTTTAATTCGTAGGGCAACAAATCGAAGGCCAATATGCGGGCGGTTCCTTTTTAGGCTAGCGCCCAAATAGGTGCACCTGTATGTCGTAAGACCCAACAGGGGGCTTGTTGGATTACGATTCATCAAGCCGGCTTAAGAATGCTTGGCCGCCCAGCCGACGACGCAAGGAATCAGCGCTCAAAGCATGGGTGATGTCGCATGCGAATGGAACGTTAAAAAGCTCGTAGTTGGACTTTGGGATGGGTCGGCCGGTCCGCCTCATGGTGTGCACAGGTCGGCTTGTCCCTTCTGCCGGCGATACAAAATGTTGCATACCTGTGACACGGAACTGATGCCTTGTCGACGATAACAATATTTTGCCTTGCATTGCTCACGTGATGTGTGGTTTTGGCAAGCTTGGATTTGGGCGTTGTATGCGTGGTACCGTTCTAGGCATTGCATGTGTACGTTCCATTCGCATGCGACATCACCCATGCTTGGCCGTGGCCGTGGCTTTCGCCTTGGCCGTGGCCGTGGCCTTGGCCTTGGCCTTGGCCTTGGCCGTGGCCTTGGCCTAGACATTGGCCGCCCGAAGCCTTTAGGCCAAGGGGCACGTCTGCATGGGCGTCACGCATCGCGTCGCCCCCCCAAGCATCTTGCACCTCCTTGACATTGGTCGGCGTTGACCGTGGCCTTGGCCTTGGCTTTGGGCTTGGCTTGGCATTGGCCCTGCCGTCCGAATTGTAGTCTGGAGAAGTGTCCTCAGCGGCGGACCGGGCTCAAGTCCCCTGGAAGGGGGCGCCGGAGAGGCCCAATTTTTTTTATTTTTTTATTTTTTTTTTTTTTGCTTTTTACTTTTTTTTTTTTTTAGTTTTTATATTATTTTTTCGGCTTTTCAGTGGTTTATATAAAGTAATAGTTACCATCTCTTAATGTAATGACTGTATACATATAAAGTAACATTGTTCATAAGTAAACGTAATACCTGTTTTAAAAAAACAAAAGCTCGTTTTCACCCATTTTTTCAAATGTAATACAAACTATATGTATTACATTTGAAATGTAATAACTTATGTATATGAATGTAATAGTTTATACAAGTAAATGTAACACTTTGATAGATGAAATTGTAACATATTTCTACGGATAATGTAATACTTTTACATGTATCATGATAAATTTGAACTCATTGTAACTTATTGTTTGAAAACATATAAATATATATACATATGTGTTACAATTATGTACAAATACTATTACATATAAATAACACGTTTGTTACATTTTAGTTATAATAAGTATTACTTTTGCCAAACGAAGAAAACATAGGGAAAAACACTATTACTTTTCTATATATATGCATTACTTTAATGTATACAAACTATTACTTTATATGCATACAATTATTACATTATGTTATAATAACTATTACTTTTCAGGGACGCCGTTTGGGGAGAACAGAGAGGGAGCAGCGACAGTGATTTCTGAGCTTGGCGTTGTTGGGAGCGGCGATGCAAATGGTAGGTGTTTTGATCGGAATTTGTTGGTAAATCGGTGGTGGTGAACGGATTTAGAACAGGGAGACGGCGTTGACGGTTTTTGGGTAGAGAAAGAGAACCGGTGGTGAAGAAAACGATTCCGGAATGGCTAGATCGCCATTAGCGATGAGAGAGAGAGAGAAATGGTGAGGAAATGATTGTTTTAGGGTTTTCGGTGAGGAAGGTTTCCGGCGAATGGGTTTAGAGATCGGAGAAGACGACCGTTGTTTGGTTGAGGAGGCGATTTGAGAGATGACGGGGTGAGGTCTCTGTTTTGGGTTGAGGGAGAGAACGGTGATGGAAATTGAGGGAGATCGTGAGGGAGGGATTAGGTGAGGAAGACGACTGGTTTGGGCGGAGAGAGAGAGCTCGTGACTCTGGAATACCGTACAGAGAGAGAAAAACCCATGGGTCCGATCCATCTCATGAATGAGACGAGTATTCTTGTTCTCATATAAGTCTTTGTCTAAAAAGATTAGCAAATACTTACAATTTTTTTTAATCTTCGTCGTGTCCGTGTAAAGTTAAACTAGGATCTTTATCTATTTTAGGGCTGCTCCAAATTCCAAGCAAATAGAAGTTCTTTGTGTCACAGAAAAAGGATTTTCCTACTAACAAAAGGAATTCCGCTCCTACCCCAATACACAGACAGGCAGGTGTGCTATATATTTGTTGAATATTCATATTCATATTCATATACAACAATGAATGCATGCAAGAAGATAAAGTTCTCCATAATCACCCTCTCCCCGGCACCAGAAACCACCCCAGCCGTGCAGTCGTCGGAAACTACGCAAACAGCAGCAGCCGCCGTGATTGCCGGTCACACCGATCTCTTAACCCAAATCCTCCTCCGTCTGCCTCTACAATCAATCGCCAAATTCCAATCAGTTTCCACCGACTGGCATTCTCTCCTCACCAGTCCCTACTTCACCGGCCGACGAATCCAAAACCCTAACACCACCCTCCCCGCCCTACTCCTCCATCCCACCTCCACTCTCAACCGCGCCCACCCAGAAACCCTTCCCTTCCTTCCCGAACCCAAACTATGCTTCGTCCCTCTAGACCGGCCAGGACCGCCGCCCTTAACGTCCCTCTCCTTTGTAAACCCTAATTCCCATACTTATATATGCAACTCTTGCAATGGCTTATTAATTTGCTGCGATCCCACGCGTAAAAACTACTTCATTGTCAATCCAACCACCCACAAATCCATTAAGCTTCCCACACCCACAAATACTTCATTTGTGTTAGGCATGAATTTAGCTTATGATCCTAATTACTTTTCTTCTCATCACTACGAAGTTGTTTGCGTTGGATTATCTACCCAATATGATTTGCAAATCAATGTTTACTCTTCACAATCCCAAGCTTGGAAATCTTGTCCGGTTGATCCTATTTTCGAGTTTATTAGATATTATAAGGTGCGATTTGACCGTGGTGTATACTTGGATGGTATTATTCATTGGGTAAGATCGGAAGGAAACTCCTCCTACTATTTTGATCTTGATAAAAAGAGTATTAAACAGATTCATTTTCCCGAGTTTCACCAATTGGATGATGATTCGAATAGGGTAATTAGATATTTTGGAAAGTGGGAGGGAAGATTGTACCTTATCTATCATAAAGAATCGGCAAGTTCGAAGCTTTATGTGTATGAGATGAAAAGCAACTATTCCGGTTGGGCTTTCAAGTTTGATCTAAACTTGGATTGTAGCATAGGTATATATTTCAGTATAAATTTTATGTACTGGGAAGATGATGATAATGAGGATAATCATGTTCGAGAAAAGGAGAAGCTTGTTTTGGTTTTGCATGTACCGAATAAGATTATTCGGTATAAGGTGAAGGAGGGTACAATGGAGAAGATTATTGACATTCCAAGTATAAGTTTAAAAGATGATCCTGAGAATGTAGGGTTTAGAAGATATGGATGGTTTGATGTTTTTCCATACTTTGAGAGTCTTGCTTGTGTTTGAGCAACAATTATCTCTATTTCTGTTGATATGGCAAAGAAATTCCATGATTTGAAGAGTGTTCAAACACATGAAACCCTTTAAATAGGGCAACCTTTGGCAAAGCCAGAAAAAATGTCATTAGGAAGAAGCTGAATTATCCTCTTTTAGAAGGGATGACATAAATTTATCTTTAAATCAACCATCCAATTTGTTTCCAAGCATTTTCTGCAATAGTTTAGCAACATCATATCAACAACAACAACAACAACAACAACAACAAACATCATATTCCCCACAACAACATTAACTCCCAAAATAATTTAGAGTTACTTAACCTGAATCCTCATGTGTCATCGTGAAAAAATTGGAAAAAAAAATACAAATTAAAAAAACAAATAAGAATAAAACTTAGATTAGGAAGAGAACAGAAGAAAAAAAAAGTGATAATAAAAGAATATATGTATTATACATATAAGGGGATAAAAAGTCGGTAACCCACATTAATTTTTGCCCTCCATTCGGCCTCTTCAATACCATATTTTCATCAAATCCAAGTAAACTCAAATCATATTTAATCAACCTTATCCAAATTTATTTGGGCCTTCCCCTACCCCTCGCCATTTTATTACTCCAATCTTCATACCTCCTAATCGGTGCACCACTCGGTCTCCGTCTTACATGACCAAACAACCTTAGACGATCTCTCATTTTATCTTCAATGGACGCAACTCTTACTTCCCCCTGATTACTTCATTACTCAATCGATCCTTTCTTGTATGTCGACCCATCCATCGTACCATACGCATCTCCGACACATTTATCTTGTGAACGTGTCACAGTTCCATGCCTAACACTCAGTGTCATAAAACAGTTTCGACCTAATTGTCGTGTGATATAATTTTTCCTTTAATTTATGGGTCATGCCCGGATCACATAAAAACCTTGTGACACTCTTCTACTTCAACCAACCAACTTTAATCATATGAGACACATCTTTATCAAATTCTCCATCCTTTTAGATAGGGATGGAAATTTGTCCGAACCCGATCCGAACCAAGGCTAATCCGCTCCGAAAAATATAGGAGTCGTAGAAATTTTTAGAACCCGAACGGATTCGGGTCGGGTTCGGTTTAGCCATGTTCCGGTCCATGACCCGACCCGTTTGTTTAAGTTAGAGGCTGAAATAGAAAACTAGGGTTTCAGTATTTCACATTTTTCCCAAAATTTCATTTGACCTGTCTACCTCTCTCTTTTCAAATCTCTCGCGCCGTCTCACTCTGCAGTCCGCACATATCTCTCTCGCCGACTCTCCCGATCTCCCCCTCCACCTCTGATTCCTCTCCCCGCCAACAATTAAGGCTTGGTTTATAGTAGCCTTCACTTTCTCTGTCTCTTCTCAACCTTCTCTTTATCGGTCTCTTCCCAATCTCTTCTATTTCTAATGTGATAAAGGTTAATCAAATTCCAATTTATTTGAGTTTGATCAGAATGCATGTTTTAATTTTCTTTTCAGTATTTGGTGATGTGGTGAACTCAATTTGTCTTGTTAGTTATAACATTTCTCACCTGGGTTCTATTTTCAATTTGACGAACATAATTTAAAGTTCCATGTTAGTTGAAATTTGGTTGTTTGGGGTGGTGGGTTTCCTTCAGATTGGTGTAAAATTTGATTTAGAGATAAGATTTTTTCTTGCAGTTTGGCTATCTCACTAGGGTTTTGGGTAATTTCGGATTGGATCGGTCGGGTTTGGGTTTCGACTATATTGGATCAGATCGGGTTTGGTAAGCACATTTTATAGTTCGGATCGGGTTCGGTTTAGGGGATATCCGATTCGAACCCGACCCGTTCCCCTCCCTACTTTTAGATAATAGATCCAGGATATTGAAAAAAGTGAAAAGTTTTGATAATCTTCCTTTCGAATGTTATGATCAATACTTCTAACTGTGCTAAACTTACACTCCAAATATTCAGTCTTGCTTCGCCTCAGTCTAAAATCTCGAGAAGTTTATCTCCACAATTCCAACTTACTTTCAACACCCTCTTTAGTCTCATCAATCAACACAATATCATCTACGAACACAACATCATATTCTTTCTGATCCGAAATAATTTTTCTACTTTTTTTTCTTTAAATAAATTTTGAGTAATAATTTTAGGTTAATTAAAATATTTTAATAAAAATCTAAAAATTATACTCCCTCTGTCCCGATAAAATTGTCTTATTTTGACTTTTATAGTCAACTCAATCGAATTTTGACTGTAATATGTAATATTACGAAAATTTAATTATCCCTATGCAATTTTTAAAAATAGTGATGAATAGTATTTTCAATGGTGAATCAATAACTCAATAACAATTTTTATACATGCATAAAGATATTAAATTTTTATAAAATTATGTACAAAGTTCGATTGAATTGAACATGAAAATTAAAGTGGGACATACTTTATGAAAATTAAAGTGGACATATTTTACGGGAAGGAAGGAGTATGATAGTATTTGCAGGAAGAAATGACAAATTAGGACCCAATCTTTAAGGAGAGGGTGCCAATTATTTTCCCCAAAACAAATTAGGACCCAATCTTTAGACCATCCCCATCAGTGACCCTGACCCAACCCAACCTCAAATAAAATATTAATTTCTCTCACCCAACCCAATCCAACCCAACCTTATAAATTTATACTCCCATCAGTGACCTCGACCCAACCCAACCCAACCCAACCTTTTAAAAATAAAATTAATATATAAAATATATTAATTTTAAAAATATATTTATATAAATACAAAATCAAAATAATTAGATCAAAAAAAAAAAAAAAAAGAAATTGCACAACCGGGGTCAACCAACGGTTGGCTGATTGCCCGGAGTCACCAAATGTCGTGACTTTCCTTTGCTTTTCCATTTTTTTTTTTTCATTTCTTGTTTGTCCTATATGATGACCCTCAAGTGAGGGTCACCATAGTGGCTGGTCTTAGGCAGAGGGTGCCAATTATTTTCCCCAAAACAAACATAGCCTTAAAAAACACATCTTCCAATCTCTCATTTTGAAAGATGAATGACCAAAATAAGTTAATTGTTCAATACAATTGACATATTTTCCAGTCATTTTGTTATAAATCCAGACTCGATTTCACACACAGAGAGAAAGAGAGTGACATGAAAGAATTCTGTTATAAAGCTACTGCACATGCTGCTGCTATTGAGGTCAAATACCCAAATCATACATCTTATTATGGGTGCACACAGCACTATGACAAAGGCAAAAAAAGAAATTATAGCTCTCAGCAGTTCCATGTCCGACATGAAAAGCAAGAAACTTTTTACCTAGAAACGTCACATGTAAAAAAACGGGGCAAAGGGCAGCGACTGGTACAACCTGTTAAGCTCGTAGCTCTCAACAGTTGTACTCTCCATATCTACTACAGTCAAGAAATGTTGAAATCTTGAAGCAGGATCATCTGTAATGTAGATATGGTTGGCCTTGTATAACCCACAGGTGCCTGGTGAAGTCAACGACACAGAAGTAGAACCACCCACCAAGAAAGCTGCATTTCCCAGGTCAAGAACTTGTTCCCAGTGCCACCTGTCAACACCCTTATCGTTGGTGATTTTTGCCAACTTAAGCACTACAAGCTCGTTTGAATTGTACGTGGACCCCTGAGGCTGATCTATGTCATACAAATTTACCCTCGCAGTGATATGAAGATTTGTTGCAACAAGAAAAAGATCCCCGGCTGATTCCACAAGATACTTGTCAGAATCCTGTATGGTCCTAAGAGCTGGTGTAATTCCTCTAGCTCTTGGTTTAGCATCATCAGTATCGCAAACAAACAGTATTCCGGTGACGTCAACTGAATAGAATTTGCCCTTGTAGAAAATAACATCATCAGAAATGAAAGGAGTTTCAATTTTGGTCCAAAAGCTGTCGTGGGGCCGGGTAAATGCCAAGATGCCTACTCTCGTGAAGATACCCATGACAACACATTCACCACTCCTGGGATTAGAGGACAGAGCAGCCTTTTGAATAAGCAGTGACATATATTTTGGGTCGGAAGGAAAATCAAATAAATGAGCACTGAGAAAATAGCGTTCAGGGTTGGACAAGTCCTGTAAACTAGGGTTTGGGGGAAGTTGAATTTTGTAATCTCCTGAGAAAGGATGGAGTAAACTGATTTGCTGATCCGTATCTACGGTAAGCACCCATCCGAAATTTGTTCCCATGCATCTTCTGAAAGCGGGACCTGGCAACTTGACTTTGCAGATACGAATATTGAGTTTGTTCTTTAGATTTCTTGTTGCTAAATTTTCTTGATATTTGCCTATTTCGCGTTCATACCCCACCTTCCTTACAAGCATGAGAACTGGAGATCTGGGAGGCAATGGAGGCTTTTTTTCTGAGACAGTAAACTTTCTCCAAGACTTGCAGATGCTGGAAAGAGCCAGGTGGTCCTCCAAGTAGGACAAACGTGGAATGATGCAGGACAAGAGGTGAACCGGAAGATTATCCCAAGATGCCTTGTTAGTTTTTTGTACTGCAAAAATACAAGTCAAGAATCGTCAAGACAAGTGCAAAAGGAGAGTTACCATATATGAAGTCTGGTAAATATCCAGACAGTGGAAAGGAAGACAAAATAAAAGAAAGAAAATGGTCTGGATACCTTTTATGAAGATATCAAAGATTGAGAGATCAACTACAATGGCTAGAGATCTCACTAAGAGTTTGCAAGTAGCAGTGAGCACATATGTTGGGGACGGATTTTTCGCTATATGTATATGATTGACATCTTAAGCAGGTCAACATGTCAAGACGCCTCAGCATCCTGATCTCAACAACTTGACCTCTACAACTTGACCTCCACAACTTGACCTCTACAAGTTGACTTTTTACAAGTTGACTTTACATGTTGAGTTCACATCTTGGACCGACATCTTGGCTCGACGTCTTCATCAACATCTTGAAGCCGGACCAACTTGGGAGCAGTTTTGCAGTTGCTATTTTTTAGGAGCCATTTGCGCATACCAGTTCAACCACGACTCTTCACCAACCACCATCAACAGTCATGCCCGAAATCTTCTCCTCAGCAACTCCATCATGCCGAGTTTTTAGGGATTTGATTATTATCTTTTTATTTTACCTTTATTATAAATAGGGGTATGGAGATTATGAAAAAGGGGGATGTATTCTCACACACTGACGCTCTTGTAATCTCTCTCCATACTTCCGAGCTTGTAACTCACTGATCATAGTAAAACTTTGGTCAAGGTAGGTCCCAAATCCTCCCGAGGTTTTATGCCGGCGAACAAGTTGTTCAAGGGCTTTCCTCGTAAAAATTCCTTTGTTTGTTGATTATCACATACACAAATCTATATTCCATTGCACCCAATTCTTTCCTTGAAATATTTGGTTATTTACAATCACTTGTCGAAATTTGACCAAAACAATTTGGCGCCGTCTGTGGGAACTTTGGTTTTTTAGATTTGTTTAGAACATCAAAATGGTCAATCCAACTTCCGGTCAGGTAACCTCAGTAACCTCCGCGGCTGGGGCGGGCGGCGGGGCGGCAAGATGCACCTCGAGAGATGACCGCGTACGAAATCAATCTTGATTTCGTGACTAATATGGCAACCATGTTGAATGAGCTGAATAAGCGAATGGATGCTCGGCGGATACCAATACTATGATTTTCAATGCAATTGAGAATGCGAAAAGGGAATCAAGTTGAGCCTCAAGTTGTAACTCCATTATCACCTTTATTTCCTAGAACTCTTTTTGGTGCGAGTGCGGGGCAATCTTGGAGACATCCCATGGCGAGTGCGGTCTGGGCGATAGTACAAGCTGTGACAACTAGTCAAGTTGCCCAACATGGTCACACCTTCCCATTCACCCAACTGTGCCAACATCTTGCTATACTTATGCCACTCCGTCTTCGGGACAAACGGGGAGTTTTTTTAATGCATTTGATCATTACGCTTCTCAATTTTATGCTAACACTTTTGCGAAAGTCAAGTTGCTAGAGAGTTGCGGCGGATCAAAGAGATGATTAGGAATGTGCACAGAGTTACCTTGCCTTATCATCAAGCTTCTCCAACTTGTTATAATGAGTCTCGCTTTGTTCCAGCAATAGCCAACATGGAGATCCCGAAGAGATTTGCAGTGCCCCACATGAAGAAGTACGATGGGAGCACAGATCCGGTAAAGCATGTGTTGCTATACCAAGAATTAATGGACATTATCAGCATTCCTTCAATCTTCAAAGAAGCCTGTCTTTGTAGGGGCTTTGGTTCCATCTTGTCTGGACCAGCTTTGAAATGGCTAACCGGCCTATCTCTAAACTCTATATCATCTTATTCTCTATTAGTCAATATATTTGTGAATCAATTTTCATGTAATAGAGCTTTTGAGAAACTAACTAGTGACCTCTAAAGGGTGGTGCAACAACCTGACGAAAGCTTGAAAGACTATTTGAACAGGTTCAACAAAGAGGCAGTGACTATCCCCAACTTGAACAAGTCCACAGCCACCGAGGCATTCAGATTGGGCTTGAAGAAGGGATCACCTTATTATGATGAATTGGTCATGACTCCATGCAAGAGACTCGAAGATGTCAGGACGAGAGCTGTTAAATTCATCAGACTGGAAGAAGATAAGTTCATAGTCCTAAAATAACCACAATGAGGCTGACAAAATAGGAAAAGATGACCACCTATCTTCAACATGTCAAAATGTCAGCAAAACAGTACCTCAAGTTGTATTCCATGTAAGTTGTCATTTTTTCATAAAAGCAAACTCCAAAAACAGGTATGTTTTAAATTTTGTCAAGTCATTTATTTATGTTTGTCAATTCTTTTGTTATGCTAAAAATCCTTACTGACTTAAGCATCGGAGGGGTGTTCGCTAAGCTAACACTCAATCCTAACATGAATTTGTCTTGCAAGGTATACGACTTGAACAAACGGAGTAGGCTCAACATGTTGACACGCCAGTACGGCTGATACTTGTTGGGACCTAAAGTTGGAGTAGGTCTAAGCATGTTAACACGCCAGTACGGCTCCAACATGTTTAGACCTAGGAAGAAGAATTTCAACATGTTGAAACTCTAGCTGGAGAGGGATAGAACTTGTTGACACGCCAGGACGGCTGATACTTGTTCTATCTCTTCAAACGGTTACCTCTGATCAGAGGTACAATTTACATATGGTTAAAAGATTATTCATCTTTTCAAACGAATTAAGGTTTTGACACCTTCGCCTGGGCGCACGTTTCACACTTATTCAAGTTGTGACTATTGGTTGTAACATTAACATGTTACCAGTATGAACACCCGAAAAGATGAAATCATCTTCCAATCAACTAAAGAATGAAGATTAAACATCTTCACCGAAAATCAAGTTCAACACACAAAAGTAAGTCATGACAACACAAACATGACTCACACGATCCAAAGTAAACATGTCAAGCAAAGACATGCCAAATCAAATATAAGAATTTTGAGGACCAACCCTCATCTAACATACCAAATTTCAAACACCTTAACTAATGTTACTTAAAGCTTTATCTTGGTATGTTGCCAAGTTGTTACCATTCTGGTTTCCATCAAGGACTTAGAAGCATCATTCAAGGCGTTCGACAACTCATTGGCGTAATCAACCGCTTCCTTAATGTCGATGAGGGGAGTAGCAGTTTTAAAATTCCTTGACTCTCCAAATTTTCTCCGATTCAAGAAATTTTGGGGGCAATTGTTGGGGACGGATTTTTCAATATATGTATATGATTGACATCTTAAGCAGGTCAACATGTCAAGACGCCTCAGCATCCTGATCTCAACAAATTGACCTCTACAACTTGACCTCTACAACTTGACCTCCACAACTTGACCTCTACAAGTTGACTTTTTACAAGTTGACTTTACATGTTGAGTTCACATCTTGGACCGACATCTTGGCTCGACGTCATCATCAACATCTTGAAGCCGGACCAACTTGGGAGCAGTTTTGCAGTTGCTAGAGCCATTTGCGCATACCAGTTCAACCACGACTCTTCACCAACCACCATCAACAGTCATGCCCGAAATCTTCTCCTCAGCAACTCCATCCTGCCGAGTTTTTAGGGATTTGATTATTATCTTTTTATTTTACCTTTATTATAAATAGGAGTATGGAGATTATGAAAAAGGGGGATGTATTCTCACACACTGACGCTCTTGTAATCTCTCTCCATACTTCCGAGCTTGTAACTCACTGATCATAGTAAAACTTTGGTCAAGGTAGGTCCCAAATCCTCCCGAGGTTTTATGCCGGCGAACAAGTTGTTCAAGGGCTTTCCTCGTAAAAGTTCCTTTGTTCGTTGATTATCACATACACAAATCTATATTCCATTGCACCCAATTCTTTTCTTGAAATATTTGGTTATTTACAATCACTTGTCGAAATTTGACCAAAACAACATACATTCAAGAATTCAAAGTTCCAACTAGCTACATTAGTCGAGTGCTCTACCAAATCAAGTACTCCCTCCGTCCCAAAATGAATGTCCAATTTTTTTCTTCAATTCTCCACTCTTTGCCAATTTGATTTTAAAATTTGCTCTTGATGAAGAGCAAATTTGAATTTTTTTTGGACATTAATTTTGGGACAGAGGTAGTACTTGCTTGAAGGATTGAGCAGTTCCCAGTGATCGACTGAGAATAACTTGAGGGTGTTCAAGTTTCGTAGGGCTTGTTGTGACTTGTCCTACTAGGGTTGTTTGTGGATTCATAACCAACAAATAAAAAGTTTACAAAAAGTATATTCCAACGAAAACTAATTTTAGAACACACCACCACCACCACCAGAAAGATAGAAGCTTGCAATCATGGTATAAAATTAATGTAAATGCAATATATTGTGGCCGAGAAGTATCTAAACCTTTTATAAACAAAAACTTACAAGAAGCATATTGCAAGGCAAAGCTATTTTTAACATATACAAACACAATCACCACCAAGAATATAGAAACTTGCATTCACGACATAAAATGAAGGTTAAAATGCCAAGATGATCTCAGTTTTTTTAAATAAAACCTATTCTCTAAGTTTGATTAGAGATACAAGGTGAAATCACATCCACGGATCTCATCTAATTATATAGATAAACAAGGCCAAATTATGTTTACCCCTCTCAGGTGTACCACCAATCCCACTTTGCACCCCAGTTTGAAAGTGAGTTTGTTTGGTACTTTAATTTTGAAATTGCGCCACTAGCACCCTTCGTCAAATGGACGTAAAAAAACAACTAACGGAACAAGTCATGTGCATGTCACATGATGGGTAGTTACGTCTTTTATTGTAAATTGGTTCACAACGACGTCGTGTTGAGGGAAATAACACTAAGAAAAAGAGTAAATCTCAGCCAAATCTCTATCCGCACCCTATTATGCTCCAGTGATACCAGCCATTCCCCATTCCCCTCTTCCCCTTCCTAAATCGCCATCATTTCCCCTCCCCTCCCCTTCCACCTTCATCTCCTCTGTTTCCCCTAATTCCAATCCAATCTCATCCAAATTCATTTCCCTCAATTCCAATCCCATTCGTTAAGTCGACCTACCAGTTCGCATTTCGGTCTTCTTCATCTCTTGCGTCTCCGACGACCACGACAAGGAAGGAGAAGGCTAGAAAGAACGAGGTATGGGTTCAGATCCCCTCCTATCTCCCTCTTTCCGCTTAACCCCACCCAAATATCCGACCCTCTTTTCCCCTCCCATCTCAGATCAGGCACCAGATCATCTGGAATTTCGATTTTAAGGAATCCCAAACCTAGTTTTCAATCTTATGCACTCTAGTGCTTCTTCTCTTGATGTTACGAAAATCCTTAGGACTTTAAAGTTTTTATTTTTATTTTATTTTTAATTATAGGAAGGATGAAATGAAATTTGAGCGGGAAATTGTTTGAATGGTGGCAGTGTCGTGGTGCTGGTGGAGTGGCAGTGCTGGTGTTTGATTTTATTTGAGAGTAATGAAATGAAATTGACGTCTATGTCCTTACTTTTTTTAGTTAAATAACAAAAAAGCTCATCACATGACATGCACATGGTCGATTATGTTAGTTTTTTTAAGGTCTGTTAGTGTTTGGGGGTAGTGTGGAATGATTTCAAAATTAAAGTACGAGAGACAGACCCACTTTTCAAACGGGGTGTATAGTAGAACTGGTGGTATACTTGAAGGGGTAAATGTATTTTGGCCTAAACACAAATATCGAATATAAAGGCAAACACAACATCAAAGGAAACCCCTTTTTCTTTTTAGTGTTCTAATAATGGATAATGGCACCATATCTTCATATATTCCATCCACTCTCAATGATAAAATTGCATATTTTAAAAACCAAATATGTTAGGAAATAGGAGAGATGGAGAGAATGGGTGGGGAAGGGGAAGGAAATAGGAGAGATGAAAAGAATGGGTGGGGAAGGGGATTACTTGCGTAGTAATGATATAATGAACCCAACACATCATCACCCATGTGTATGACCAAGACAATTAACCTTAATAGAAAAAACACTTAAAAGAACCAACGGCGGAGGAGGCAAAAGGGCGAAATCCTTTACAGTTTGTAGTTGTAAGGATTGAACCAATAGAATGGTCCCCAAAATAAAAGTAAAACTTGTACCAACTTTATCTCCAACTCTTTATTAATCAATTTTTTTTTACTTAAAGCCATAATTTGGCTATGAATAATATAATAAAAGCCATAATTTGGCTATGAATAATATAATACTCCCTCCGTCCCACAACAACTTGCACCATTTTGCTCCAACACGAAAATTAAGAAGAGAATATATATATACTCCCTCCGTCCCGCCCGAAGAGGCACAAAACCAACCTCGCACGCAAATTAAAGAAAATGATGTAGGAAAGAGAAAAAGTTTAAATGTTGTGAGTATGAAAAATTAAATAGGAGAGAGAATGAGTGGGAGGAATAGTTAGGAGAGAGAATGTTGTGATTGTAAAAGTAAAGTAGGAGAGAGAATGAGTGGGTGGAATAGTAATAAAAACTTTCCTTTTTGGGAAAGTGCCTTTTTAAATGGGACACCCAAAAAGGAAATTTGTGCCTTTTCGGGCGGAGGAGGAGTATATATATATATATATATATATATATATATATATATATATATATATATTCAAAAGTATTGTGAGTGGGAAACAAACTGTGAGTGTAATGATCTGAGAGTGGGACCCACAATTTAAGTGTGCAAGTATGACAAATGGGGTAGGGTAAATAAAAAAGAATAAAAGGTGGACATTTTAGGCAAGGGGACTTACCAATGGGACACCCAAAAACTTAATTTAAGCATCTCTTTATTGATTGTTTATATTTTAAAATTTATTAAGGGCAGTATATCTTTCCCCCCACCCAACTAAGCAGTAATTCCTAAATCTGCCGGTGTAAAGAACCACAATTTAGGGCACATAACTAGTCTAGCGGGTAACACAAGCAAGGAGTTAACCACCAAGAACGGCATCCGCCATGGGTGTCACAGAAAACATGCAACATTTAAAAAGCAAGTTCTAAGCCCTACTGATGTTCTGTCCAGGACAAATATAGGCCTCAACTCATCCATTCTATCAACAAGTTTACATTGCATTAGGTTCAGACTGCTGTGTCTTCCAAGTTTCCTTTTTGCACAACCAGGGTCCTTTCTCGCATGCATGATCCATTACTCCACAATTAACTGTCAAAACCTTCGGAAGCAACCCTGCAATGCAGATATTAACTCCTGATTTGGTTTAGGAGATGGTCCACGTGGTGGTGGTGGGGGGTGGGTGGGCGGTTAGCATGTCATAAATTTGCTAGATTAAGATATAAAATAGAAAAGTAACAAAATAATAAAACAACCATTTTATTCGCTAATTCATTTCTTCCAACTCAACAGCAATAATAAAGAACTAAAATGATTTATTTCAACATTTTAACGTTCTTTGGGGGGGGGTTGTGTGTGTGTTAGTCTACTAGTACAAGATTTTATATTATAATTATAAACCATTCGAGAAAAAGTTCTTGAAAACATGGGACACCTCCCCCCCCCCAAGTCTTCCCTTCCCCGGATGAGACACTACTCTTTAACAACTTGTTTCTTGTAACAAAGGGCAAAGTCCCTTTAAAATAGTTTGGCAACCTCCTACATACATATCAAATGACATACAATAATTTTTTTCAAAATTGATGGCACGTTGACTGAATCCTACTATACATGCATCATTTTTTAGCGTTGGGGCCTTTCACCAATTCGCTTCCGATTCGTACGCCAAACCGATTCACAAATCCAATTGGTATCATTATAGATCTCAATTTCAATCATGCATCCTTATTTCAAACAACGTTCAGATCGTAAGAGACTTTGATAGAATTTTTTATATCATCAAGCATCCGAAAATTCTAACAGATATAGCAAATCAAGGAAAAAAACATGAAGATTGGGATTAGGGTTTTGAAAAAAAAAATCCAACAGATATAACAAGTAAAACGATTGGGATTAGGGTAAGTTGATATGAATGGATATACCATCAAATATAGAAGCAAACCTTGATGACAACTTTTTTCCCCTTTTTTTGAAGATTTAGAGCTGTGACCAAGATATGTGATTTTGTCATCGACTGCCCGGCGACCGGAATTTCCCTTAGTAGAATGAGATCTAGGAGATTTTCTCTTCGCCGTCATCTCTGTGTATACTGAATGCGTTCCTCTCGCTAATCTCGGGCTTGCTAGTCTCGAATGACCCGTAAACTAGTTTAACAAAAATTTATTAGCACAATCTTTTATAATAAAGTCAAGGAAAATAAGTGAAAATGAAATACAAAAGATACATATCGAGCCAAAGTTGTTCATTAAGTTCCAAAATTGTGCCACGATGCTTATTCAAAAAGTGTAGTACACTTGCAAGTGTGCAACTCGTCAACAATTGACGATCATGGGAAAGCAAACCAAATGCTAGAGATTCCACTAATTTAATTAAAAATAATTTTTTTATATGATTTTATGATGTCCCCCATCCATATTTATGTCAAAGGCATCAAAATGGATAATTAGAGACTAGTTTGGTAATATGGATTTTTTTTATCTATATGGAAGGAAAGTAGTCATAAATCCGTTCTAAGTTAAGGGAAAAATAATGTATGAAATAGAGCCACCCCCATCTTGTAATTATAACAAAGATAATACGCAATGTGTTGCATGATGAAAGCAAATGCTAGCCTCTAATGTTATTTTCAAGAGGCTGGAAGGCAAACAAGTGAAGAGCCTTACACTAATTTGGATTTCCCCAGGAGCACACATTCTCAAGGATCCAGCCAGTGATTTACATTCAGATTGCTTTCTTAATTCAAAATTATATTCTTTATCAAAGCAAAATTTAAGGCCGTATTTGGATAGGTAGTTTGTATTCTGGCTTGTGGTTGTTTTTGGTTTCACTTTCTCTCTCTTAGGGCCCAGCTTTTTTCTATCTATCTCTCTCTTACTTTCTCAAAACAATCTGTACAAACCACCCCAAAATCATGGAAAAAACTTGTATCCAAACGAGCCCTAAATCTACAAGTTATATTACTATTTTTAAGTCTTTAAATAATTCTGACTATCAACATAAGATCATCTTCTTCATAATAACAGCCATAACGACTAATACCTCAACTTCCCTCCCACAATAGGGATTTCTCAATTATTAATTTGACTCAGAACAAAGATCAGCTTTAGTCACAAAAGTTTGATTCATCTAGATAAAGTCACTTTCTCGTATAGTTATATAGAAGGGAACAAAGATCAAAGATACTTGATGTGCCTCAACAGATGCAGATTGAGAAAGAGAATGCAGGGCACAAACTAGTATGCTTGAGATTTCACATTCAAATTATACAAGAAACAAATCACATGCTTTATAAACAAAGTAGCTTGAGAGGAAAGATTGAGTGCCTATTTTGAGATTAAAAAAGAGGACAAAAAGAAAGAAAGAACCATCACAGTACCTTAAATATGGGTTCCTGCATAAAGCGGCGATTTCTTCAACAAAGAGGAAAGAAATTGGAGCAACGTCTGTACAGCAACCCATACCAATAGATGTCATTAGGAAGAGTGGTTCAACCTCTGAAGGAAAATGTGAGTGAGTTATCGGGAAAATTTTGCCTTGATTAGACATTCACCCCTCTCGAAGAATTCTTCCTCGAAGAATTTGATTAAATAACAGCCTTTTGTACTCATACAACGAAAAACACAGCACTCTCGGAGAATTCTTGACAGAAGGAATGTAGGCTTCAATCACAGTTAACTTCTTAGGCGTGGAGGAAGCCGAATGGCTCTTTGAGAAGATATAGAATAACTTTTTCTTCAAATCAACCATCCAAAACTTTGTTTCCAAGCATTTCTGCAAGAGTTTGGCAACATGAGTTTCCAATTTCTTAATTACTTGCATATCTTTATCTTCTTCTGCATTTAAACTTGGCTTTTCTACTCGAAATAAAAACTAAACACGGTAATAAATGCTTTTTTCCTCCAAGGCAGTAACTAGATTCCATGACTTGCACTGAGTGCTAATGAAAACAAAATCCTCGAAGTAAGATAACTTTGAGCAATGCGAGAAAATTACTCCATCAGAGAAGATTAGCCCAATCACCAACACCACCTCTTTTGCGGTGCATTGATCCTAGAAGTCAAGATGAGCATGGGGACTGGCTGCCAAAAGAAGAACGTCTGTTGCTTGTTTACATGACCTTGGTAACAAAATAACTAGATTTGAAGTTGTTTGTAAGTAACACAAAGGTTTTTAAAAAAAACATACACTAATGCACATGAGATAATACTTATGCACACATACTCGCAATTTTTTTGCACAAGATTTTAAGCTTCTTCATAATTAGTGACTAGTAATGCATTGTTCTATCAAAGAACTGCGTCGCAATGTGACTTCTCAAGCTTAGCGCAGACTGCAGAAAAAACACTTTACAAGTGAACCGTATCCTAAGTACACCATATTAGAAAACTAAGAAGAAGTAATACCTTGTATATAAGCGCTTAATCCAAGATATACGTAGCAGGTCTTAAACAAGAAGAAAATGATTAAAATAGTTAGAAGAGGAATGTTAGGGATCACAACATCTAATTCCAACCCAAGTGTCAGTGACTTTGATTGGTTTGACATCACATCACTCAAATGTGGAACTGCAAACTAACCAAGCACTCTGCCTGCCTGCCTCAATGGCGAAGCCACCTTATAGAAATGATGGTCACTTGACCCCTTTACTTTTGGGAAATGTCAATTTTAGCACCTTTAAGTTTTGGAAAAGTACACTAAAAATACCTAACCCCAAATCATTTTGGGAATAAGGCTTTGTAGTTGTTGTCGTACACTAAAAAACTCTTTTTTTCAATCTTGACCCCTTTGTTTTTGGTAAAAATAGTACAATGATATCACATTGACTCCCTTTTGTGCCAAATTTCTATAAGATAAGTAAAAAATTTATCCCCTCAGCAATCTTGACCCCCTTAGCAAACAAGAATCAGTTTCACCATTGACATGTCTCGTAGGTTGAGATGAAGTTTGGAATGTAATTTTGTGATCCCTAACATTTTCAAATTTATTTTAGCATATCATATATTATCATCTCCTTTAGGACACAAAGTGAGCAATGAATGGTCACACCTAGCCATCACTTCCCCAAAAAACATATCATAAGCTTCGTAACTCTAAGATCATGTGTTTAGGAATAAATGACAAAAACTAATGGACAAAGCCATTACTCCCTTGGTTCCAAAATGAGTATTTCTATTTGCAACACTTATAAAATAACCCCAATCTTGACTCCCGCAGAATGGTCATATGATTTAGGGTGTGTTTGGTAGCATCAAGCACTTAGTACTTGTTGCTGAATGACAGTCTTAGGTAGAGACATAGTTACGTCATATTCTCACTTGCAGACCAGTGGACCTTTGACTTGAATTGTAACAACCATTCCATATTCTTCTTACCGAACAAGTGTCAATATTCTCACTTGCTGAGTAAGAGCCGCTGAGCATGGTCTGCCCATTTAGAATTTAATTCCCAACCACATACCTAAGATTGTCATTCATCAATCAATAAGAATTAAGTGCTTGATGATACCAGACATAACCTTAGTCAACCTACGCCACACCACCTATTTACGGGTCGCGTTTTAATCAATCACATAGTTAATCCATCAATCGAAATTCGATTTTTGACATTTTCCCAATCACTTGCATTAACAGCAGCAAATTACTCCCTCCATCCTAAATAAGTGTCAATTTTCTTTTGAAAATATGGTCTACCTATTTTTAATGAAGTTATTAAATTCACCTTTACAAATATTATGTTCCAATGTAATGATGTATACTTACATTTAAGTATATGAAGTGGATGGCACTTTGTGTATGCTACTAAAATAGCTTCAATATTTCAAAATATTCATCAAACTAACAAAACAGAAAATAGAAACTTAAAGATATGGGTCAAGGGTTTCATCAATTGTAGGGTTTATGAATATTTGTAGAATAAAAAAAGGTATACCTGAAAGACAAGTATCGTGTTCGACGAATTGACCTGACCACCATGGATGGATGCTGCCAAGGAGACGACCTACCATTACCAATTAAATTTATTAATTACATTTCTAGAATAGAAATTTTACAAATACTCCCTCCTTCCGCCTAGTAAGTTCACACTTACTTGAACTTACTGTTTACACGTTAATTAAGGAGGGAGTATTATATTGAAAGTGTTGTGAGTGTGAAAATAAAATAGGAGAGAGAATGAGTGGGGGAATAGTAAATTATAATGGTTTGTGAGTATTAAAATAATGTAGGAGAGAGAATGAGTGGAGAGAATAGTGATTTAAGGTTTCCTTTTTAGGAAAGAAACAAAGTGTGAACTTTGTAAACGGACGCCCAAAATAGAAAGTGTGAACTTTGTAAGCGGACGGAGGGAGTTACGGAGGTAAGCTTTAAGAAAGAAAATCATCAAATTTATTGTTAAATACAAGCTTAACATCAACCATGTCGTTGTAGTATAGTGGTGAGTATTCCCGCCTGTCACGCGGGTGACCCGGGTTCGATCCCCGGCAACGGCGTCTGAATTTTATTTTTGGACTTAAGGGTGTAGTGGGCTTGGCTTAGCATTTTGTTTGAGATTATGGTATAGTGGGTGACCTTGCTTTGCTTAAAATGTTTATTTTATGCTTGGCAGTCCTAGAATTAAAGCCCATTTTCATTCCAACATCTTTTTTTATTCTCTCAAAAGCCCTTCCTTCTACATTTAATCTTATTCCATGATCTTAATTAACTAGCCCCACATATAAGTTCATAATTTCCTATGAAAAAATTTCCGAGGGCCCCCTTTCTCAGATTTTATTCCTTTTAAAAAAAATATTTTTGTAAATCTCAAATAAAGAGTTATTTCCAAATTATAATTCTCCAGACACCCCTATGCTCTCCTTCTCCCCTCACGTCATTCTGACATAGTAACATAGACAAGCAAATAACAAACTTAAGAGGGCACAACAGCAAATTCTTACAATGGTATTATACTTCAATAAGAGGCAAAATGGTCTTATAAGTTAATTATAAGAGGTGATTTGGTCTTATAATTAAGTTATAAGAGTTGTAATGTGTAAATTATGAAATTAATTCATTGTTATTATTGAAATTTTTTATTTTTTTGGTTGAAAAAAAATTATCTTAACGGTGTAGTGGCATTGGCTTAGCATTTTTTTGAGATTATGGTATAGTGGGTGACCTTGCTTAAAAGGCCTCTATTGTTTATTTTATGCTTGGCAGTCCTAGAATTAAAGCCCATTTTCATTCCAACATCTTTTTTTATTCTCTCAAAAGCCCTTCCTTCTACATTTAATCTTATTCCATGATCTTAACTAGCCCCACATGTAAGTTCATAATTTCCTATTTACTTTTGGAAAAATTCCCCGAGGACCCCCTTTTCTCATATTTTATTCCTTTTAAAGAAAATATTTTTGTAAATCTCAAATAAAGAGTTATTCCCAAATTATAATTCCCAGACACCCCTATGATCTCCTTCTCCCCTCACGTCATATGGACATAGTAACACAGCCAAGCAAATAACAAACTTAAGAGGGCACAAAGCAAATTCTTACAATGATCGTAAAACTGAGTGTGCTACATCACTACAATACGAGAGCACGCAAACAAGATCTCAACAAGGGATGGCACAAAGTTAAACAGATAATCCTAGTTGACAATGCATAATGATTAACCAAGTGTACAAAATATTACAGATTTAGAATTTTAAACTGATAGTACGCAATTGAACTTTAAAATAATAATAAAAAAAATTGCATTCACTGTAATGTTTAAATTCATCATTGACCTTTATCCCATAGTAGTAAAAGTTCTACCTTTGTTTGCATGTTTATTAAGAAAATAATAATAATTATAATAAAAGATGTGCAAACATTTCAAAAATTAAAAATACAATTGTCCCAAACATTATTAATAATGCAAGTGAGTAAAAAGTAGGACAATAAGTGTTAGTTTTGGGGTAACTATACAAGCATTATACACGGACAAAGCTTTTCAAAACACTATTCATAATTTTTGACATTTTGGTAATGAGACTATTACTCTGTGACATTCCAAAAAGTAAAGTAGTACTTTTAGTCCTCTCTCTTTCTCCGTCTAAACACACACACACACACTCTCTTTCTCTGATCGACATAGATTTAGTAGCCTTCTTCTCCGTCTTCGGCATCTCTCTTCAATCGGCGCTCCCCTCCGTTCCACCCACACTAGCGTCTCTCTTCCTCCCAGATCTGGCTGAGAAACTCCATGCTTGCTCACCACAATCCATCACTACCTCCGAACACAGGCCTACTGTCGGCCTCCATTGGTCCAAATTCGAAAAATCTGAGCAGATCTGATGAACTTGCCCTCTCCATGATCATTTTTCTTTTCATTTAATAAAAATTGGTCTTATACTTTGATAAATGGCAAAATGGTCTTATAAGTTAATTATAAGAGGTGATTTGATCTTATAATTAAGTTATAAGAGTTGCAATGTGTAAATTATGAAATTAATTCATTATTATTATTGAAATTTTCAATTTTTTTGATTGAAAAAAAATTGTCTTATAAGTCAATTATAAGAGACGCATTAGTTATAAGAAGCAAGTTGATCTTATAATTCAGCTATAAGTGTTATAATGTGTAAATTATGAAATTAATTTGTTGTTATTATTAAAAATTATGATTTTTTGTTGAAAAAATTTGTCTTATTATAAGTTAATATAATAGACAAATTAGTCTTATAAGTCAGTTACAAAAGTTAATTGTTGATTGACCGAATATGAGAGACAACATTACGGAGGTAAGATTTAAGAAAGAAAATCATTAAAATTATTAATAAATACAAGCTTAACATCAACCAAGTCGTTGTAGTATAGTGGTAAGTATTCCCGCCTGTCACGCGGGTGACCCGGGTTCGATCCCCGGCAACGGCGCTTTAATTTTATTTTTGGACTTAAGGGTGTAGTGGGCTTGGCTTAGCATTTTGTTTGAGTCCCGTATAGTGGGTGACCTTGCTTAAAAGCCTCTAATGTTTATTTTATGCTTGGCAGTCCTAGAATTAAAGCCCATTTTTATTCCAACATCTTTTTTTATTCTCTCAAAAGCCCTTCCTTCTACATTTAATCTTATTCCATGCTCTTAACTAGCCCCACATATAAGTTCATAATTTCCTATTTACTTTTGGAAATATTCCCCGAGGACCCCCTTGCCCAGATTTTATTACTTTTAAAGAAAATATTTTTGTAAATCTCAAATAAAGAGTTATTCTCAAATTATAATTCCCAATACACCCCTAGGCTCTCTCTCTCCCCCCTCACGTCATTCTGACATAGTAACGCAGCCAAGCAAATAACAAACTTAAGAGGGCACAACAACAAATTCTTACAATGATCGTAAAACTGAGTGTGTTACATCACTACAATACGAGAGCACGCAAACAAGATCTCAACAAGGGATGGCACAAAGTTAACAGGATAATCCTTGTTGACAATGCATAATGATTAACCAAGTGTACAAAATATTACAGATTCAGAATTTTAAACTGATAGTACGACAAACTTAAGAGGGCACAACAACAAATTCTTACAATGATCGTAAAACTGAGTGTGCTACATCACTACAATACGAGAGCACGCAAACAAGATCTCAACAAGGGATGGCACAAAGTTAACAGGATAATCCTTGTTGACAATGCATAATGATTAACCAAGTGTACAAAATATTACAGATTCAGAATTTTAAACTGATAGTACGCATTTGAACTGTATAATAATAAGAAGAAAAAATAAAAAAATTGCATTCACTGTACTGTTTAATTTCATCATTGACCTTTATCCCATAGTAGTAAATGTTCTACCTTGGTTTGCATGTTTATTAAGAAAATAATAATAATAAAAGATGTGCAAACATTTCAAAAATTAAAAATACAATTGTCCTAAACACTATTAATAATGCAAGTGAGTAAAAAGTAGGACAATAAGTGTTAGTTTTTGGGTAACTTTACAAGCATTATACACGGACAAAGCTTTTCAAAACACTATTCATAATTTTTGACATTTTGGGAATGAGACTATTACTCTGCGACATCCCAAACAGTAAAGTAGTAATTTTATTCCTCTTGCTTTCTCCGTCTAAACACACACACACACACTCTCTCTCTCTTTCTCTGATCGACATAGATTCAGTAGCCTTCTTTTCCGTCTCCGGCGTCTCTCTTCAATCGGCGCTCCCCTCCGTTCCACTCACACCAGCGTCTCTCTTCCTCCCAGATCTGGCCGAGAAACTCCATACTTGCTCACCACAATCCATCACTACCTCCGAACACAGGCCTACTGTCGGCCTCCATTGGTCCAAATTCGAAAAATCTGAGCAGACCGCTGATGAACCTGCCCTCCTCATGATCATTTTCTTTTCATTTAATAAAAATTGGTCTTATACTTCAATAAGTGGCAAAATGGTTTTATAAGTTAATTATAAGAGGTGATTTGATATTATAATTAAGTTATAAGAGTTGTAATGTGTAAATTATAAGATTAATTCATTGTTATTATTGAAAGTTGATCTTATAATTCAGTTATAAGTGTTGTAATGTGTAAAGTATAAGATTAATTCGTTGTTGCTATTGAAAATTATGATTTTTTGTTGAAAAAATTTATCTTATAAGTCAATATACTTTAATTATAAGAGGTTATTTGGTTTTATAATTAAGATATAAAAGTTGTAATGTTTAAATTTTGAGATTAAATCGTCGTTATTATTGGAATTTTTGATTTTTTTTTGAAATTTTTTGTCTTATTAGTCAATTATAAGAGACGAATTAGTTATAAAAGGCAAGTTGGTTTTATAATTCAGCTATAACAGTTGTAATGTGTAAATTATGAGATTAATTTGTTGTTACTATTGAAATTTTTGAATTTTTCTTTGTTGAAAAAATTGTTTTATAAGTCAATTATAAGAGACAAAAAGTCTTATAAGTCACTTATAAGAGATGAAATATGCTTATAAGCCAGTTATAAGAGGGATAGGGGTGTTTATGAAATTTTAGATCTGATGTATCCTGCATTGGGTTTGAATCTCGCCACAGGGGCTTTAGAAAAAGTGACCCTTTATTTTTTTCTTTTTTCTTCAAAAATAAAATAAAAAATCTTATCCAATCTTTTCCCCTTTTGCAAATTTTAATACAATACATTATTTCCCCCTTTTGCCAATTTTAATACCATACAACATAGGGAAGGAACAGATCATTAACCTTTCGAAGAAAAGACAATGACTTATGTTATTTGAACGAAAACTTACACGTGACAAATTCGAAAGGTATAATTAAGAATACTAAAAACAACGACTGATGGATGTGGTTTTACCCATCCAAAAGATATGTTCCTAAGCTTATTTTCTGTTCGAAACCTTGAGAATTTAATGTATTTTGTTAGTGTTTTGATAGTTCAGGGGCTGAAGCGCAACAATGCTGAAATCGGGGACAAAACTGACATTTGGAAGCTTTTGGATTAAATTGGAATTATTGAAAAATCCAGGGACTAAACTGGAAATATGGAAATTTTGGACGAATTTGATTTCTAAAAATTCGTGGGATTAAATGAAAAATAAAATCGCGAGACGAAGCGAGTATATAGTGATACAAAAATAGGCCATTGGCACCATTGCTTGCTGAGGAGTGCCGGCCATTTGGGGCCAAACAAGAGCTGGCCTAGGCGCAGGAAAAGAAGATGCCTTTTAATCAATTAAACATTGAAGGCAATCAGAACGAGTTGTTATATTTGCCACGAGTCGTGGTCACGAGTCAGGGCGTTGGAGCGACCTTGGGCTTGGTAATGGGCCTCTGTGTTTTGAATGGCCTTCCACTTTGTTTGATTGAAGCCTAGGTCAATATTAATATATAAAGGGAAGAAGCTCGGCCATCGTAGGGGACATATTCGCAGCCGTGGTACTGTGCAAAATAGAGAAGAACATAATTACTTCCTCCGTCTCCGTTTCAATTGAGGTTTATATTTTATTTTATTTTTGTAATTTTTAATATGAGTAGCTAATTTCTTTGTAGTTCACGGATTGGTGTAGCCCGTATTTGATCTGTATGCTATATATTTAATTTTCAGTTAATTGTGGAGTTAGTTCATCCTAGTATTCTTAATTTTTATATTTGGTACAAGTCCTGCACTTGCGTGGGGAATTGTGCATGAACACTATTAGGATGATTAGACTCGATTGATGATCTTGCGTGAATCGATTGAGTCTAGGCTTCATAAATTCTTTGATGTTTAATGAATTGCGTTGTTGTCAATTTGATCTTGCGTGATAATTGATAATTGCTCAGTAATAGAATTCCAATCCGGCAATCGAACCGTTCCAATTCTTACAAAAGTGAAGAAGCCCTAAACCCAATTAATATTTTATCATTCAAAAGGCATAAAGGGAGAATATGTGGTGAACCTAATCCGTGGGCTAGTTGTTAAATCCTTGAATTTCTTCTGCGAGCGTGATTATTTGTTACTTTAGTTGTTTAATTGTCTTGTTTTTCTTTCATCATTAGTTTTAATAAATCAACTCAAAAACCCCACTTTGTTACTTTTTGCATTAATTAAATTTACTTGTTAAAACCAACGAGTCTCTGTGGTTCGACCCCTGCTCGTGCATATTGCTACACCGGTAGTGAGTACACTTGCTCGGTTTTTATTACTAGAGGAATTTTTCTCCATCAAGTTTTTGGCGCCGTTGCCGGGGACTTGTTGTGATTTTTAACAAGTTTATTTAATCGGTGCATGTTTGGTAGACGTTCTTTAAACCCCGTGTTGGTTCCTGTGAACGAGAATATTGAGAGACTCACTAGGGGCATTCCCTCTATTCAAGAGTCGACTGAGTCTGATACTTCTGTCACCGGGACAGAAGAAGAATTAAGTGAGTTGGAAACTTCTTCCACCGAGGAAGAAGAAGAATTTAATTTTGTGATGGCGGACCAAGTCATGAATGCATTTGCTAGGCCAAGAGTCGACACATCGGTGTCGTGCATAGTGTTGCCGTGCGGCGACTAGCTTATGAAATCAAAGGCCAATATTTTAACATGATTCCTAATTTTTATGGCCTTGCCGGTGAGGATGCGTTAGCGTTTTTGAGAGAATTTATGTCTACCTTGAGTGGGTTCCCTACCAAAGAGGGTGTTACCTCGGAGCACTTGAGACTGAAGTGTTTCCCCTATGCATTAAAAGACAAAGCCAAAACTTGGCTATTGTTACTTCCTTCCAGTAGCATCACTACTTGGGATGCTTTACATGATGTTTTTCTCACTAAGTTTTACCCTTATGATGCATTGACAAATTTTAGGGTGAAAATTATGGGATTTGCTCAGGAAGCGGGAGAAGCCTTCCACGATGCATGGGATAGGTTTAAAATGTTGCAAATTCAGTGCCCCCACCATAACTTCCCTGCTTCTATGCTGCATCAAACTTTTTATGGGGCTTTATCCCCTGAATACCAATCAATGGTAGATAATGCAGCAGGAGGTAGTTTGGGAAGTAAGACTGTCCAAAATGCCAAGAACTGTTTGAGATGTTGAGTGCTAACTCTCAACAAAAGGGATCTAGGGGGGCAACAAGGGGAGTGAATGAGGTAGGGCTAAACAACGAGTGGGCCAAGCAGTTTGCATTATTGAACCAAAGATTTGATAAGTTAGCTATGCAAAATGCTTCTTCTTCTGCTATGCCTTCTACTGCTCATCTTGTAAATGATTTTTGTGCTAATTGTGGTCCTAACACTCATGCTACTAATGTGTGTCAAAGTGGTTTGCTGTTTAACCCTGAACAGGCACATGCAATGCAAGGATTTGGCCAACGGTTCCCTCAAAACAATAATCCTTTTTCAAACACATACAACCCGGGGTGGAGGCAACACCCAAATTTTTCATGGGGAGGCAATCAAGAACCAAATAAGCCTCTCCACCCTCAACCTCCACCGGGACAGTATGAGCAGAAGAGGGAACCATGGGAAGTGGCCATGGAGAAAATGCAAGCCGAAAATAATCAATTGAGGGCGGAAAATCAACAAGCTTCCAAGAACCATGAAGCTGCCATTCAGAAGCTGGAGACCCAAATTGGGCAATTAGCAACCGCCCTACAAAGTCATAAGGCCGGGACATTTCCTAGCCAACCACATCAAGCAAATGCCATTATCACTCTCCGAAATGGCAAACAGGTAGGTAGTGAGGTAATATCTCCTTCATCTTCTTCCCCCCTCCTGTTGTAGATCAGAATGTTAATGTGGATAATGATAATGTTGGTTGTGAAAAGAGTACAAGTGACATGGGGGAAAATTCTAAAGTTGAATCTCCGCCCCTCATGCCATATGTACCTCCCGTACCATTTCCCGGAAGGTTTTTAAAACATAAATTGGATAAGCAGATGTCCGAGTTGATGAACATGTTTTCTAAGGTGAACATCAATATCCCTTTACTCAATGTGATCAAAAATATTCCTGCTTATTCCAAATTTTTCAAAGAGTTAAATTCCAAGAAACATAGGTATGGGACAAATGAGAGAGTAGTGATGAGTGAAAATGCTAGCGCAGTGGTACAGCATAGTCTTCCACCCAAATTGACAGACCCCGGAAGTTTTCTGATTTCTATTACTATGGGGGAGTCAAAGAGGGTACAAGCTATGTTGGATCTTGGGGCCAGCATTAATTTGTTGCCTTATTATGTGTATGAGGAGTTGGGCTTACCCGAATTAAAACCCACTACAATGGCCCTACAACTTGCGGATCGGTCCATTAAAAGACCTGTGGGCATTGTGGAGGATGTTTTAGTTCAAGTAAATTCAATCATTGTGCCTGTTGATTTTGTGGTGCTTGAAATGCCACGAGGTGAAGGAAGTCGCCGGGATTCACCCATATTACTTGGGAGACCCTTCATGGCGACGACCAACACCATTATTAATGTGAGGAATGGTAAACTGTCTATGACAGTGGCGGGTGAGAAAATTGAAATTTCTGTGTTTGATGCCATGAAACATCCGAGTGATGATAGAGAGGTGTGTTCATATGTTGATAATTGTGAAGCTGTGTCAAATGACGGTGAGAATTCTAGGGATAGTGCGGGTTCCCACTTGTGTGCCATGAAAAATAAGGCCGACAATCTTGGTTCTTGTGATGGCCCGTATCACCCCCTAGACCAACTTCGAAAGGGGTCGGTGTCTCCGTTAAAATCGTTCTTTCCGCTTAAGTCTACCAATATTGTTTCATGTGATAAAATGGAAGAGTGTTGCTCTCTTGATATTTCTGATGCTTCGTCTGTCAAGATGCATGTTCAGGATGCTTGCAATGTTGTGAAGAAAAAGGAGGTGCTTGATTGTGATAAGAATAAGGCACCAAATGAGTTTGGGGGAGAGGCTCCCAAGAAAAAGAAATTGAAGAAAAAGAAGAAAAGCAAGAAAAAGGTGAGAAAAATGCCTTGGGTTCCACCCGAGTTTGTAGCAAAGGGAGAATTTTTGTGGAAGGTGGTGGGCATTTGTGCCCGAGAAGTTGCGAAGTGGGCCAAAGGAAGGAAAGCTAAAGCCAAAATGAATGTGGTCACATCAAATCCCATTTAGTTGGGAGCAATGGTCGGGCTAACGACCTTAAACAAATGCGCTAATTGGGAGGCAACCCAAGTAGGTACAATTTTATTGCTTTAGTTAGTTGTTTTGTGTGTCATATTGTCCTTTGAACCCGAGGCATGTTTTTGTCCTCTTTGCTATGAGGACATAGCATGTTTTGAGTTTGGGGGTAGATATCTCTCCGAGTTTGTGGGTTTATAGGGGAGTGTATATAGTGTCACCCTCCAAAAAAAATAGAAAAATTTAAAATTTAAAAATTTTTGTTCTCTTTATATGTTTGGAAGTTGGGCAAACGTCCGTGATGATTTGAGGGATTTTGATTGAGTTTTGCTAGCTTGTGCCAATTTGAATGTGTTAATTAGAATTGCATTAATACATGTAAAACACAATTGCACCACCATTCACTTCCATCTTATTTCTTGATCATGGTTATTAATTTAGGTATCCTTTATGGGTTCACTTTGACATTCTCGAGGGTCCTAGAACATGATTGCATGCTTGTCAATAACAAATCAATAGATTACTTGGTATTTATGGCTTATCTTTCTTTGGAAACCCTCTTGTAAGCCTTTGACTTTCTCGTCACTATTCATATATGAATTGTCACTTGATCCTTTTTTGAGCCTGTTTAGAAAGAATGGAACATCTAGACCTCCATTCGCCTTCATTTGATGCCTAACCCCTAACCCTTGACACCTAGAATAGGTTATCCCACCTTTACAAGAATGTGGAATTAGAAACGATCAGTTTGGGGGTTACATAGGAAAACTACGGGAATGAGTGAGGAAGGTCAAAAGTTGGAAGCATGACTTGTATTGTATAAAAGGGGGCAAGAAAAAAAAAAAAAAAAAAAGCTTGCCCCTAATGTTGTGAAGTATTTTGATTAGTGACCTATTTTGAGAGAGTGGATGCTTTCAATCCCAAGTGTATAAAGTATGAACAAAGTTCTAGTTTGGGGGTTGAAGCATTGGGGAAACAAAGGTGAGCGGAAAAGTTAAAATTCGGGAAGGAGTATTGCAATGGAAGGTTTTTAATTTCACATTCTTGTGTTTGTATGTCTATTCCTTCATTTGTACCCGTGAGCCTAGCCCCACATTTGTTGTGGACTTAACTTTGAGCCATATTTTTGTTCAATATTGAGTAATCGGGTTGACAAGTGCGTAATCATGCATATGAGTATCCTTGTGTATGTAATTGTATTGTAATCTGTGATTTAGAGCATGTGTTAGTGATCCCATAAACAATCTTATCTTATTGATCATGATCTCCTATATTTCATTCATCATTCAGGCCGAGGTGGAAAATTGTGGGTTAGATGCATTAATGTAATTGTAATTGCATGTTCTTATTAGCACTTATTTAGCATATGTAAGTGAGAATCTGAGACTTGTTTGACCGACAACCTTGTATATATTGAGAACATATCAAAAATATTTTTGTGTTGATTGTTTTTTTTATTATTATTTGTTAGGGTAGTTTTATTTTTGTTTAGTTTTGTTTTACTCGAGGACGAGCAAAAGATAAGTTTGGGGGTATTACATGCTTGTCAATAACAAATCAATAGATTACTTGGTATTTATGGCTTATCTTTCTTTGGAAACCCTCTTGTAAGCCTTTGACTTTCTCGTCACTATTCATATATGAATTGTCACTTGATCCTTTTTTGAGCCTGTTTAGAAAGAATGGAACATCTAGACCTCCATTCGCCTTCATTTGATGCCTAACCCCTAACCCTTGACACCTAGAATAGGTTATCCCACCTTTACAAGAATGTGGAATTAGAAACGATCAGTTTGGGGGTTACATAGGAAAACTACGGGAATGAGTGAGGAAGGTCAAAAGTTGGAAGCATGACTTGTATTGTATAAAAGGGGGCAAGAAAAAAAATAAATAAAAAAAAAAAAAAAAAAAAAAAGCTTGCCCCTAATGTTGTGAAGTATTTTTGATTAGTGACCTATTTTGAGAGAGTGGATGCTTTCAATCCCAAGTGTATAAAGTATGAACAAAGTTCTAGTTTGGGGGTTGAAGCATTGGGGAAACAAAGGTGAGCGGAAAAGTTAAAATTCGGGAAGGAGTATTGCAATGGAAGGTTTTTAATTTCACATTCTTGTGTTTGTATGTCTATTCCTTCATTTGTACCCGTGAGCCTAGCCCCACATTTGTTGTGGACTTAACTTTGAGCCATATTTTTGTTCAATATTGAGTAATCGGGTTGACAAGTGCGTAATCATGCATATGAGTATCCTTGTGTATGTAATTGTATTGTAATCTGTGATTTAGAGCATGTGTTAGTGATCCCATAAACAATCTTATCTTATTGATCATGATCTCCCATATTTCATTCATCATTCAGGCCGAGGTGGAAAATTGTGGGTTAGATGCATTAATGTAATTGTAATTGCATGTTCTTATTGGCACTTATTTAGCATATGTAAGTGAGAATCTGAGACTTGTTTGACCGACAACCTTGTATATATTGAGAACATATCAAAAATATTTTTGTGTTGATTGTTTTTTTTATTATTATTTGTTAGGGTAGTTTTATTTTTGTTTAGTTTTGTTTTACTCGAGGACGAGCAAAAGATAAGTTTGGGGGTATTTGATGGATGTGGTTTTACCCATCCAAAAGATATGTTCCTAAGCTTATTTTCTGTTCGAAACCTTGAGAATTTAATGTATTTTGTTAGTGTTTTGATAGTTCAGGGGCTGAAGCGCAACAATGCTGAAATCGGGGACAAAACTGACATTTGGAAGCTTTTGGATTAAATTGGAATCCAGGGACTAAACTGGAAATATGAAAATTTTGGACGAATTTGATTTCTAAAAATTCGTGGGATTAAATGAAAAATAAAATCGCGAGACGAAGCGAGTATATAGTGATACAAAAATAGGCCATTGGCACCATTGCTTGCTGAGGAGTGCCGGCCATTTGGGGCCAAACAAGAGCTGGCCTAGGCGCAGGAAAAGAAGATGCCTTTTAATCAATTAAACATTGAAGGCAATCAGAACGAGTTGTTATATTTGCCACGAGTCGTGGTCACGAGTCAGGGCGTTGGAGCGACCTTGGGATTGGTAATGGGCCTCTGTGTTTTGAATGGCCTTCCACTTTGTTTGATTGAAGCCTAGGTCAATATTAATATATAAAGGGAAGAAGTCGGCTACTGTAGGGGGACATATTCGCAGCCGTGGTACTGTGCAAAATAGAGAAGAACCTAATTACTTCCTCCGTCTCCGTTTCAATTGAGGTTTATATTTTATTTTATTTTTGTAATTTTTAATATGAGTAGCTAATTTCTTTGTAGTTCACGGATTGGTGTAGCCCGTATTTGATCTGTATGCTATATATTTAATTTTCAGTTAATTGTGGAGTTAGTTCATCCTAGTATTCTTAATTTTTATATTTGGTACAAGTCCTGCACTTGCGTGGGGAATTGTGCATGAACACTATTAGGATGATTAGACTCGATTGATGATCTTGCGTGAATCGATTGAGTCTAGGCTTCATAAATTCTTTGATGTTTAATGAATTGCGTTGTTGTCAATTTGATCTTGCGTGATAATTGATAATTGCTCAGTAATAGAATTGCAATCCGGCAATCGAACCGTTCCAATTCTTACAAAAGTGAAGAAGCCCTAAACCCAATTAATATTTTATCATTCAAAAGGCATAAAGGGAGAATATGTGGTGAACCTAATCCGTGGGCTAGTTGTTAAATCCTTGAATTTCTTCTGCGAGCGTGATTATTTGTTACTTTAGTTGTTTAATTGTCTTGTTTTTCTTTCATCATTAGTTTTAATAAATCAACTCAAAAACCCCACTTTGTTACTTTTTGCATTAATTAAATTTACTTGTTAAAACCAACGAGTCTCTGTGGTTCGACCCCTGCTCGTGCATATTGCTACACCGGTAGTGAGTACACTTGCTCGGTTTTTATTACTAGAGGAATTTTTCTCCATCAACGACAACCACTCTTAAGTCTTAACCATGTCTCAATCAAGATTTACCAACCTTAACCCATCTTGACCACTACTTGAAGTAGATCTAACCGACTCCATCCGATCTAGCAGGCCAGAGCTAAAGCCACATTAAGGGATACAAGGCTCGTTGCTGATGACTTATTGTAAGTACCCAAATTCGGTTCGTTAAAATACGTTAATTCACACTTTCCAGATTAACGAGATTTTTCGGGACTGTCCGGATCATTCAAAATTAAAGTGTATTAAAAATACGTTAGAACATGTTAAAAATATTACTTTTCAAAAATACGTGATTTACGGGACTGTTCTGACATTTATTCGGACAATTAATTGACAAAACTGTCAAAATCCGGACAAAAGACGAAACAATACCAAATTTTTGGTTAAAAAGTCGTCTAATGGTCAAATCAAGGTCAAAATCACGTCAGAATGTAAAATAACCGAAATGCCCTCGAACTGATGAATAGGCCGGGCGACCTGTGTTGCTGGCTTAACCTGCAAGTCGTCCACAGGTCAAATCAATGGTCAAAATCATAACAAAATGCCCAAAATGTCCTCAGGCTGAAGGACAGGCCGGCCGACCTGTTTTGCATATTTACAGTCTATAAATAGCAGCCTCAGATTTCATTTTTAACCCCAACAATTTTACCCCACAACCCCATTCTCTCCCATTTTCAGTTTTTAAACCCAAGAAATCTCTCTCATTTTCAGTTTTTCGAACACTGAAAAAAATTCATAAAAACACAAATATTTCATCCCATTTCCAGAAATTTACCCCATTTCACAAGCCTTCAGTCCAGAAATTCCGGAGAGAGAAATTGTCTCGGTTTGCATGAAAATCCCAGTTTTTCCCGAAAAAACCCTAATCCAAACATTCTCATATCCGACCTACAAACCCTAAGAAGATAGAGCCAAAACCAAACATTGGTAAACTCTCCTTCTAACCCTAAATTTTCATCTTTTACTTATTTGTCATTTCCTTGAAATGTAAACATTATAGATATCTGGTCCGAGTCCGGAAATGATCCCTTCTCTATTACTTTTCTTATAAGTAATTTAGAGTTAAAAGTGGGAAGATCCCGATTTGTTGATTGTCATTTTTATTTTATTTAAAATGTCATTTACCTTTCGAATCATTTGATTCGTCGATCGTCATTTAAATAATGTCATTTAATCTTTCGAATTGTTTGATTTATTGATCGTCATTTAAATAACGTCATTTAAATAACGTCTTTTACCGTCCAAATCGTTTGATTTGTCGATCGTCATTTAAATATCGCCTTTTACCTTCCAAATCGTTTGATTTGTTGATTGTCATTTAAATATCGCATTTACTTTAAATGTCCAAGTCAAGAAATTGGCTTGTCGATTGTCCTTTCATTACTGTCAATTATTATAATATACTCCATCCATCTCTGAATAAGGTTCTTACTTTATTTTTTGGTCGGTCTCAATGTTTCTTAGTTGCTTTATTAATTAAAATGGACAATAAGACCCCGTGCATTCCGTCAAATTCTATTTCCATTTAAAAATATATATACAAAAATTACATTATTTACTAAGTGCACCCGATTATAAGATTAGTTAATTTCCACATTTGCTTTTGATAGATCTCATGACCAGTTAAGTTCGTAAGCTACTACTAGAGTTAATAAATAAAGACCAGATTTTAAATCCTTCAAGCTACAAAAAAAAAAAAATTGCCTCTAGTATGAGAAATGAACCATTTTCAAAATCATACTTAAATTATTTTATCATCATATCAAATATAGTTTTTATTTATTATTCAAGTTAAAAATAATTGCCTCTATTATTATGATAAATGGTTTTTTCTTTTTATATATTCTTATATTTGGATTGTATGCTCATTACTTTAACTAATATAATTGAATTTTATTTATTATCTATTAGTTTTTTCATCGTTTATTGTTTGTAAAAAAAGTAAGTTCGAAACATATAACAAATTAATATATCTGTGACACAACATCATATTCCCTCCGTTCCAAAATAATTTTCCTATATTTTTTTTACTTTAAATAAATTTTGAGTACTAATTTTAGGTTAATTAAATTATTTTAATAAAAATCTAAAAATTATACTCTCTCCCGGTGCGCATCCAGAATTATTTGTTTGTGTGGGCCAAAAAAATTTAATGCTATAATCAACTATATTCAACCCTAGAATTATAAAACTAAATATCATCATCAAAATATTAAGAAAGTATATCAAAATAAAAAGAAAAGTTAAAATTAATTGTAATAATTTGAAAATGAAATCATGAAAATTTCAATCCCAAATTACTTTGAAAACGATGTAATCGAAGTAATTCGCAATCAAAATGAGAAATTCAAATCAAAATTTGTGTTAATTTGACATTTGTAAAGACTTTATCAACACCAAGAATTTTTGTTATTGTCTTCACAAATCGTTAACTGCATGAGTAATCGAAATTTGTGAGTGCGTGTGTTTTATTTGTTTTACTTTGAATTCATTATTTTGAAAACAATGTAATCAAAGTAATTCGCAATCAAAATGAAGAATTCAAATAAAAATTTATATTAATTTGACGTTTGTTTGTAAACACTATCGACAATAAGAATTTTTGTTATATCGTTTAAAAACTTACAAATCGACAATAAGAATTTTTGTTATATCGTTTAAAAACATACAAAAAGGGTCAAAAGAGGGTGAAAATGTGAGGAGGGGGGGGGGGAGACTGAGGATATCGAGAGTAGACTTTATCAAATTTAATCTACATTATTGTATTCACAAATCGTAAACTGCGTGAGTAAGCAAAATTTGATAGTGAGTAAGCCAATTATTTTCCCCAAAACAAATTAGGACCCAATCTTTATGGAGAGGGTGCCAATTATTTTCCCCAAAACAAACATAGCCTAAGAAAACACATCTTCCAATCTCTCATTTTGAAAGATGAATGACCACAACAACAACAACAAAGCCTTAGTCCCAAAATAATTTGGGGTCGGCTAACATGAATCCTCATATGTTATCGTGAAAAAAATAAATAAAAAAATTAAATTAAATTAAATTTAAAAAAATAAAAATAAATAAAAATAAAAATAAATAAAAATAAATAAAATAAAAAAAATAAAAAAAATAAAAAAGAAAAAAAAAAGAAAAAATAAATAAATAAATAAATAAATAAATAAATAAAATAAAAAATAAAAAATCAACCCCCCACATGGATTTTTGCCCTCCACTCCGGCCTCTTCAACACCATACTTTCATCCACTCCAAGTAAATTCATATCATTTTCAATTACTCTAATCCAAGTTTGTTTGGGTCTTCCCTACCCTCACCATTTTATCATTTCTCCACTGTTAGGCCTCCTAACCGGTGCATCACTCGGTCCTCCTTCTCACATGTCCAAACCACCGTAGACGATTTTCCCTCATTTTATCTTCATATGGGCGCAACTCCTACTTTACCTCGATCACCTCATTCCCAACCGATCCTTTCTTGTATGACCGCACATCCATCGAAGCATACGCATCTCCGCCACATTCATCTTATGCACGTGACACTGTTTCACGGCCCAACATTCGGTGCCGTAAAGCAATGCCGGCCTAATTGCCGTGCGGTAGAATTTTTCCTTTAATCTATTGGGCATGCCGCGATCACATAGAAACCCCGTAGCACTCTTCCACTTCAACCAACCCGCTTTAATCCTATGAGCCACATCTCCATCTAATTCTCCATCCTTTTGGATAATGGATCCAAGATAGCGAAAAATTCAGAAGCTTGGATAATATTTCCATCAAATGTGACCGCCCCGCTCCCTACTTTCCAACTCTGCTAAACTTACACTCCAAATATTCAGCCTTGCTTACAGCTAATCGAAAACCTCGAGATTCCAAAGTGTGTCTCCACAACTTCAATTTACTTTCAACACCCTCTCTTGTCTCATCAATCAAGACAATATCATCTGAACAACATACACTTTGGTATATCATCTTGGGTGACCTCGTCAATTCGTCCATTATCAAAGCAAAAGAAAGGGGCTAAGTGCGGAACCTTGATGCACTCCAATCTTTATAGGGAACTCTTCGCCTTTCCAACACTAGTACGTACACAAGTACTAACTCCATTATACATGTCCTTGATAATATCAATATATTTCTTTGAAACACCCTTCTTTGCTAATGCCCACCAAAGTACCTCTCTTGGCACTCTATCATACGCCTTCTCCAACTCAATGACAACCATATGCCAATATTTCTTTTGATCCCGATATTTCTCCATGGTTTGTCTCATAAGATATATTGCCTCCATAGTCGATCTTCTGGCATAAACCCAAATTGGTTATCCGAAATATCCACAATTTTTCTCGGCCTTTGTGCAATCACTCTTTCCCAAAGTTTCATAGTATGGCTCATTAGTTTGATCCCCGATAGTTGGCACAATCTTGGACATCACCTTTATTCTTATACTGAAAGGGATCGAGTACTCTTCTGCCACTCCAATGGCATTGTGTTAACTCTCCATATCTTGTTAAATAGCGTTGTTAACCAATCTACTCCCCTCTCCCCGAAACATCTCCAAACCTCAATTGGTATACCATCCGGTCCAGCGGCTTTCTTCAATCTCATCTTTTTCATTGCCATTTCCACTTCACTCTTTCGAATTCTCCGCATAAAATCTCGATTAACCATACTCGAAGAGATATTTAAATCTCCAACATCTGCTCTTGACCGCCATTGAACAAGTTATCAAAGTACGAACTCCATCTATCTTTTATCTCTTTATCCTGACTAAAACTCTTTGGTCTACATCCTTCACACATTTAACCGTCCCAATATCTCGTGTCCTCTTATCCCTCATACGAGCGAGTCTGTAGATGTCCTTTTCCCCTTCTTTTGTATCCAACTTATCATAAAGTTTCTGATTCACCTTTGTTCTTGCGTCTCTTACTGCTTTCTTAGCATCTCTTCTAGCTTCCTTATACTTCTCATAGTTCTCGTCGCTCCTACATTTCCCCAATAATTTGTAGCATTCTCGCTTGCCCTTTATTGCTTGTTTTACTTCCTCGTTCCACCATGATGTGTCCTTACTTGGTGGCCCATTTCCTCTAGATTCTCCAAGGACTTCTTTCGCCACCTCCTTTATGGTATGTACCATCTTAGTCCAAGTCGAATCTATATCCATATCCTCCATATTATCCGCCCAAATACCGGTATCGACCATCTTAGCTACAAATTTCGGTTGATTTTCCCCTTGAAGTCTCCACCACTTGATTCTAGGGTCTACCTGTGATTTTCTCTTCCTCGAAATTCTCTTACTTCGAAAATCAAGTACCACCAAGGTACTCGTTGCACTACCTCCTCCAAATCTTCCCAGAACACTTGTTTAATAGATGCATCCAACCCTACTTGTGGTGCATAGGCGGAAATAATAGTTATAATCTCATCACTTATCACCAGTTTAATGCCCATAATTCGATCACTCTTCCTGTACACTTCCACCACATCATTAATATACTCCTTATCAATAATGATACCCACTCCATTTCTACCACTTATCCTTTCACGAGTACCAAGCTTAAAACCCCAAGGCGATATTTCTTTTGCTTTCTCTCCAACCCAGCTTAGTTTCTGTAAACACATTATGTGAATCTTCCTCCTCTCATAACTTCCACCACCTCTGCGATCTCCTGTCGATGATCCAATGTTCCAAGTTCCAAAGCGCATCCCACTACCCTTACACCTACCATGGACTAGCTTCTTTACCCGCACTCGTCCGCAATGCGGGAACCCTTGCATATTTGACACCACCCACGTGCGAAGAGATGGCGCGTCGCTTCCGGGCGACGACCTAGCAACCTTTGCATACTTATCACTACACCTGTGTCTTTGAAGTGTAGCGCACCCTTGCATATTTGACACCACCTCCGGCGAAGAGATGGCGCGTCGCTTAGGGCGACGACCTAGCAACCTTTGCATACTTATCCACTACACCCGGAGTCTTTGAAGTGTAGCGCGTCGCTGCTGAGGAAACGCCCCAACGATATTCATAATCTGATTCATGTCATGTTAATGTGACAAAATTTTTACGCTGGCTGTCACATGCCTACCGCAACCCTCGCCCTTTATCCTGACTTGGGACAGGCAAGGATAAATCCTTGGTGGGTTTGAAAGACGAATGACCAAAATAAGTTAATTGTTCAATACAATTGACATATTTTCCAGTCATTTTGGTCATCAATCTTAGAAATGTGGTCAAAAATCATTCAGGAGCAGGAAGCAGCAGTTCTAAATCCAGACTAGATTTCACACACACAGAGAAAGAGAGTGACATGAAAGAATTCTGTTATAAAGCTACTGCACATGCTGCTGCTATTGAGGTCAAATACCCAAAAATATTTGAGCCAAAGGTTGAAAGCAACTTTGTCCATACATCCATGGCAGTTGAACAATCCACCACAGTAGCAAGAACATCTAGTTGGAGTGAACCCAATATCCATCCTTTAACAAGCCTGTCTGATCTTTTCCAAACTCGATATTCTTCATTCACCACCACCTCCGTTTTGCCATCGCCCTCTGCCTCCCCAGCTTCAGGAATTGAGCCGTCAATGAAACAAAGCTTCATTGAGAGTCAAGAGTTGGCCGGTTTCATTGACGGCTCAATTCCTGAAGCTGGGGAGGCAGAGGGCGATGGCAAAACAGAGGTGGTGGTGAATGAAGAATATCGAGTTTGGAAAAGATCAGACAGGCTTGTTAAAGGATGGATATTGGGTTCACTCCAACAAGATGTTCTTGCTACTGTGGTGGATTGTTCAACTGCCATGGATGTATGGACAAAGTTGCTTTCAACCTTTGGCTCAAATCTTCAAGGTAAGTTTGTTAGAAACGTCACATGTAAAAAAACGGAGCAAAGGGCAGCGACTGGTACAACCTGTTAAGCTCGTAGCTCTCAACAGTTGTACTCTCCATATCTACTACAGTCAAGAAATGTTGAAATCTTGAAGCAGGATCATCTGTAATGTAGATATGGTTGGCCTTGTATAACCCACAGGTGCCTGGTGAAGTCAACGACACACAGAAGTAGAACCACCCACCAAGAAAGCTGCATTTCCCAGGTCAAGAACTCGTTCCCAGTGCCACCTGTCAACACCCTTATCGTTGGTGATTTTTGCCAACTTAAGCACTACAAGCTCGTTTGAATTGTATGTGGGCCCCTGAGGCCGATCTATGTCATACAAATTTTCCCTCGCAGTGATATGAAGATTTGTTGCGACAAGAAAAAGATTCCCGGCTGATTCCACAAGAAACTTGTCAGAATCCTGTATGGTCATAAGAGCTCTTAGTTTAGCATCATTAGTATCGCAAACAAACAGTTTTCCGGTGACGTCAACTGAATAGAATTTGCCCTTGTAGAAAATAACATCATCAGAAATGAAAGGAGTTTCAATTTTGGTCCAAAAGCTGTTGTGGGGCCGGGTAAATGCCAAGTTGCCTACTCTCGTGAAGATACCCATGACAACACATTCACCACTCCTGGGATTAGAGGACAGAGCAACCTTTTGTATAAGCAGCGACATATATTTTGGGTCGGAAGGAAAATCAAATAAATGAGCAATGAGAAAATGGCGTTCAGGGTTGGACAAGTCCTGTAAACTAGGGTTTGGGGGAAGTTGAATTTTGTAATCTTCAGAGAAAGGATGGAGTAAACTGATTTGCAGATCCGTATCTACGGTAAGCACCCATCCGAAATTTGTTCCCATGCATCTTCTGAAAGCAGGACCAGGCAACTTGACTTTGCAGATACGAATACTGAGTTTGTTCTTTAGATTTCTTGTTGCTAAATTTTCTTGATATTTGCCTAGTTCGTGTTCATACCCCACCTTCCTTACAAGCATGAGAACTGGAGATCTGGGAGGCAATGGAGGCTTTTTTTCTGAGACAGTAAACTTTCTCCAAGACTTGCAGATGCTGGAAAGAGCCAGGTGGTCCTCCAAGTAGGACAAACGTGGAATGATGCAGGACAAGAGGTGAACCGGAAGATTATCCCAAGATGCCTTGTTAGTTTTTTGTACTGCAAAAATACAAGTAAAGAACCGTCAAGACAAGTACAAAATGAGAGTTACCATATATAAAGTCTGGTAAATGTCCAGATAGTGGAAAGGAAGACAAAATACGAGAAAGAAAATGGTCTGGATACCTTTTATGAAGATATCAAAGATTGAGAGATCAACTACAATGGCTAGAGATCTCACTAAGAGTTTGCAAGTAGCAGCGAGCACATACATTCAAGAATTCAAAGTTCCAACTAGCTACATTAGTCGAGTGCTCTACCAAATCAAGTACTTGAAGTGATTATTATAAATGGAATGGGCCTGAACAGTTTAGAGGGTTCAATGGGCTTGGTGGGCCAAGTATCTCAGGATGGGCCATAAACATCAAGGTAGAAAAACAATGACTAAGTAAATGATAAGTAATATTCTGTGTTAAAATGGCGAAGATAACATTGTATGTACTATAATGCGGCATAGAGCGGAACTTTAAATATAGGCGAGAAGATTGGGTGGCGAGAAGACAATCTTGCCCCCCTTTTTTATTTTGGGTAACAAGGGCGTAATTTAGAATAGGCGACCAAGCACGCCTTGTCGCTTTAGAGGGTTTGTCGCTAGGCGACAAACGTGACTGGTAGGTAATAATTGATTGGGGTATCTACACGTGGCACCCCCCCCCCCATAACGCACAACAGTGTAACATGATGGGATTGGTAGTACTTTTTACTAACTCTGAGGGTGGTTGACTGACAACGCGTGGGTAAGTGACACGTGTCTCTATGAAGCATGGCCTATGATTATGTTGTGATATAAATATGAGAAAGTCAGCATTATCAGGTAAGTTTTTATTCTCTCTCTAAACTATCTCTTCTCCATTACTCTCTCCATACTTTTGACTTGATCTGAGAATGATTCTTGATTCTCACGTCCGGAGGGGTTTCACCGGAGTCACCCCCGGTTTAGTTCACCGTTGCTTGTGCGTGTGCAGAGCCTGAGGTGAGCCATTCCAAGAAGACCAGCCGGAGTATCCATTGGAGTAGCTGGAGATTCAGCTCCTGATCAACACCATTTTCCATGGTAGCATCAGTTGGTTCCATTGCCGGGACCTGAATGTTCTTCTTTGGGTGGTTCGTTGATATTTGGAAGATTATTGGTGGCTGCCGGTGGTGAGTTAGAAGGTGGGAATGCTTGTTGTTGTTCCTTTGGTGGAGCCAGGAAGATCTTTTATTGTCAGTTTAGTTGAGGGAGTAAATGCTAGTTGGTTAGAAAACCAAGGAGGATTCCAGGTGGTACTTGTCCGAGGTTGTTCTGTGGGTTGGTCATTGTATTTATTTTAAGAAGCCATAAAGTTATCCTTGGTTATAAATGCTGTAAGTTCGTTAACACATGTACTAAAGGTGTGGTGTAGTCAGAAAAGTGACTTGTAAAGTTGTCAGAATAGTTGATTTGTTGTGAAAAGGAGTGGTTTGGCCTGAAGTGTTGGTTAAAGTATCCATTTGTTTGTGGGTAAGTTATGGTGGTCGGGCAAGAAAAAGCTACCCCTTAGTGGCGGCTCGAGAACTTAACGTTAGCGGCCCAATGCTAAGGAAGCTCGTGCGGGGCGGGATCCGAAAGAGAGGTGGAGGTACATACTTGAGAAACCAATTCCCGGCGTTAGGCGGGCTAGGGTGGAGGAGGAAAGGGTGAGAGTGGAAAGAGCGAAGGCGGTAGATGAAGGTCAAGTTCCGCGAAGTCGAAGAATGCGAAGTAAGAGAAAGGATTGAAAAGTTGAGGGCGGACAATGAGGCGTGGATGCATGTTCTCGCCAATAACCAACAATTAAAGGAGTTACATGTGGAGCCTTCCCATATTCCCGAGGAGTTATTGAATGGGCAGGCAGGAAAGTCTCATGTCGGTGGGCAAAATCAAGAGGTTAGTGCCAGTGTGGCTAATAGGCGAGGCGGGATATGGATATCTTTGCCGCCACCTTTAGAAGATTGGGATAAAACCGCAGGCGTGATGACGGCGTTGAAGCTAGGAAGAAGAAGAGAAAGAGAATATACCATAAGTCAGGCAATTCCAAAGAAGAATCTTATTACTTTGAATATGAAAGTAATGAATCTAGTGGCTCCACGCACAACGAGGGACATGTCAAGGAAAGGACTCAGATATCGCGACATCATGATGATAGGCGGCATCGTGAGAGGTCACCGCGGGATAGGGAACGACGGCGACAAGAGAGGAAAGATAGAGAATATGAGAAGGAAAGGGAGCGGAGGGCTACCGAGGCGGCAAGGGCTGTTGAAGCCGAGAAGCTTGCAGAGGCCATGAAAAGCTGCGAAGTGGCGGGGGGCTAATGAGAGGGAGAAGGCTAAGAAGGAAGAGGAGGAAAAGTTGAAAAATGAGATGGCTGAGATGGCGAAGAAAATTAAGGAATTAGAGGCGGGAATAAAGAAAGTGGAAGGAAAAAAGCCTTTTTTGGCTCCTTTCACTCAGAGTATCAAAGGTGTCGCCCCAGACCCAAGCTTTCGCATGCCAACTTTATCAAGTTATTCAGGAAAGTCTAGAGCAGTAACTCATGTTGGAGGATTTGAAGCAAACATGTCGCTGTTGACTGACAATAAAGCAGTTCTGTGTCGAGCTTTGGTGAGCACTCTGGCGGATCATGCACTGGATTGGTTCTTAGCACAGCCTGAAGATTCTATAACGGGGTATCAAGATTTCAGGGAGAAATTCTTGGCGAGATTTAGTGCATCAGGATCACAACCGGTTCAAAAGACGGAGTTGTGCAGTCTTAAACAAAAGGATGGAGAGGGGATTGCTACTTTTACAGACAGGTTCATGGGAATAGCCAATCAAGTCCCTGACATCGCTCAAGGCGAGATAATTATGTTGTATAACACCAGTTTGCAGCCAGGTCACTTCAAGCAGGAGTTAGGAATGAGGTTGCCAAAGACTACGGGGGAATTGTATGAAAGGGTCAGGGGATTTTGTAGTGGAGCAAGAGTTAAGACTAAGGGGACTCCAGCGGCAAATCAGGCTGTCAAGAAAGTGGCAAGCGAAAGGGTGGAGGTAGTGCAAGATGATAGGAGAGGATTTGGCGGCAATAGAGGGGCAAGTCAAGCGGGAGGAAGCGGAGGCCGTGGAGATGGGCGTACGGGGGGTCAGAGAGAGTTCAAGCCAAAGACAGACATTAAGTATAGCCGGCTGAACACTCCTATCAGCGAGATCGAAGAAAGTAAATTTGCCCAAACCTTTTCCTATTACACCAGGAACTGGTCCGGCTAGAGATCAGAATAGTTATTGTGAGTTTCACAAGGATAAGGGGCATAAGACTGATGATTGCTATAACTTGAGGAGGTTGATTCAAGGGAAGATTGATAGAGGTTTTCTGCAGGAGTATTTGGAGGAGAATGTTGGGCGGGATGATCAGCGTAGGCCAGAAAGAAATTTGGTAGATGTCATCCATGACCCATTGCCCAGTGTGTCCCAATTGAATACCCAAATCATGACTTTGACGCATACGTTTGATGTTCCTCAGTTTCCCGCCAGTCAAGATAGGGTGATCAGTTTCTCTAGGCGAGAATTAGCTGTTACCAAGAGCCATGGGAGTCAGCCAATTATCATAACCATGTATCCAGGCAATAATATTGTGCAGCGAGTTATGGTGGACTCTGGAGCTAGTAGGAACGTGCTTTATTATGATGCTTTTAAGAGGATGAATTACACAGAGGCAAATTTGGTGCCTCATAAGGGATATCTTGAGGGCTTTACTAACCACTCTGTTAAGGTTAAAGGTACGATTATGTTGGATGTGGAAATTGGTGAAGGAAAGTTGGCGAGATGCGAGAATATTGAATTCATGGTAATTGACCTTGTGTCTCCTTATAATGCTATAGTGGGGATCCCATTCATGTTAAGCTTTGAAATGGTTTTGTCAATCCCCCATCAGAGGGTGAAGTATCCCACCACCAATGGGATAGGTTGCCTGAAGAGTGAGGCGGTCACCGTGGTAAGAAAGCAAAAGGAGATGCTGAAAGCTAAGACGGAGAGTACAACTTCGATGACTTCCAAAGTGGAATCTAGTCAGTTGAAGATAAATATGGTTAAGATTGTAGAAGTGGATAATAGTGAACCAGATTGGATCATGACGGAGAGTATGAGAAATGGAACTGCCATGGTGGCCGAAGCGACAAACCAAGTTTCAGGGCAGGCGAGAAGGGTGTTCGGAGGAAAGCGAGAAATGTGTATGGTGGATGAACGGGAACTTGATTCTGAGTCTAGGCGAGAAAGAATGAAGGAGGATGCAGATTGGCGAGATATAGAGTATGGCATGGTGAGGCAGAGTGATGATGATGAAGAAAATTGTTGGGCAATGGAAATGGTGAGTGCCACGCCCAATATAAGTTATGCCAGGGTTGTAAGGCTAGTCAATATGGAGGAGCCAAGAATTGAAGAGGTGGTTGAGGGAAAGGTTAAAGTATCTATCGATGAATCTGATGATGATTATGAAACCATTGAGGTGGAGGACGCTCAGGGGCGACCTACTGGTAATGTCTTTGATGATCCCAAAAAGTCAGTTCCCGTGAGTGTGAGGAAAATAAAAAGAATAGAAGTGGAAACGCTGCAGGTGCGGGATGAGCCAGATATCAAAGCGGGAGAAGAGTTGGAGGAGGTAGAAATCAATTGTTATTTTCCCGAGCAGAAGGTGAAGATTGGCAAGCAACTGTCGCGGGATGAGAGAGAAGCTTTGGTTGATTTTTTGAAGGAAAATTTGGATGTATTTGCTTGGAGACCGGAAGACATGAAGGGTATTGACGAGAGTGTGGCTCTGCATTGTTTGAACGCTGATCCTAATGTGGAGCCATTTAAGCAGAAGGTAAGACATTTGTCGCCGGAGAAAGAGGTGGCAGTGTTGGAGGAAGTGGAAAAGCTGTTGAAGGCGGGAATAATTGAGAAAATTCAATATCCAGTTTGGTTGGCTTGTCCCGTGATGGTTTTGAAGTCAAACAAGAAGTGGAGAATGTGCATTGATTTTACTGACTTGAATACAGCATGTCCCAAGGATTGCTATCCTTTACCCAAGATTGATAAGTTGGTGGATTCCATTGCTGGTCACAGGGTTTTCAGTTTTATTGATGCTTATTCAGGATATCACCAGATTAAGATGGCGGAGGAAGATAAGGCGAAAACAGCGTTTAGGACCCCAAAGGGAAATTTTTGTTACAAGATGATGCCATTCGGCTTAAAGAATGCAGGGGCGACGTATCAAAGGATGGTGAACGAGGTGTTCAAGTCTCAAATTGGGCGGAATATAGAAGCATACATTGATGACATGGTGATCAAGACTAGGGAAAACAACCACTTGTTGGATCTCGCTGAAACTTTCGAGAGCTTAAGAAGGAATTCAATGAAGCTGAATCCTAGTAAATGCACGTTTGGCGTTACGGCGGGAAAGTTTCTGGGGTTTTTGGTTAACAGGCGCGGGATTGAGGCCAACCCCGAAAAAATTCAGGCATTGTTAGACATGTCGCCACCAAAATCTATCCGCGAGATTCAGCGGCTGAATGGGAGGATCATAGCCCTGGGGAGGTTTATTTCGAAGTCGGCGGAGAGATGTTTGCCGTTCTTCAAAGTGTTGAAGGGCGGGAAGAAATTTGAGTGGAGCGAGGAATGTGGAGCAGCTTTTGAAGAAATGAATTCTTATTTAGGGAAGCCACCATTATTGAGTAGCCCTGTGGAGGGGGAAGAATTGTTTGTTTATTTGGCAGCCTCTGACTACGCAGTTGCCGTAGTGTTGGTGAGGAAGATGGGGAATTCAAAGGCCCGTATATTATGTATCTAAGGCATTGAGCGAAGCTGAGTCAAGATATTTTAATGCAGAAAAGTTAGCATATGCATTGGTGATGGCGGCGAGAAAGCTAAGGGCATATTTTGTCGCTCATACAATTATTGTTTTGACTGACACTCCTTTAAGGAAGATTTTGCAGTAGCCAGATTCTGCGGGAAGACTCTTGAAGTGGTCGATTGAGTTGACAGAATTCGACATCAGATATGAATCCCGCCGAGCTATAAAGGCGCAAGCATTGGCAGACTTTATTGTTGAGACTTCATTTACTAAGTCTCAAGCAGAAATGATGGTAGAGCGCGGGAAGAAGAGGGCAGAGAAGCGAGTAACGCCAAGTTTAGTCCAGGAAAAGGAGAGGCCATCGTATTGCTGGATTTTACATGTAGATGGTTCATCCGCAAAAGATAGAGGAGGAGCGGGAATGGTGCTGGTGTCGCCAGACTTGGGATGTGAGTATAAGAAAGCTTTTAGGTTCAAGTTCCCTGTATCTAACAATCAGGCGGAGTATGAGGCGTTGGTGGCGGGAATAGAGTTTGCTCGTAACATTGGTGTTAAGAATATTGTAATTCACTCCGACTCTCAGCTCATTGTAAATCAAGTGCGGGGAGAGTATGGGGTGGTGAATTCATATCTGATAAAGTATTGCAAATTGGCGAGAAGCATTTTGGGTAGTTTCGAGTTCTGGGAGCTTGTGCAAGTTGATAGGTCAGAGAATTCAAAGGCTGATGCGTTGAGTAGGTCGGCGGGAAGCGAAGAAAATCAAGCTGCTGAGGAGCCCTTGGTGGAATATGTGGACATGCCGGCAATTGATAGGCCCATGGTCATGGAGATAGGGGAGGCAGAAGCAAGTTGGGTTACTGACATGAAAGATTTTTTAGAAAAGGGTGAATTGCCGCTTGATGAAGAAAGAGCTAAGTTAATAAAGGTGACTTCTCCGAGATTTACTGTGCAGTATGGAATTCTATATAGAAGATCTTTTTCAAAGCCATTAATGAGATGCATAGACCCAGGGATGGTGGCTAAGGTTTTGTTTGAAATCCATGAAGGTGTTTGTGGTGGTCATCCCGGGGCGAGATCCCTGGCGGAAAAGGTGTTATTCCATGGCTATTATTGGCCAAGTTTGAGGAAGGATGCTGAAGAATATGTGCGTAAATGTGAGAAATGCCAAAGGTTTGGGAATATACCTCGGCAACCCGCCACTGAGCAAACGCCTATTGTCGCGACATGGCCATTTGATATGTGGGGCATTGATTTAATTGGGCCATTCCCAAAGGCCAAGGGAGGATGCCAGCATGTGGTAGTTGCCTTTGATTATTTTACTAAATGGACGGAAGCAAAGGCTCTGGCGACAATAAGCGAAGACAATGTGATCAAGTTTGTTCAAGAAAACATTTGGTGCAGATATGGGTTACCCAGGGCCATTGTCTCTGATCATGGAACACAGTTTGGGAAGAAATTTGCAGCGGAGTGCCAGAGGATGAATGTGAAGCATTGGATGTCGGCGGTGTACAGGCCACGGTCAAGATGGTCGGGCGGAGCGGAAAACAAGCAAATTATTGCCGCCCTACGTAAAAATTTGGAAGGAAGAGGCGGCGCGTGGTTGGAAGAGTTGCCGACTGCACTATGGTATGTGAGGACCACAATAAAGGGCTCAACTGGTGAAACAGCGTTCGCTTTGACTTATGGGTCTGAAGCCATGGCACCGGCCGAGATGGCCTTGCCGACATACCGGGTGACTTACTATGATGAGGCGAGAAATGGTCAGAGGCGGTGTAACGACCTTGATATGGTTGATGAAAGGAGGCTGCAAGCGAGAATGAGGATGGTAAATTATAAGCAAAAGATGAAGGCACAGCATGATAGGCGGGTTAACAAGAGGTCCTTCAATGTAGGTGATTGGGTGCTAAGAAGTGCAGAAGCCACGGGACCCAAACCAGGCTTTACCAAGTTGAATGAAAAGTGGGAAGGGCCATTTCAGGTGTCTCAAGTTATTCGAGAAGGGACTTATCGGCTGAGAAAGCAGGATGGTGAAGAATTGAAGAATGCTTGGAGTGTTGATCATCTGAAGCGTTTTTATCAATGAAAAGTTGTAGTAATCTTTTGTAGTTGCATTTTTTGATTTTTGCTCTAGATAACAAAAGCTACGTAACTTTCTTCTGGGGTCATGTGTTTTTGCTTACATCACATCGATAGGAAAGTTGTGTAGAATTTGCCAATCTAACATGATGTAACTCGTAAACATGATGGAAGGAAGCAAGAATTATTCAAATGACATGCTTTTGTGATTATCATTTTAATTAAAATTTGACAAGTTTTCTGTTTTATGAAACAGCTTATGGAACGGCGAGATTAGAAAGGTGAAGGTGGTCAAGAAAGCCACTGTCATAAGAGATAAAGAAATTTGACGAAGGGGGGCGACAACGGAGGCACGTCGAGGAAGGCGAGAAGCAATCGTCGCCAACACCTGATAAAATGGATGCGGTGTCTTGGTTAGAGACCAAGGCACCAAATGGATGCGGCGTCTTGGTTAGAGACCAAGTCGCCCAAAAGGGATGCGGTGTCTTGGTTAGAGACCAAGGCACCAAATGGATGCGGCGTCTTGGTTAGAGACCAAGTCGCCCAAAAGGGATGCGGTGTCTTGGTTAGAGACCAAGGCACCAAATGGATGCGGCGTCTTGGTTAGAGACCAAGTCGCCTGTGTGGACGCGGTGTCTTGGTTAGAGACCAAGGCACCAAATGGATGCGGCGTCTTGGTTAGAGACCAAGTCGCCCAAAGGGATGCGGTGTCTTGGTTAGAGACCAAGGCACCAAATGGATGAGGTGTCTTGGTTAGAGACCAAGTCACCAAAATGGATGCAACATCTTGATTAGAGACCAAGCCGCCTAAACTAATTAGTGTCTTGCTTAGAGACCAAGGCACCAAATGTATGCGCCGATAATTGTCGCACCAAATGGATGGCGAGAATTTACACTTGGGAGTGAGGCTGCCTAAAGACAAGCCTCACTTTTTTGAAGGGAGTAGTATGGGTATAGGGATAAGATGGAGAGATGCAATCTTCGATGAACTATCGAAGCAAAAATTAGAATTAACAGAAGAAAGGTACGCGACATGAAGAAGTTGTAAGGAATAAAGATAGATTCAGGAGCAAGTCAAAAGAAGCAAAGCAGTAGGCAAAATGTCGCAGCAGATCGACAAGAAAATGATTACGAAGTTAAACTAACAACTGTTCGCGACAAGTAAACAAGAAAAGCACAATCGAAAGACAGAAAGTAGAAATTGTTTGTTACAAACCAAGAGCAAATTAAAAGTTCAAGGGCAATCCTAAATTACAAAGTTAAGCTCACTGAGCATTATAAGCAGCATTAAGGGTGTCTTTGTTCTTTTGAATCAAATCAAAAAGGGTGGGAACGATGTTGTCGCCAAGGGTTTCGTGAATCGCTGCCGCCTTGCCAAGAACGGCATCTTCGCCGCTTAGTTGGGCTAACTCTTCTTCGCTATAAGGCACAAGGGGATGTCCCTTGCGACTTTTGTCGCTGAAGATAGTTTCAAAACCCCATCTCGCAAGCATGGTTGGGGTAATGGCAGGATTAGCTTCTGCGGCTATAGTCCTTAAAGTATGAAGGATTGCGTTATCAAACGCATCCATTTCAGCGGTCTCAGCTTTGGACTTGGCCAATTTTAAATCTTCCGTGAGCCTGGTGACTTGATTTGCTTTGACAAAGTCCTCATCCCTAAGCTGCCTATTCTCGGCTTCGAGCTCTGCAAGTTTAGCAGCATCAACTTTGTTTTTCTCGCTCTCTGCGACAAGTGTGGCCAGCTTCTCTTCTGTCTCTTTGTTCTTCTTCTCCAACTCTGCTAAGAGAGTCTTTCCCGCTTCAAGATCAGCATCTGCCTTAACCTTAAGATCCTTGAGCTCTTGAAGGGAAATATCCCGCCTGGATACCTTCCTCTTGTAAATGTTCCGTTCACGCTCAGCCTCAGTAAGCTCTTCTTCTAACTCTCGATACACTTGTTGCTTCAGCCCAAAAGGGCGCCGGCACGTGAAAGGTGAAGCGACAATAAAAGGTTTGGATGAAAAATTAATTGTAGGAAATTCAAATGAAAGGAAGAGGAAATAAAGCTGTCTTACCAAAGAAAGTTGGATTCCCGCATAGTAGGCCGAATGAGCAGGATTCTCTCCTTCAACGTATGCAACCTGATCAGCATCGCTTGATCGCCTAAGGGCGGTGGAGCCCAGCAAGCAAGAAATCGTATCAAGTCGCTCAGTTATCAATCCCTTGAGCTTGGGAATAGCATTTGCTTCTTGCAGGGCGACCATGCCTGCTTCATCTTCAGGAATTTTGAATCCCTCCTCTAACCAGCTGGCACGGCGGCGAGGAATAGAGCGGGATGATGAAGGGTTAAGGGGAGAGGAGTTAGGGGCTGCTTCAGGTGGTTGAGCTGAGGGAGGCGGAGTGACGGATCTCGCAGGGTTATCTGAAGGGATCCCCTCAGTTTCAACTCCTTGTTGGTCAGAGGGAGCATCACCCTCCATTTCATTGTTGGGGTCATCATTTTCTTCTTCTTCTTTTTCTTCTTCTTCTTCTTCCTCTTCATCTATTAAGTGGAGTGTCTCAACTTATTCTCCAGAGACGGGAACAGAGGCGGCTTTGCGTTGCCGTTTTTGAGGGCGGGAAGAGGTAGGAGGAGCTCTCTTGCGAGATATTTCCGAGATGACCCTCTCATCTGCACCAGTGGTTGCGATGGGGATAGTAAGGTTAGCAGTGAGGCCTCGAGGCCGGCATTTCGGCCGCAGCCTGCACGCTCGGCTTCGTCGCTTCCGACATGCCTTGAGCCAATCGTTTCTGATTCATGTCCATAGTCCTGTGAACTGCGGGAAATAAAAATAGGGTCAGCGACAATAAAAAGTTGATAGTGTGTTAAGGAAAATAGAAAACAAAAGAAACCGTACGTTGAACTTCTCGCATGGCGGGGCACATGTTTTGACCATTCCCACAAACAGTGCAATCTGTGCCAAACTTGTAACCCGTGTGGCATTCCCACTGTGCCAGGATTCAAGAAAGGTCACGGCAACCCGCGAAGGCATTGGCGGGAAGGCAAGGGAGAGTCCCACTTGGCTAAGGAGGGAGTAATCGGCAAGTATTTGTTGAATTGAAAATAAGGCGGGAGAAGGGTCAGTGGTACTGGCATCGGAGAGAAGCCGGATCATTGTCGCTTTCAAGCGTTTTTCATCTTCATCTAGGGCCCATTTTTTATCAACCTTAGGGTGGATTCCTTTCAAGTCAGTAGGAAGAGCCCATCCAACGCGGGAAATAATGAAGAGTGGATCGTCTAACCAGTTGTGGACTTTGGAGGGAAGGGGAGTAAGAATTTTAGGTTGCTTATATTTGAGCGACATTCGCAATTCTTGGGTTTTCTTATCCTTCTGTTGATAACCAGTGAACATATCCATAAGAAGATGAGTTGTGGGTTCTCGCCGGAGGGCGCGACAAATAGTTATGAAGCAGGTCAACACCCTAATGGCATTGGGGTGAAGCTCAGCTATGGCCGCTTGAGCTTTATATAGGACCAGGGAAATGAAGGGGTCCACTGGAATTTTAAGCCCAGCCTCTAATTGGGCGGGAAAGACTACTATACCATCCTGCCTGTGCCTAATTACGGAAAGGGACATCTCGCCATCGTAAGGAGCTATGTGATAGTTGAGATGGTCAATGTTATATTTGGTATGGAAAGGAGTTATGTGTGGATTTTGGGGAGGGTTATTTCCCGCTGCAGTTGAAGTGGAGGGGATATTAGTCAAGGACGAATTCCCGCCAGTTGAAGTTGAAACACCAGGAGCTTCAGTGTGAGACATCCCGCCTGAATGAGAAGAAGAGATAACTTGTTTATAATGGTTCCTATTAGCTAAAGATCTCGCAGCGAGAAAGTCAGTGTCAGAACTGTCAGAATATGTAGGGGGACCATAGAAGCGACAAAGATGTTCGCAAAGTTTGCGGGGAGTGAAAAATGTTTTGGACATGGGGGCTGAGGAATGAAGAAAACATTTGCCTCTAATTTCTACTGCGGCAATTACTGCGGGATCTACCTTATTGATCCTAAGACAGTTCACTAAATCATCCCGCGGGATCCTTGCCCAGATGCCCCTAGTTAAGTAGTAAATACCCCCAGTCCTTTGACACTGACCATAACTAATTCGTCTAAGGCAATTTTTAAACCTAGCCATGGCGATAAACAAAAAACTTAAGGAAAACAAAGAAAACCAAAATCAAAGAGATTACCTGGAAAATATGAGGGATCGTTGATGAAGTCAAAGGCGGACTGTAAGTTCGCCGGAATATTCAAGGTCCGGCCGAAGGAGTGATTTTCCAGGGTGATTCAATGGATGAATCAGGCTAATGAAGGAACGTTTATGAAGGGATTTCAAAGGGGAATGAGGATTTGGTCACTAGAAGGGGGGAAGCAACAAGGAAGAATGATAATACGTTCGCCGGAAAAGGTATCAAGATTGCCGGAAATCGCCTATAGGTTTTCAGATCAGGAGAAGGAAAAAGGTAAAAATAGGGGTGGGGAGGTTATTTATATCAAGGGAATGTGAACAGGTTCGTAGGGGACAGTACAATTAATTGGCCCCCAAAATTTTGAAATTCCCCCCATTAAATGATTTCAAAATTCAAAAAGTCTTTTCATATGTCACATCACACCAACCGTCAGTCAGTGGAAAGACCTAGGAGTGTGACACGTGTTTCACGGATGACGTCATCGTATAACGCCTAGCGAGGTGGCTACCCGCGGGCGGGAAGTAGTAAGCAATGTAAATTTCTCGCCTGAAACATAAATGATTCAGGACTCGAAATTGGGGGCTTCTGAAGTGATTATTATAAATGGAATGGGCCTGAACAGTTTAGAGGGTTCAATGGGCTTGGTGGGCCAAGTATCTCAGGATGGGCCATAAACATCAAGGTAGAAAAACAATGACTAAGTAAATGATAAGTAATATTCTGTGTTAAAATGGCGAAGATAACATTGTATGTACTATAGTGCGGCATAGAGCGGAACTTTAAATATAGGCGAGAAGATTGGGTGGCGAGAAGACAATCTTGCCCCCCTTTTTTATTTTGGGTAACAAGGGCGTAATTTAGAATAGGCGACCAAGCACGCCTTGTCGCTTTAGAGGATTTGTCGCTAGGCGACAAACGTGACTAGTAGGTAATAATTGATTGGGGTATCTACACGTGTCACCCCCCTCATAACGCACAACAGTGTAACATGATGGGATTGGTAGTACTTTTTACTAACTCTGAGGGTGGTTGACTGACAACGCGTGTGTAAGTGACACGTGTCTCTATGAAGCATGGCCTATGATTATGTTGTGATATAAATATGAGAAAGTCAGCATTATCAGGTAAGTTTTTATTCTCTCTCTAAACTATCTCTTCTCCATTACTCTCTCCATACTTTTGACTTGATCTGAGAATAGTTACTGATTCTCACGCCGGAGGGGTTTCACCGGAGTCACCCCCGGTTTAGTTCACCGTTGCTTGTGCGTGTGCAGAGCCTGAGGTGAGCCATTCCAAGAAGACCAGCCGGAGTATCCATTGGAGTAGCTGGAGATTCAGCTCCTGATCAACACCATTTTCCATGGTAGCATCAGTACTCCCTCCGCCCAAAATGAATGTCCAAATTTTTTTCTTCAATTCTCCATTCTTTGCCAATTTGATTTTCAAATTTGCTCTTGATGAAGAGCAAATTTGAATTTTTTTTGGACATTCATTTTGGGACATAGGTAGTACTTGCTTGAAGGATTGAGCAGTTCCTAGTGATCGACTGAGAAAAACATGAGGGTGTTCAAGTTTTGTAGGGCTTGTTGTGACTTGTCCTACTAGGGTTGTTTGTGGATTCATAACCAATAAATAACAAGTTTACAAAAAGTATAATGCAACAAAAACTAATTTTAGAACACACCACCACCAGAAAGATAGAAGCTTGCAATCATGGTATAAATTTAATGTAAATGCAATAGATTGTGGCCGAGAAGTATCTAAACCTTTTATAAACAAAAACTTACAAGAAGCATATTGCAAGGTAAAGCTATTTTTAACATATACAAACACAATCACCACCAAGAATATAGAAACTTGCATTCACGACATAAAATGAAGGTTAAAATGCCAAAATGATCTCAGTTTTTTTAAATAAAACCTATTCTCTAAGTTTGATTAGAGATACAAGGTGAAATCACATCCACGGATCTCATCTAATTATATAGATAAACAAGGCCAAATTATGTTTAGTCCTCTAAGGGGCCGTTTGGTTAAATCCAATAAGTTTGGTGTTTGGTACATTAAATGCAACCACTGTATTATTTCTAACAACCTGAATAATAACCTCTTATCCCCTCTTATCCCCTTCTTATTAATCCCAAAAAAAGGTGGTATTATTAATCCTCTGATTAATAATCCCCTCACTATTAAAACAGGCTAATCCTATCGGCCTACCAAACGAGCCCTAAGTGTACCACCAATCCCACTTTGCACCCCAGGTGCAAAGTGGGATTGTTTGGTACTTTAATTTTGAAATTGCGCCACTTGCACCCTCCGACAAATGGACGGAAAATAATCGTCAAATGGACGGAAAAAAAAATAACTTGTTATGTGCATGTCACATGATGGGTAGTTACGTCTTTTAATGTAAATTGGTTCAAAACGACGTCACGTTGAGGGAAATAACACTAAAAAAAAAAGAGTAAATCTTAGCCAAATCTCTATCCGCACCCTATTATGCTCCAGTGATACCAGCGATTCCCCATTCCCCTCTTGCCCTTCCTAAATCACCATCATTTCCCCTCCCCTCCCCTCCCCTTCCACCTTCATCTCCTCCGTTTCCCCTAATTCCAATCCAATCTCATCCAAATTCATTTCCCTCAATTCCAATCCCATTCGTTAAGTCAGACCTACCGGTTCGCATTTCGGTCTTCTTCATCTCTTGCGTCTCCGACGACCACGACAAGGAAGGAGAAGGCTAGAAAGAACGAGGTATGGGTTCAGATCCCCTCCTATCTCCCTCTTTCCGCTTAATCCCACCCCAATATCCGACCCTCTTTTCCCCTCCCATCTCAGATCAGGCACCAAATCATCTGGATTTTCGATTTTAAGGAATCCCAAACCTAGTTTTCATTCTTATGCACTCTAGTGCTTCTTCTCTTGATGTTACGAAAATCTTAAGGATTTTCAAGATTTTATTTTTAATTATAGGAAGGATGAAATGAAATTTGAGCGGGAAATTGTTTGAATGGTGGCAGTGTCGTGGTGTTGGTGGAGTGGCAGTGCTGGTGTGGTGGTGCTGATGTTTGATTTTATTTGAGAGTAATGAAATGAAATTGACATCTATGTCCTTACCTTTCTTAGTTAAATAACAAAAATGCTCATCACATGACATGCACATGGTCGATTATGTTACTCCCTCCGTCCCAGACCAAGGGTTCATCTTTCCCATTTGGGACGTCCCAGACCAAGAGTTCATTTCCAAAAAAGGCAAGTTTTTGAATATATTAATATCCTTATCATCTTCATATATTTACAAAAAAACCATTCATTATATCCTTATACATTCTCTCTCCTATTTTCTACCACACATTTAACTACTATTCCTCCCACTCATTCTCTCTCCTATTAAATATTTTTAACTTTTACATTCTCTCTCCTATTCCCTACCACACATTTAACTTTTACATTATCTCTCATATTTCCTACCACACATTTAATTACTATTCCCTATCTCACATTTAACTTTTATTTATTTTTTAAAAAATTTCTTAAGAAGCGTGAAATCTCCCCCATATACCCTTGGTCTGGGACGGAGGGAGTAGTTTTTTTAAGGTCTGTTAGTGTTTGGGGGTAGTGTGGAACGATTTCAAAATTAAAGTAACATAGACATACCCACTTTTCAAACGGGGTGTAAAGTAGAACCGGTGGTATACTTGAGGGGGTAAATGTAATTTAGCCAAAACACAAATACCGATTATAAAGGCAAACAGAACATCAAGGGAAACCCTTTTTTCTTTTTAGTGTTCTAATAATGGATAATGGCACCATATCTTCATATATTCCATCCACTCTCAATGATAAAATTGCATATTTTAAAAACCAAATATGATAGGAAATAGGAGAGATGGAGAGAATGGGTGGGGAAGGGGAAGGGGAAGGAAATAGGAGAGATGGAAAGAATGGGTGGGGAAGGGGATTACTTGCGTAGTAATGATATAATGAACCCAACACATCATCACCCATGTGTATGACCAAGACAATTAACCATGATAGAAAAAACACTTATAAGAACCAACGGCAGAGGAAGCAAATGGGCGAAGTCCTTTACAGTTTGTAGTTGCAAGGATTGAACCAATAGAATGGTCCCCAAAATAAAAGTAAAACTTGTACCAACTTTATCTCTAACTCTTTATAAATCAATTTTTTTATACTTAAAGCCATAATTTGTCTATGAAATATATATATAGTATATATATATATATATATATTCAAAAGTATTGTGATATATATATTCAAAAGTATTGTGAGTGGGAAACAGACTGAGTGTGATGATCTGAGAGTGGGACCCACAATTTAAGTGTGTGAGTATGACAAATAGGGTAGGGTAAATAAAAAAAAGAATAAAAGGTGGAAATTTTAGGCAAGGGGACTTACCAATGGGACACCCAAAAACTTAAATATATATATATATTCAAAAGTATTGTGAGTGGGAAACAGACTGTGAGTGTGATGATCTGAGAATGGGACCCACAATTTAAGTGTGTGAGTATGACAAATAGGGTAGGGTAAATAAAAAAGAATAAAAGGTGGAAACTTTAGGCAAGGGGACTTACCAATGGGACACTCGAAAACTTAATTTAAGCATCTCTTTATTGATTGTTTATATTTTAAAATTTATTAAGGGCAGTATATCTTTTCCCCCACCCAACTACGCAGTAATTCCTAAATCTGCCAGTGTAAAGAACCACAGTTTAGGGCACATAACTAGTTTAGCGGGTAACACAAGCAAGGAGTTAACCACCAAGGACGGCATCCGCCAAGGGTGTCACAGAAAACATGCAACATTTAAAAAGCAAGTCCAAAGCCCTACTGCTGTTCTGTCCAGGACAAATATAGGCCTCAACTCATCCATTCTATCAACAAGTTTGCATTGCATTAGGTTCAGACCGCTGTGTCTTCCAAGTTTTCTTTTTGCACAACCAGGGTCCTTTCTCTCATGTATGATCCATTACTCCACAATTAACTGTCAAAACCTTCGGAAGCAACCCCGCAATGCAGATATTAACTCCTTATTTGGTTTAGGAGATGGTCCACGTGGTGGTGGGGGGGGCGGTTAACATGTCATAAATTTTGCTAGATTAAGATATAAAATAGAAAAGTAACAAAATAATAAAACAACCATTTTATTCACTAATTCATTTCTTCCAACTCAACAGCAATAATAAAGAACTAAAATGATTTATTTCAACATTTTAACGTGGTTGTGTGAGTGTTAGTCTACTAGTGCAAGATTTTATATTATAATTATAAAACCATTCGATAAAAAGTTCTTGAAAACATGGGACACCTCCCCCCCCCCCCCAAGTCTTCCCTTCCCCGGATGAGACACTACTCTTTAACAACTTGTTTCTTGTAACAAAGGGCAAAGTCCCTTTAAAATAGTTTGGCAACCTCCTACATACATAACAAATGACATACAATAATATTTTTCAAAATTGATGGCACTTTGACTGAATCCTACTATACATGCATCATTTTTTAGCGTTGGGACCTTTTATCGCTTTGGGACCTTTCACCAATTCGCTTCCGATTCACACACCAAACCTATTCACAAGTCTAATCGGTATCATTATAGATCTCAATTTCAATCATGCATCCTTATTTCAACAACGTTCAGATTGTAAGAGACTTTGATTGAATTTTTTATATCATCAAGCATCCGAAAATTCCAACAGATATAGCAAATCAAGGAAAAAACATGAAGATTGTGATTAGGGTTTTGAAAAAAAAAATCCAACAGATATAACAAGTAAAGCGATTGGGATAAGGGTTTCTAAACAAAGTTGATATGAATGGATATATCATCAAATATAGAAGCAAACCTTGATGACAACTTTTTTTCCCTTTTTTTGAAGATCTGTGACCAAGAGATGTGACTTTGCCATCGACCGCCCGGCGACCAGAATTTCCCTTAGTAGAATGAGATCTAGGAGATTTTTCTTTGCCGTCATCGCTGTGTATACTGAATGCGTTCCATTAGCTAATCTCGGGCTTGTTAGTCTCGAATGACCCGTAAACTAGTTTAACAAAAATGTATTAGCACAATCTTTTATAATAAAGTCAAGGAAAATAAGTGAAAATGAAATACAAAAGATACATATCGAGCCAAAGTTGTTCATTAAGTTCCAAAATTGTATTAATAGGAGATAGTCAAGGATCAGAACCTCAGTGGAAATGATTATATGCCAAAATAAACCAAAGGACTTTTTATGCTTGTATTAATAGGAGATAGTAAAGTTCTAGTATGGTAATATGGAATTTTACTTTTCTATATGGAAGCAAAGTAGTGATAAATCCATTATAAGTTAAGGGAAAAATAATGTGCGCAATAGAGCCACCCTCATCTTGTAATTATAACAAAGATAATACGCAATGTGTCGCATGATGAACACAAATGCTAGCCTCTAATGTTATTTTCAAGAGGCTGGAAGGCCAACATGATACAGATGATATACAAGGAAGTTCAGACAAGGATTTTGAAGAGCAACAGTTCACAGATTTGGGTCTACTTAAACATCAAAACTGTTTTGATCCAGAAGGTAAAAAATTATGTGTGACATATGCTTGGAAAGCTCTGGATGTCTAGTTTCTTAGACTCTTTTTCGTTCGTCGTTTCGTGCATTCTACACAAAGTTATGGTCAGTTGTTTGAGTGCTGCGCTTGGAGACTAATTCTTAGAATCTTCTGCTGTCTGATGGTTTTCTCTGTCTTTTGATCTTTCTATCTTATCTTATCCCTAAATAATTATTAGTAATTCATTCCCCTTAGTATTTTATCAATTTTCCTATCTTGGAAGGGTGTTCCAAGAGATCTATAAGTACCCCCTAAATCTGTGATGTAAGGTAAGCTGATTTTGAGTAATAATTAATAAAAGTGTGCTTTGAGCCCTTTTTCTTCAGTTCTGTATCTCTGTGGAATTGTCCATTGAGTGGTGAACTAATCACTCTGTATCTCGTTGATGGATTCCGACGAGTGGTGAGTGTCTAGCTCTGTATCTCCAACTGGAGTGGTGAGCCTTGTTATCATTTTTACCTCAGTTGACAATAGTTCTTTCTCTCCTGCAATTGTCCGGCATCAAGTTTGGTATCAGAGCTTTGGTTCAGATCATGCCTCCTCGTCGCCAACCAAAAGCTACTAATGCAGCTCCTCGTGAAAGAGATCTCCGAGATGTGGAGATGGACGAACTTCGGAGGTAGGTGCAGCAACTTCAACAACAACTTGAACGTCTTCAACCTGTGGAAGATGAACAAGTTCAAGAGGATGCAGAGGTGGATAATCGCAGCAGTGATGATGATATCGGAGAAAATCCTTTTTATCATTCTTCTGGTTCGGGTTCGAGCAGATCGTCTCATGGCAATCGCCGAGCCCAACGATATTATAGGCGGGATGTCGACGTTAAAATTGATATTCCAGAGTTTGAAGGAAAGATGGAACCTGATGAGTTCCTTGATTGGCTACATACAATTGAGAGGGTTTTTGACTTTAAGGAGATCTCAGATGAACGAAAAGTGAAGCTTGTTGCTTTGAAGCTTCGGAAATATGCAAGCTTATGATGGGAAAATGTGAAGCGGCAGAGAGTTCGTGAAGGTAGGCGACCAATTTGTTCATGGGAGAAGATGAAGAGGGAACTTAAGAGAAGATTTTTGCCGGAAAACTATAGGCAAGAGTCTTTTCTGAAGTTACACAATCTAAGGCAAGTGGAGCAAACAGCGGAGGAATATACATCACTTTTTGACCATCTCATGATCAAGTGTGATGTTGTTGAACCCGAGGAGCAGACTATTGCACGTTATCTTGGAGGACTAAAGCCCGAAATTAGCAATGTGCTTCAGCTGCCCCTTGCTGATGTTTGTAAACTAGCAGTAAAGATTGAAAAACAACAAAAGGAGACGCGTGGAGGATCATTCTGTTCTTACAACAAGGAGGCTTCTGTTAATAGGGGAAGTACTAGTTCTACAAAGCCTAAACCATCAGCAAGTGCTCAATCAAGTGTTCCTGTTAAAAGTGATAAGCCGGTTGCTAGTTCCTCTACAACAAGCTCGAGAAAATGCTTCAAGTGCCAAGGTTATGGACATATTGCTTCCGAGTGTCCTAACCGAAAAATTATTTCTTCGGTGGAGGAAGAGCTTGAAGAGATACTTGAGGAGAATTCTGTAGAGGATGAGGCTGACCATAATGAGGAAATTGTGCACCCAGATGAAGGCGAAGCATTGGTCATACGGAGGAATCTGAACATGGATCAAGCACGTGATGATGATTGGCTGCGAGAAAATATTTTCCATACACGGTGTACTTGCCATGGGAAGGTTTGTAATGTCATAATTGATGGTGGAAGCTGCTGTAATGTTGTTGCAGAGAAGATGGTGGACAAGCTGCAATTAAAAGTAGAGGAGCATCCATATCCTTACAGGATTCAATGGTTTCGAAAGGGCAATGAAATTAAGGTCAGTAAAAGATGTTTAATTCAATTTTCTATTGGAAAAAATTACAAAGATGGAGTTTGGTGCGATGTTGTTCCCATGGATGCTGTTCATTTATTATTTGGAAGACCATGGCAATATGATCGAAGAGTCACACATGATGGTTACAAAAATACTTATTCTTTTGTAAAAGATGGGCATCGTATTGTTCTTGCTCCGCTAAGGCAAAATTCTTTTGTCGAGCCACCAAAGGGGGAGGTAAATACTTTGTTGTCAGGGACTCTTATAGAAAAGGAGTTTTTGGAGTCTCAAGAAGGATATGCTCTTGTTTTAATGAAAAGCTCAAAATCTGTAGAAGTTGAACATAGTCCGTTTGTACAACCCATCTTGGAGGAGTTCAGTGACATCGTTCCAAACGAAATTCCACCGGGCCTCCCTCCGATGAGAGACGTGCAACATTGCATTGATCTTGTGCCTGGTTCTGTTCTTCCAAATAAAGCCGCCTACCGCTTGAATCCTAAGGAGCATGAGGAATTGCAGAGACAAGTTGAGGAACTTTTAGCTAAAGGTGTTTTGCAAGAAAGTAAAAGTCCTTGTGTTGTTCCGGCCTTGTTGGTGCCTAAAAAAGATGGCTCTTGGCGTATGTGTGTGGATAGCCGAGCTATCAATCGAATTACTGTGAAGTACCGATTCCCCATCCCTCGTCTTGATGATCTTCTTGATCAATTATTTGGTGCTAAGGTGTTTTCTAAGGTTGATCTTCGCAGCGGCTATCATTAGATTCGAATAAGGCAAGGCGATGAATGGAAGACGGCTTTCAAGACAAAGAATGGTCTCTACGAGTGGCTGGTAATGCCTTTCGGACTTTCTAATGCTCCGAGTACTTTTATGCGTATAATGACTCAAATTTTTAGGCCATTCTTGGGGAAATTCGTTGTCGTCTATTTTGATGATATATTAATTTATAGCAAGACGTCAGAAGAGCAATGAAAGACTTGAGGAGGTATTTCAAACTTTGCGAGAGCAAAAATTGTATGTTAACATAAAGAAGTGTGAGTTTTTTACCCATAGAATTATATTTTTGGGTTATGTCGTGACTTCAGAAGGAATTGAAGTAGATGACAGCAAGGTAGAGGCAATCAGAAGTTGGCCTGTTCCGAAGAGCATTCATGATGTTTGAAGCTTTCATGGACTGGTGTCATTTTATCGCAGATTTATTAGAGATTTTAGCACCCTTGTTGCTCCGTTAACTGAATGTTTGAAAGTAAAAACATTTCAATGGACAGAAGCAGCCCAGAAAAGTTTTGAGCTCGTCAAGGCGAAAATGGCAGCAACTCCTATTCTTGTCCTTCCAGATTTTGACAGAATCTTTGAAGTTGAGTGTGATGCTTCAGGCATTGGTATCAGTGTTTTCCTTAGTCAAGAGGGAAGGCCGATTGCATTCTTTAGTGAGAAATTGAATGAAGCCAAGCGAAAGTATTCAACATATGATAAGGAGTTTTATGCTATCATTCGTGCTCTCGATCAATGGAGTCACTATTTGTTGCCTAAGGAGTTCGTTCTATATTCTGATCACGAAGCGCTAAAATACTTAAATAGTCAACACAAACTCAGCCTTCGCCATGCCAAATGGGTTGAGTTTCTTCAGCCCTACTCCTTTTCCATCAAGCACAAAGCAGGGAAGATGAACAAAGTTGCTGATGCTCTTAGTCATAGACATTATTTGCTGCAGACTATTGAAGGCAAGGTATTGGGTTTTGAGGTGACAAGGGACTTATATGAAAATGATCATGATTTTGGAGCCATCTGGAATGCTTGTTCCAAAGGAGTTGTTGAAAAATTCTTTCAGCAAGACGGATATCTTTTCAAAAATAGTAGATTGTGCGTTCCTCAATGTTCTCTGCGAGAAGCAATTATCCGAGAAGCACATGGAGGGGGTCTTGCAGGTCACTTTGGTCGTGATAAGACGTTGACAACTATTAAAGAGAACTTCTTTTGACCTAAGATGGGGAAGGATATTCAAAGATTGGTTGACCGTTGTGTGATTTGCCATAAGGAAAAGGGTCATGGAAGCAACTCGGGGTTGTACATTCCCCTTCCTGTACCAAATGCACCATGGGAAGACGTTAGCATGAATTTTGTTCTTGGGTTGCCTAGGACACAAAGAAACAAAGATCCGGTCATGGTAGTTGTTGATCGTTTTTCTAAGATGGCCCATTTTATTCCGTGTAACAAAACCATGGATGCCTCACATATTGGAGATCTTTACTTCCGTGAAGTCGTCAAACTCCATGGAGTTCCAAGGACAATCACTTCAGATCGTGATGTTAAGTTCATGAGTCACTTTTGGAAAACTCTTTGGAGGAAGTTAGGGACAAAATTGTTGTTCAGTACTACGTGCCACCCACTAACGGATGGCCAGACGGAAGTTGTAAACAGAACCTTAGGAAGCCTATTGAGGAGCTTAATGAAGAAGAACACAAGAGAATGGGATTTGTTGTTGGCACATGTTGAATACGCCTACAATCGTTCGACTAATCAGACAACAAGACGAAGTCCTTTTGAAGTTGTGTATGGGATGAATCCTATTAGCCCGTTGGACTTGGTTCCTCTCAGTTCAAAACATCAGTTCAGTGGAGATGCAGAAGAAAGAGTCAAGTTCATAAAGAAATTGCACGAACAAGTTCGTCTACAAACCGTGAAGCAGAATGAACGGTACAAAGCACAAGCCAACAAGCATCGGAAGTTCGTCCAATTCAATGAAGGTGACTTGGTATGGATTCACCTGCGTAAAGGTCGGTTCCCTCCTGGAAAATATGCAAAGCTTCAGCCTAGAGCTGATGGTCCATTCAAGGTATTGAAACGGATTGGTCAAAATGCATACAAGATTGAGTTGCCTCTTGACTATGGGGTTTCGGACATATTTAATGTTTCAGACCTTTCTCTGTATTATGAAGACGATGGGAATCTAGACTCGAGAACGAGTCCTTTTCAACCAGAGGAGCATGATACAGATGATATACAAGGAAGTTCAGACAAGGATTTTGAAGAGCAACAGTTCACAGATTTGGGTCTACTTAAACATCAAAACTATTTTGATCTAGAAGGTGGAAAATTATGTGTGGCATATGCTTGGAAAGCTCTGGATGTCTAGTTTCTTAGACTCTTTTTCGTTCGTCGTTTCGTGCATTCTACACAAAGTTATGGTCAGTTGTTTGAGTGCTGCGCTTGGAGACTGATTCTTAGAATCTTCTGCTGTTTGATGGTTTTCTCAGTCTTTTGATCTTTCTATCTTATCTTATCCCTAAATAATTATTAGTAATTCATTCCCCTTAGTATTTTATCAATTTTCCTATCTTGGAAGGGTGTTCCAAGAGATCTATAAGTACCCCCTAAATTTGTTATGTAAGGCAAGCTGATTTTGAGTAATAATTAATAAAAGTGTGCTTTGAGCCCTTTTTCTTCAGTTCTGTATCTCTGTGGAATTGTCCATTGAGTGGTGAACTAATCACTCTGTATCTCGTAGGTGGATTCTGACGAGTGGTGAGTGTCTAGCTCTGTATCTCCAACTGGAGTGGTGAGCCTTGTTATCATTTCTACCTCAGTTGACAATATTTCTTTCTCTCCTGCAATTGTCCGGCATCACAACAAGTGAAGAGTCTTACACTAATTTGGATTTTATTAACTTTGATGAAAAGCAATGAAAACAATCAAATTCATTGATCAAAGGTTACTGATTACATCATGAATTTGAGAGAGAAAAAGCTTAGAACCTAGCAACAATTCTAATCAACTCAAAATAAAACTGACTTAACGAGTTTGTTAAGTACTCAGCTATGCCAGCTAAACTATCCAACAACCTTATTCTATTTACAAAAATGCCACTAACTGACTAACAGAATTCAGTTCCAAACAATCTTTGTTGTTGTGTGCAAAGAACCTTGGTCAAGCATATTAGCACATCATGATTGATCTCATTCTTCGTTGCTTAGTAACCAAGTTGACATTAGCAATATGAGCATCATCAACATCACCAGCATTACTATCTTTAACACCCCCCCCCCACAAGTTGAGGGTGAAAAAGGATTTGTAACCCCCAACTTGCTAAGAAAATACCAATGAAGAACCTTACCAAGGGATTTAGTAAGAATATCAGCAAGTTGGAGTTTTGTGGAAATATACGAAGGAAGAATGAGACCAGATTGAACCTTCTCTCTCACAAAGTGACAATCCAGCTTCAATGCGGCTGGTCCTAGCATGGTAGACTGGATTTGAAGCAATAGCAATAGCAGCTGCACTATCACAATGGACTGTGACTGGCAAAGAAATAAGTATGCCAAGATCAACAAGTAAATTCTGAAGCCAAAGGATTTCACATGTCACAGAAGCAAGGGCCCTATACTCAGCTTCTGCAGAAGATCTTGCCACCACTGATTGCTTCTTGGACTGCCAAGAGATGAGAGAAGATCCCAAGAACAAACAAAACCCGAATGCATTTTCTATTGTTAGGGTCACCTGCCCAATCACTGTCACAATAGGCCCTTAAACACAAATCATTATTGGTAGGGAAGTAAAGACCTTGACCTGGGAAAGCTTTAACATATCTGAGAACTCTAAGGAGAGCTTGCATGTGAGTATCTCTAGGAGCATGAACAAATTGACTAAGGAGATGTGCAGCAAATGAGAGATCAGGTCTTGTGACTGTCAAATAAATGAGTTTGCCCACCATTCGTTTCTATAGTGGACTAGGATCAACAAGTAAGGTCCCTTGATCAAGAAAAAGCTTGTCATTAGGATCCAAAGGAATGGTGAGTGGTTTAGCATGTAAAAGGCCAGCACCTTCAACCAAATCCAGAGCATACTTCCTTTGGTTAATGTGAACACCATCAGAAGATCTGAATATCTCCAACCCCAAATAATACTTGATAACCCCCAAATCCTTAATGCTAAATTGATCATGCAAATACTTTTTGAGAGAAGATATAACCTGGATGTTGTTACCAGTGACCAATATATCATCTACATAGACCAAAACAATGGTGAAGGAAGAAGAGGATCGAAGAGTAAACATGGAATAATCTGAGTGTGATTGAACATAACCAAGATGCAGTAAGGCCTCAGTTAGCTTGGCAAACCATTGTCTTGAAGCTTGTTTTAAACCATATAAGGATTTATGCAACTTGCATACCAAATCCTTACCCAGATTATGAATATATCCTTTGGGGATCTCCATGAACACCTCTTCATCCAATGTACCATGAAGAAATGCATTATTAACATCAAGTTGAAAGATATCCCACTTCCTCACAGCAGCTAAGGCCAACAAAGATCTAACTGTAACCATCTTTACAACAGGGGCAAAAGTTTCTGAATAATCAATCCCCTCATGTTGTGTGTAACCTTTAGCAACTAGTCTAGCTTTGAATCTTTCAATGCTACCATCAGACAAATACTTGATCTTAAAAACCCATTTACAACCAACAGGGATTTTTCCTTTAGGAAGAGGAACAATTGACCAAGTATGATTACTTTCAAGGGCTATAATTTCCTTCTGCATAGCATCAATCCATCTAGGATCCTTCACAGCTTGGGCATAAGATTTAGGTTCCACAATACCATCTAATGCATTAATAAAATGACAAGAACCAGGAGAAAATTGATGATAGGAAACAAAGTTGGAAGGATCATATTTTGACACAGAGGAGACAACATAATCACTGAGCTTGGAAGGTAATGACCTGATTCTGGAAGATTGTCTGAGAGGAGTTGGAACAGGAATGGGAGTGACTTGAACCACTGGAATAGAATCATTTTGAGAAGGAGGATCAGAAGAAGAAGTATCATGAGAAGTGAGAGGAATATGAGGTGGCTCATCATCAACAGGCCATGGTAATTCAGTAGGAACAATGGAAGATCTGAAATCAGAATTTGTGGGAGAGGAGAAAGGAAATATATGCTCATGAAACACTACATGCCTTGAAACAAAGATCTGTTTAGAGGCAAGATTGTAGAGTGTATAACCCTTCTGACCAAAAGGATATCCTAAGAATAAACATTTGATTGCCCTAGGTTCAAATTTATCAGAGGAATGAACTGAAGCAAAGCATAGACAACCAAAGGATTTTAAATGAGAATAATCAGGAGGTTTATTGTATAAGAGCTCAAATGGGGTCTTAAATTTTGTAGCACTGGTGGGAACTCTATTAATGAGATATGTGGCTGCAAGAAGAGAATAACCCCAGAAATGAATAGGAAGATGAGCTTGAAATCGAAGAGCTCTAGCTACATTTAAGAGATGCTGGTGTTTCCTTTCAACTACACCATTTTGTTGTGGAGTGTTAACACATGAACTAAAATGTATGACCCCTAAATTGGCAAGAAATGGTCTCACATCCTTATTAAAAAACTCAGTCCCATGGTCAGTTCTAACAGATTTGATATGAAGGTTAAACTGAGTGAGGACAAAGCTGAAGAAAGATTTAAGAATAGAGAAGACATCTTTGCTTGGAAGGCATCAAAAATGTCCATATGCTTCTTGTATAATCATCAACAATGGTCAAGAAAAATCTGCAACCATTCATAGTAGTAACCCTATAAGGACCCCACAAATCAATATGAACAAGATCAAATGGAAAAGATGTTTTGATAGAACTAACAGGAAATGGAAGATTATGTTGCTTTGCTAAAGGACATACAGGACATGACACAATTTCTTGTTTACAACTGAAATCAACAGAAGAAGACAAACAAGGAATTTTAGACATTGTATCAAATGAGCAATGGCCCAATCTCTGGTGCCATAGATGAGAAGTGGAAGGTAGAACAGAAAAATGATGAGCAGCAGCAATGTTGACATCAGAAGGAGCAGGAAGAGCATGAAGAATGTAAAGACCATTATGTATTTCCCCAGAAGCTGTGACCTTCATCAGTTGTAGGTCCTGGAAAATACATTTGGACTTAGTGAAGGATACTTGATATGAAGAATGGGATGTCAATTTTGATACAGAAAGAAGATTGAAAGCAAAATCAACACATGATGCAATGTGAGACAATTATTGATATAGACAGAACCACATTTATGAACTGTGACAAAAGTGCCATTAGGAAGAGATATATGAATGGGAGTGGGAAGATCTATGATGGAATGCATTAGAGACAAAGAGATACAAATATGGTCTGTGGTTCCTGAATCCACTACCCAAGTGTGATCAATGTAAAAGGATGCAGCAATGACAGGTTGACCAAAAGAGGAGGATGTGATCATACCTGCAGAATGTGTCATACTACCAGAAATGTGGTCTTCTGGTGTATCCTTCCCTTTCATGAGAACCATTAATTGATTGACTTGATTCTGAAGTTGCTCAAAGTCAGAAAAAGGAATAGGACTTTTACCATTGTCCACTTGCATAGCTTGCATAGCTTTACAACCATTGGAACCAGTGCCAAAACCAGGAGCTAAAGAACCCGGTAGACCAACCAGTAGGCTTCTGAAATTTGCCCTTGGTCAAAGCAGGATGGCCAGGAGGAAAGCCATTAAGCTTGTAACATTCGGACCTTATATGACCTTCCTTATTGCAGTAATTACAAATGATTCCCTTCTTGAAAGGAGGCTTGGAAAAACCAGATCTAGGAGCGAGCGAATGATAAGTGGAAGCATTAGCAACAAAAGGATATGTAGAGGAAGATTGAAGGTGCGGCCATTGTTACTTGATCTGGTATATAACCATGTCTCAAGGATTCCTCTTGCCTAACCATATTATAAGCCTCATCTATGGTAGGGAGAGGTTTCATCCTCAAAATCTGACCTCTCACATTTAGAAAACTCTCATGAAGCCACATCAAAAATTGCATGAGTTTCATTCTCTGCTCTCTCTCAGCGTGAGCCTTAGAAGCTCCACAAGTACAAACATGGCAAGAACAAGCAGAAATAATATCCAAGGCTAAACTCTCATCCCAAAGTCCTTTGAGTTTATGATAATAAGCCTCAACAGAGCTCTGATTTTGTTCCAAGGAATGAAGATCCTTTTCTAATTGAAAAATTCTATGGCCATCAATACTAGCAAAACGTTGATTCAACTCAGACCAAACAGTTGAAGCAGAGGTTACAAAACGTAAACTACTGCTAATAGAATCATTAACCACATTGAAAATCCAAGAAATAACCATGTCATTCGCACGAGCATACAAATTGTAAGTACTGGAATTACGCTCAGGAATAGGAAATGAACCATCAACTAAACATATTTTGTTTTTAGCAGATAAAGCAATGGCCATGGATCGCTTCCACGCACTGTAATTCTCACTACCAGAGAGCTTAATAGAGACAAGGATCAAACCTGGATGATCATTGTTATGCAGAAATAATGGATGCATATTCGAGTCAAGACCAATTTCCATTGTAGAAGAGGAAATTGAAGCAGAAGAACTGGAATTATTAGCAGCGGCAAACATTCGAAGATCGTAACGTCAATGGAGGAACAAATTGGAGAGCAGCAATACACCAATTAATGATCGGAAATCAAATGGCTCACAGATCGAAAACAGAGGAAGAAGATGAACAGCGAAAGAGATGATCGACAAGCTCTGATACCATATTAACTTTGATGAAAAGCAATGAAAACAATCAAATTCATTGATCAAAGGTTACTGATTACATCATGAATTTGAGAGAGAAAAAGCTTAGAACCTAGCAACAATTCTAATCAACTCAAAATAAAACTGACTTAACGAGTTTGTTAAGTACTCAGCTATGCCAGCTAAACTATCCAACAACCTTATTCTATTTACAAAAATGCCACTAACTGACTAACAGAATTCAGTTCCAAACAATGCTGTTGTTGTGTGCAGCAACCTTGGTCAAGCATATTAGCACATCATGATTGATCTCATTCTTCTGTTGCTTAGTAACCAAGTTGACATTAGCAATATGAGCATCATCAACATCACCAGCATTACTATCTTTAACAGATTTCCCCCGGAGCAGACATTCTCAAGGATCCAGCCAGTGATTTACATTCAGATTGCTTTCTTATTTCAAAATTATATTCTTTATCAAAGCAAAATTTAAGGCCGTATTTGGATAGGTAGTTTGTATTCTGGCTTGTGGTTGTTTTTGGTTTCACTTTCTCTCTCTTTGGGCCCAGCTTTTTTCTATCTCTCTCTCGCTTACTTTCTCAAAAAAGTCTGTACAAAACCACCCCAAGATCATGGAAAAAATTTATATCCAAAAGAGCCCTAAATCTACAAGTTGTATTACTATTTTTAAGTCTTTAAATAATTCTGAGTATCAACATAAGATCATCTTCTTCATAATAACAGCCATAACGACTAATACCTCAACTTCCCTCCCACAATAGGGATTTCTCAATTATTAATTTGACTCAGAACAAAGATCAGCTTTAGTCACAAAAGTTTGATTCATCTAGAGAAAGTCACTTTCTCGTATAGTTATATAGAAGGGAAGAAAGATCAAAGATATTTGATGTGCCTCAACAGATGCAGATTGAGAAAGAGAATGCAGGGCACAAACTAGTATGCTTGAGATTTCACATTCAAATTATACAAGAAACAAATCACATGCTTTATAAACAGTGGCGGATCCAGAAAAAAAATTCAGTGTGGGCCAAAAAAATTGTTTTTTCTAATGATGCTATTTTTCCCAATGTTTAAACAATTGATGCTATTTTTATAAATTTATTAATTACTTAGCAAACAATTCTGTTTTTTAAACATTCAAAAAAAGAGATAATATAGTATATTAAAAGGACAAATGACGGAATGAGGAGTATAGGAGTCGAACCCAGGACATGAAGGGGAATGGTAAACAACCTTCCGCTTGGGCAATCAAATATTAGAGTTGAAATGCATTAACTAAGTCTAGTTATCCATAGTTTCAAAAAAAATTTTTTTTTTTTTTGGAAATTTGAGTGTGGGCCATGGCCCACTTTGGCCCTAAGGTGGATCCGCCCCTGTTTATAAACAAAGTAGCTTGAGAGGAAAGATTGAGTGCCTATTTTGAGATTAAAAAAGAGGACAAAAAGAAAGAAAGAACCATCACAGTACCTTAAATATGGGTTCCTGCATAAAGCAGCGATTTCTTCAACAAAGAGGAAAGAAATTGGAGCAACGTCTGTACAGCAACCCATACCAATAGATGTCATTAGGAAGAGTGGTTCAACCTCTGAAGGACATGACATTAGTCCACGCCCTGGCTCCTTCCCTGGAAAATGTGAGTGAGTTATCGGGAAAATTTTGCCTTGATTAGACATTCACCCCTCTCGAAGAATTCTTCCTCGAAGAATTTGATTAAATAACAGCCTTTTGTACTCATACAACGAAAAACACAGCACTCTCGGAGAATTCTTGACAGAAGGAATGTAGGCTTCAATCACAGTTAACTTCTTAGGCGTGGAGGAAGCCGAATGGCTCTTTGAGAAGATATAGAATAACTTTTTCTTCAAATCAACCATCCAAAACTTTGTTTCCAAGCATTTCTGCAAGAGTTTGGCAACATGAGTTTCCAATTTCTTAATTACTTGCATATCTTTATCTTCTTCTGCATTTAAACTTGGCTTTTCTACTCAAAATAAAAACTAAACACGGTAATAAATGCTTTTTTCCTCCAAGGCAGTAACTAGATTCCATGACTTGCATTGAGTGCTAACGAAAACAAAATCCTCGAAGTAAGATAACTTTGAGCAATGCGAGATTACTCCATCAGAGAAGATTAGCCCGAGCACCAACACCACCTCTTTTGCAGTGCATTGATCCTAGAAGTCAAGATGAGCATGGGGACTGGCTGCCAAAAGAAGAATGTCTGTTGCTTGTTTACATGACCTTGGTAACAAAATAACTAGATTTGAAGTTGTTGGTAAGTAACACAAAGGTTTTTAAAAAAACCTTAGCGCAGACTGCAGAAAAAACACTTTACAAGTGAATCGTATCCTGAGTACACCATATTAGAAAACTAAGAAGAAGTAATACCTTGTATATAAGCGCTTAATCCAAGATATACGTAGCAGCTCGTAAACAAGAAGAAAATGATTAAAATAGTTAGAAGAGGAATGTTAGGGATCACAACATCTAATTCCAACCCAAGTGTCAGTGACTTTGATTGGTTTGACATCACATCACTCAAATGTGGAACTACAAACTAACCAAGCACTCTGCCTGCCTGCCTCAATGGCGAAGCCACCTTATAGAAATGATGGTCACTTGACCCCTTTACTTTTGGGAAATGTCAATTTTAGCACCTTTAAGTTTTGGAAAAGTACACTAAAAATACCTGACCCCAAATCATTTTGGGAATAAGGCTTTGTTGTTGTTGTCTAAAAAAACTCTTTTTTTCAATCTTGACCCCTTTGTTTTTGGTAAAAATAGTACAATGATATCACATTGACTCCCTTTTGTGCCAAATTTCTATAAGATAAGTAAAAAATTTATCCCCTCAGCAATCTTAACCCCCTTAGCAAACAAGAATCAGTTTCACCATTGACATGTCTCGTAGGTTGAGATGAAGTTTGGAATGTAATTTTGTGATCCCTAACATTTTCAAATTTATTTTAGCATATCATATATTATCATCTCCTTTAGTACACAAAGTGAGCAATGAATGGTCACACCTAGCCATCACTTCCCCAAAAAACATATCACAAGCTTCGTAACTCTAAGATCATGTGTTTAGGAATAAATGACAAAAACTAATGGACAAAGCCATTACTCCCTTGGTTCCAAAATGAGTATTTCTATTTGCAACACTTATAAAATAACCCCAATCTTGACTCCCGCAGAATGGTCATATGATTTAGGGTGTGTTTGGTAGCATCAAGCACTTAGTACTTGTTGCTGAATGGCACTTAGTACTTGTTGCTGAATGGCAGTCTTAGGTAGAGACATAGTTACGTCATATTCTCACTTGCAGACCAGTGGACCTTTGACTTGAATTGTAACAACCATTCCATATTCTTCTTACCGAACAAGCGTCAATATTCTCACTTGCCGAGTAAGAGCCGCTGAGCATGGTCTGCCCATTTAGAATTTAATTCCCAACCACATACCTAAGATTGTCATTCATCAATCAATAAGAAGTGCTTGATGATACCAGACATAACCTTAGTCAACCTACGCCACGCCACCTATTTACGGGTCGCGTTTTAATCAATCACATAGTTAATCCATCAATAGAAATTCGATTTTTGACATTTTCCCAATCACTTGCATTACCAGCAAATTACTCCCTCCATCCTAAATAAGTGTCAATTTTCTTTTGAAAATATGGTCTACCTATTTTTAATGAAGTTATTAAATTCACCTTTACAAATATTATGTTCCAATGTAATGATGTATACTTACATTTAAGTATATGAAGTGGATGGCACTTTGTGTATGCTACTAAAATAGCTTCAATATTTCAAAATATTCATCAAACTAACAAAACAGAAATAGAAACTTAAAGATATGGGTCAAGGGTTTCATCAATTGTAGGCTTCAATCACAGTTAACTTCACAAAGTCTCTTCACATAAATTTTGGTATTTGGTATGTGTTAGACTTACATAAGAAGTCTTTTCAAAAAATTTATGTGCTAGTTGTGAGTAGATGGTAAATGTGCTTCCATCGGAGTATCTCATGTGTTGGTTCTGGGTATGGTAAGCAGAATTTTAATCCTTATTTGGTTGGCTTTATGGTAATTATGATTGATGACTTCTATGTTTAATTAAAGTTCCTGAAAGATCATGAAAATCATTTGAGAGTTGGGTTAATGATCCTTTGTGAAAAGTCCTTGTATGCAAAGTTTAGCTAGTGTGAGTTGGCTCGAGAAGATTCCAAATTTTGGGTTCTATAGTCTTAAGCTTGGATGTTACTATGAATCTTACTAGGATTGTGTCCGTGGTCTTTGGGGTCGGCAAGTGCTACCGAAGGAATTTTTAGAAAATTTTTGAGAATTGTAAAATCGTTGATTTAGTTAACTCTAAAGGATATATCAATGGTGTAGGATGTAATAAGGGTGAATCATATTGATAGAGATGGAGAATAGATTGACTATAGATCCGATCCTTACCTTACCTAGTGGATGTGAGGACTTTGTGAATTTTGATTAAATAACAGCCTTTTGTACTCATACAACGAAAAACACAGCACTCTCGGAGAATTCTCGACAGAAGGAATGTAGGCTTCAATCACAGTTAACTTCTTAGGTGTGGAGGAAGCCGAATGGCTCTTTGAGAAGATATAGAATAACTTTTTCTTCAAATCAACCATCCAAAACTTTGTTTCCAAGCATTTCTGCAAGAGTTTGGCAACATGAGTTTCCAATTTCTTAATTACTTGCATATCTTTATCTTCTTCTGCATTTAAACTTGGCTTTTCTACTCAAAATAAAAACTAGTATGCTTGAGACTTCACATTCAAATTATACAAGAAACAAATCACATGCTTTATAAACAAAGTAGCTTGAGAGGAAAGATTGAGTGCCTATTTTGAGATTAAAAATGAGGACAAAAAGAAAGAAAGAACCATCACAGTACCTTAAATATGAGTTCCTGCATAAAGCGGCGATTTCTTCAACAAAGAGGAAAGAAATTGGAGCAACGTCTGTACAGCAACCCATACCAATAGATGTCATTAGGAAGAGTGGCTCAACCTCTGAAGGACATGACATTAGTCCACGCCCTGGCTCCTTCCCTGGAAAATTTGAGTGAGTTAGCGGGAAAATTTTGCCTTGATTACACATTCACCCCTCTCGAAGAATTCTTCCTCGAAGAATTTGATTAAATAACAGCCTTTTGTACTCATACAACGAAAAACACAGCACTCTCGGAGAATTCTCGACAGAAGGAATGTAGGCTTCAATCACAGTTAACTTCTTAGGTGTGGAGGAAGCCGAATGGCTCTTTGAGAAGATATAGAATAAATTGTAGGGTTTCATCAATTGTAGGCCTGTAGGGTCCGCTCAGCTCACGAGTTTTAGAATGAGAATTGTTATTCACCCCCACAAGTTTACTTAATACTCCCGCGTTATTATTTTCAAAAAAATGTCATTAATTAAAATGACTCAATTATCCTCCCCTTAATATACCCTCTCTTACCCTTCCTTGCTCTGTCTTTTGACTCTCTCTCTCTCTATCCACCATTATCAACCTCAAGCTCAAAACTCACCTCCTCCCATGACATCTCCAATAATATCCTAATATCACCAATATTCTCCATAACCCACCTCACAAATTCCGTCATGAATCTCCTTTCCACTTCATCTCTCCTTCTTCTCCTCTTCTTCACCTTCTTTTCTCAAGCTTCTTCAGCTTCCATTAATGGCGGTGGTGGTGAAACCCAGAAGCTTCTTTGAACAACTGTAATATCACCGTATCCATCCGTCGACCCTAACGCGAAGAAGGACGAAGTGTAAATAATCTTCTCAATGGTACCAATCTCTTTGCAGGCTTGCAATACGTTCTTCAAACCTACAACATTAACCTAATCATTGCAATTATCCAAATACATGTAAACAGCAAAATCCAAATCTATAAGTATTGAATCTGTTGGAACAAAATGATCCATCAAACCATGAACCGACTCACAACTAGATTAAGAATGAGAGCAAGATGAAGACGGAACCATGTACCTGAAGAATCCATGATTGTGTTCTTGATCTTGTTTTTGAATGAAAGAAGAGAGTAGGGAGGTAGTACTTCTAAATGATAGTGCCCACACTTGTTCTTCTTAGATGAATGAAGAATGTTTTGACTGAATTGTAAATGATGTTAAGTGTCTCTAAATGGCTGATGGATAGCCTTTATATAGATAGAGAAGGGGCACTTCATTTAGGGACTACACCCTTTCATAAAGATGATGGTGTGAAGTTACCATTATGCCCATCATTTAATGGTACTTACACCTAATGGAATTCTACATATTTTGTCTATACTTTAACATTATTAAATGATTATAACAAATGGAATTAAATAACACATATTAATTAATTCATGTTCTAACAATCTCCCACCTGAATTAATATTAATATGTATCTTTTACTAAATAAATTCCTTAAATCATTTATAATATGAACGACAACCCTTATGTGCACGTTTATTGTCATCCAACACAATCCCGTCCATTAGTCTTATAAGTATAGGGACTAAAGGGGCAGTCGTTGTAATTGATTCGCAACTAAACCCACATTAATCACATATATATATTCAACTAAATGACATAGATTAAGTATAGATATGTAGCATGGAATATTAATGAAGAATATGAAGAACGCATATATATATTCTCCAACTAGTCCTACTTAACCAAATGAGATCAATATAAATAAAAACAACACAAAGAAATAGAAAACAACACAAACTCCCACTGATTTAAGCATTATCAAAAATTGTTTCACCCATATGAGCAGTATGCTCGTGAAACATCAAAAGAGATTGCGCTTTACAAAATGGATCCAATAACATGGAGTTTGATCCTATAAGTTGTATATCTATTTGTTCATTTTATACTTATTTCTCTTCAACAAGAGACATAACCATATGATGTCTTTCGACATCTTTGCATCCACTAAAACATAATCGGAATACTTAATGATCTCAAAAATGATCCGATTTTATATACATAAGCATGTAGTTTAATGTTTTATAGGTACTTCATCATTTTTTTGGATGCGACTTAATGTTCTTCTTTTCCTAATTGCTTTGGTATTGACAAAGTATCCCAATAATAAATGCAAGGTTTGTACGAGTACAGACTTGCGCATACATTAAGCTTCCTACTGTCGGTGCATAAGGGATATTTTCCATATACTTTGATTCAATATTAATTTTAGGACATTGCTTTAGACTGAATTTATCTCCCTTAGAGACATGGGTGTCATGTGGTTTACAATTTTTCATGCTAAACCTTTGTAATACCTTCTTTATATAGCTCTTTTGTGATAATCCCAAAATACCTCGTGAATAATCACGATGAATTTGAATTCCCAATACAAAAGATGCTTTTTACCAAGACTTTCATCTCAAATTTGTTTGAGAAATTTCTTAGTTTCTTTTAGAAGGTCCTTATCATTACTAGCAAGAAAAATATTATCCAAATATCATCCACATATAAGACCAAAATTATAAATTTACTCTCACTGAACTTGTGGTACACACAATCTTCACCAAGATTCATTTCAAAGCCAAATGAAAGAATAGCTTGGTTAAATTTTAAGTACCATTGACGAGATGCTTGCTTAAGCCCATAAATGGATTTCTTAAGTTTACAAACCAGTTGACTAGTTTGATCCGAATTAGTCACATTTTCTGGTTTTTTCATATAGATAGTTTTCTCAATGTTGCCATTGAGTAAAGCTGTCTTAACATCCATTTGATGAAAGCTCAAGATCATAATGTGCCACTAATGTCATAATGATCATAAAAGAGGTTTTAGAAGATACCAAAAAAAAATATTTTTTTATAATCAATGTCTTCCTTTTGAGTAAATCCATTAGCAACAAGACGTGCCTTATATCTTTTCATATTACCTTGCTAATTCCTTTTGATTTTAAATATCAATTTATAACCAATAGGTTTTACACCTTCAGGTAATGGGACAAGATCCAAAATGTCATTGTCTTTTATTAATTTTAACTTCTCATTAATGGCATTGATCCATTTATGAGAATTAAAACTATTAATGGCTTCATGAAAGGTGATTAGATCATCTCCCACTAAACCTAAGGTGTCCTCATTCTCCGCAAGATACATATCATAAATATCCGAAATAGCACTTCTTCTTTCTTTAGTAGATCTCCTTAAGGGCACCGGTTCATCCTCATTTTGAGGTTGTTGAATTTCATTATGTCCAACATTTTCATGTTGTCCGTTATTTACGGGAGTCTCTATATTATTTTAAATTGTATGTTCTTTGTTGAATTTCAGGTACAATTACTTGATTTCCAACAGGAACTAAAGTTTGAGGAACATAGAGTGGTTCCTCTAACTCTTCAAATTCAAAATTATTACTATTTCTCCCACTAAATTCAACATCCTCAAGGAACCTAACATTGCCAATCTCGAAAAATGTTCTAATTTTCGGGTCATAAAATTTATATCTCCTAGATCTCTCGGCATACCCTACAAAATAGCTACTAACAGTATTAAGGTCCAGTTTGCCCTCATTAGGCCTATAAGGTCTAGCTTCTGCTGGACACCCCCATACATGAAGATGATTTAAGGACAATTTCTTATTCATCCATAACTCATAAGGGGTTTTGTCGGTAGCTTTTGAAGGTGCTCTATTGAGAATATAAGCTGCGGTTTTTAATGCTTCGCCCATAATGAGTGAGGTAAAGAAGTACAAGAAAACATACTTCTTACCATATCCTTAAGGATTCTATTATGTCTCTCCAATATAGTATGCTAGGTTTACCCTGCATGGTGTAGTGAGGGACAATCCTACACTCTTCAAAATAGCGAATATAAAGGACCCGGACGTTATTCACCCAATACGTTATACCGTCCGTAGTTTTCACTACCATGATCGGATTTAACGTTCTTAATAGTCTTTCTTATGCCTTAAAAGACTTGAAAAAGGACCAATGATTGAAACTTTACATGAAGAAAATAATGTATCTATAACGAGAGTAATCATCCATGAACGTAATGAAATATTGTTGACCATTTCATGAAGTGGTAGTGAATGGTCTACAAATATCCGTATGAATTAGTTCCAAGACGTTCGATACTCTCAAAGATCATATTTCCTTTAATGTTTGTAAATTTTTCTTTAAAACACGTAATACAAAAGTTTTATCCGAAGTATCAAGTAGTTTTAGGATTCCCTCCGACATAAGCTTTATCAATTCTCCCTTTGGAGATATGACCCAAACGCTTATGCCATAAAATACAAGAATTTTCACTTGATAAATTTTGCTTAGTTCCTTTAGTTTTGGTTTCATTATTATGGGACTCATTCATTTTCTTGACTGTGTCAAGTAAATTAAGATTATCGATATATGACAAAGTACTAGTACTGACAAATTTGGAATTTTAAATAAAGATCACATTTATTATTCCCAAAAGAACAAGAGTAATCTTCCTTGTCCAAAATTGTGATAGATATTAAATTCCATCAAAAGATGGTACAATGAATGTATTATTTAATATAAAATAATAGCCAGTACTTATCATTAATCTAAAAGTCCCTATGCCCATAACTTCAACCGGATTTCCAGCTTCCATATAGATGTATTTCTCATCTTCACTGGGAATTCGGTAATTCAGGCAACCCTGCATACATGAACTAATGTGAGTTGTTGCACCAAATACAACCACTATGTATATTAAGGAATTGAAACCAAGTTTTCCTTAGTACAAACAAGATCAAATGACATACCATCCTGAAGTCGCCATTCGCGATACTTATGGTAGTCGTTCTTCATGCGAGTAAGGTCCTTGCAAAAGAAGCATTTCTTGACTTTATGATCTTTAAATGATCCCTTATGCTTCTTACTTGCAACCGCAATTTCCTTCCCTCTTCTCTTAATCCCACGAGAAGAAGTAGATGCTGAGTGAGTACTTTCTAATTTAAGATATTTCATCCTATCTTCCTCTAATGTCATATGTGAAAGTAATCCATTAATATTTCACTTATACTTTCGACATTTATAGGTCACCTCAAAAAGACCAAATTGAGGAGGAAGATAGATCAAAACTAAGTGCACGAGCAAATCTTCCGAAATCTCTAACTTAAGTGCCTTTAGTTTGATCGAAAGTTGAAATAATTCAATAATGTACTCCGAAGATTTTCCTCATCCTTGTACCGTATGAAAACAAGTTTCCACAAGAATTCAAAGAAAAATTCAGCATTTTCGATCTCAGAGACATTGTCCAAAAATGTCTTTGAAACTACATTTTCCATGATCATTAGACTCACGCGGTTGGACCGTTCCCATTGCTCAACATTTTTCTGTTCTATAACGGTATTTCCTTTAGTGAAAGCAGCGGGACTTGATTCCACTAATGCATGATCGATGTCCATATTGCCTTAGATCATCGTTATATTATTTTTCTAAGTTTTAAGTTTAGTCCCAGTAAGCAAAGGTATATCATTTATAGCAGTAGTTACGGATGAAGCATTAATCAAATCTGAAAGAGAAGAACAAGAATGAAACAAAGCATATATAAGAAACTACACAATGATTAATTATATCAAATGAATTCCATCAAAATAAAAGATAATCAATATGACATCAAAACTAATCTTTGGATTGTGAATTGACTCACAATTTGATTTATCTTAAGGTAAACAAATAGCTTAAACAACACACTTTAAATACTTGCCTTCCTTTGGGCCGGATCAAGTACAAAAAGTGTCCTAAAGTTTAAGGTACTTGTTCTCTGGTAATAAAGAATATAAACAATTCACTTTAAACACCCGCCTTCCTTTGGGATGGTTCATAGTATTTAAAATGACCAAAAGTTTAGTTCAATTATTACCCCATGAATGCAAATACTTAGTCAACAACAAGATCTCCTTTGGGAAACAAGCATGTTATCACATATCAACATTTACATTCATCTTTTAACAAGTTTGAATTTAATCAACAAGGTCTCCTTTGGGAAACAAGCATGTTAATTTTGTTCAAAATTGTTAAGGATATAATTAATCGGAAATGTAAGGCCTTAAGGCAATTTCTGAAAATTTAAAAATGGTAAAGAAACAAACGAAATTTATTAATAAAAGACAATATCCTTTTGTTCTACTCGTCCATTCTTAAAGTTTGACAACTCTACGAACCACCGAAGCGCGACTGGTGTCCAGATACTATAATTTATTAATAAATTATCAAAATTCTGGGCACAAATTAATGTGTACTTTACTCAAAAAATGAATGAAAATTGATCAAAATAGCAAAAGATTGAAAATTTTGAAAATCTGGCCAAAATTGAGTGGTGCTCGGCCGAGTCAAGGAAAGTGCTCGACCGAGCAAAACACTCCAGAAGACATCCCTTTCTGATCCCTCATGCTCGGCCGAGTCTTTAGGGTGCTCGGCCGAGCCATAAGATATGCTCGGCCGAGTCCTTAGGAGTGCTCGGCCGAGCACCATGACCGTTGGATGGCGCCTTTTCAAAAAAATTCAAACGTTGTGCTGGTACAAATGGGGTGCTCGGCCGAGTCAAGGGAGGTGCTCGGCCGAGCATACCATGAATATCAGATTTTCCAGATTTTTAGAGCCATACCATACCCCGCACTACCCTTTGTGATCCGATACCAGTCTACACGTCCGCTAGGCCCGCGCCCTCGGAGGGCGCCGGGCCATTTTCCAGGACATCGAGTATGAATCTTGGGGTAATCTTGTATGAACCATTGTGCCTCTTGATTTTACCATTATTTCAGAAATTGAATGAAGTTCTTAATTTAATGGTGACTCAATTTTCAACCAAAGTAAGTAGATCCGCATACTCACAACACATTTAAAAAATGCGTGGCTATGCATATGAACAAACTCACAACGCATCCAAGGATGGTGGCTATGTTCAAAAAATGGGATAATCTTACATTAAGGGTTGAAAGCCTTTTGAGTAAAACCAAAAAATCAGAAATAGAATGAAGTTATGAATATGATACTCTTAGACAAGATGAGTATCATGAACAAGAACAAAACCAAATGAAATCACACAAGGATTACAAATATGAAATAAATTAAAGCACAAGTCTTTACTAGAACTCAAGCTCAATCTAGTATATGAGAAGGCTCTGATACCAATTGTTGGAACAAAATGATCCATCAAACCATGAACCGACTCACAACTAGATTAAGAATGAGAGGAAGATGAAGACGGAAGCGTGTACCTGAAGAATCCATGATTGTGTTCTTGATCTTGTTCTTGAATGAAAGAAGAGAGTAGGGAGGTAGTACTTCTAAATGATAGTGCACACACTTGTTCTTCTTAGATGAATGAAGAATGTTTTGACTGAATTGTAAATGATGTTAAGTGTCTCTAAATGGCTGATGGATAGCCTTTATATAGATAGAGAAGGGGCACTTCATTTAGGGACTACACCCTTTCATAAAGATGATGGTGTGAAGTTACCATTATGCCCATCATTTAATGGTACTTACACCTAATGGAATTCAACATATTTTGTCTATACTTTAACATTATTAAATAATTATAACAAATGGAATTAAATAAAACATATTAATTAATCCATGTTCTAACAGAATCAGTATAGATTTTTTGGGGGAAATTTGCTTACAGAGTTAAATTTAGAAGGATCTGGAAGCCAGGGCTCGACAAGAGCGGCGGCGTGGAAGACGACTTGGCAGCCGGAGCAGGCGGCAAGGAGTGATGAGTAGTCTGTGACATCACCATATACGAGTTCTAGATCAACGCCGTCGGAGTGATGCGGCAAGGAGTGATGCGGCACACATTTTATTTTTTCTATTAGAAGCTTCTTCAGCTTCCATTGTTTCTGCAATGTTTTAATTGATTGATTGTGTTTTAAAATGAATTTGTTATGTATTTTGTTGAATTTAGGGAAGATTGGATCTCTCTGCTAACGATTTCTCAACTAGGTTTCCTCAATTTACCAATTGTTGAAAAATGGAAGAAGGTTTGGTGTAGGGGTGGGTGTTTATTGGGGAGATTAAAAGGATAGAATAGTAATAATGATGGTGTAGTCTTAATTTTTATAGGTAAACTAAGTAATACGGGGGCATTAAGTAAACGTGCGGGGGTGAATAACAATTCTCTTTTAGAATTTTAGAAGGAGAGAAAGGAAAGGAAGAGGAAAGAAGAGAAGAGAAGGGAAAAGAAGAGAAAGGGAGAGTGTTCAATATTTCTCTATTCTCCACGTGTTCCCGAATTTAGGAAGGAAATAGATGGAAAAAAGTTTAAATTATATTTGTATCCTTAATTTTTTTATGAAAAAAGAAGAAATATATATTTGAAGGGTAAAGTAGGTATCTCAAAAAAATTGGTTAATGAAATTTTCTTTCCTTCTGATTCCTTCCACTTTTGGGAGGATTATGAAGGAAAGAAAATCTTAAAAAATTTCCTCCCATTTCCTTCACTTTCCCCTTAAAAAAACTCGGGAGCAAAGCAAGGAGGAAAAATTTGTTAGACTTCCTTTCATTTCACTTTCTTTCTCTAGTTTTTTTAAACTCGGGAGCACACCCGTAGGTTTTATGAATAACAGGCTTATGAATAACTTCTTAGGTGTGGAGGAAGAATTTGATTAAATAACAGCCTTTTTACTTCAAAATATTCATCAAACTAAAAAAAGTAAATATATATATATATATATATATATATATATTAAAGTTGGTGAGGAGGGCTATGACTTCGCCACGTGGACAAGTTGAGACAAACTCTTGATTTTGAAGAAGCCACGTCATCACTATCCCAAAATCTATATGACTTTTGATATTCTCCTTATTAGCTAATACTATTAGTTAATAATAATAGTTATTATATAGGTTAACTATTACTATTAATAGTATTAGTTAACTATAATAGTTACTTTATAAGTTAACTATTATTATTAATTGTATTAGTTAACTATAATAGTTACTATATATGTTAACTATTACTATTAATAGTATTAGTTAACTATAATAGTTACTATATATGTTAACTATTACTATTAATTAATTGTATTAGTTAACTATAATAGTTACTATATAAGTTAACTATTACCATTAATAGTATTAGTTAAATTATAATAGTTACTATATATGTTAACTGTTACTATTAATAGTATTAGTAAACTATAATAGTAAGTTAACTATTACTATTAAATGTATTAGTTAACTTTAATAGTTACTATATATGTTAACTATTACTATTAATAGTATTAGTTAACTATAATAGTTACTATATATGTTAACTATTACTATTAATTGTATTAGTTAACTATAATAGTTACTATATAAGTTAACTATTACTATTAATAGTATTAGTTAACTATAATAGTTACTATATATGTTAACTATTATTATAAATATTATTAATTTACTATATATGTTAAGTAATATTATTATAGTTACAATATATGTTAACTATTACTATTAATAATATTAGTTAATCATAATAGTTACTATATATATATATATATATATATCAAAGTAGGTCTTAATAATGCCAATGAGCATTTAGCTTAAAGACGTACTTTTCTCGGGAAGGTTAAGGGTTGGAACCCCCTACATTGTATTTAAAATGTTGTAATTTAAAAAGAAAATAGGTTGTTACTTTTTTCATTCACTTTGTTAACGTCCATAAAAAATGTTGCATACTGACCTAAATTATGACATCAAAAATAAATGACATAAAGTATGAACATCAAAAATAAAATAGCAAAAATTGCTACATTGTTAGTCACAATGCAATTCCTATTAAACTTATGTGCAACAAAGTTATTAAAATTGAACACAATTTTTCTAACTTTATAAATGTTAATGTTTTGATTCATTTATAATATACTTATAATATAAAAAATAAATCATGATATTAGCGAATTAGCTTCCCGTGCAGAGCACGGGTTACCTACTAGTAGAAAGTTAAAGATGTGGGTCAAGGGTTTCATCATGCTGGCGCTGTCAAGGAGACGACCTGCCAATTAAATTTATTAATTACATTTCTAGAATGAAATTTTACAAATATATAGTACTCCCTCCGTCCCATTTCAATTGATTCCGGGATGAATTTCACGATTTTTAAGAAAAATGAATAAAGTGGGTAGAAATTAGAGGAGAGAGAATGAAATTTTACTAATATTTTACAAATATATAGTACCATGGAATGGATGCTGCCAAGGAGACGATCTGCCAATTAAATTTATTAATTACATTTCTAGAATGAAATTTTACTAATATTATTTACTACGGAGGTAAGCTTTAAGAAAGAAAATCATTAAAATTATTGGTAAATACAAACTTAAGATCGACCAAGTCGTTGTAGTATAGTGGTAAGTATTCCCGCCTGTCACGCGGGTGACCCGGGTTCGATCCCCGGCAACGGTGCTTTAATTTTATTTTTGGACTTAAGGGGGTGTAGTGGGCTACTGGGCTTCGCTTAGCATTTTTTTGAGATTATGATGGTATAGTGGGTGACCTTGCTTAAAAGGTCTCTAATGTTTATTTTATGCTTGGCAGTCCTAGAATTATGATGGTATAGTGGTAAGTATTCCCGCCTGTCACGCGGGTGACCCGGGTTCGATCCCCGGCAACGGCGCTTTAATTTTATTTTTGGACTTAAGGGGGTGTAGTGGGCTACTGGTCTTCGCTTAGCATTTTTTTGAGATTATGATGGTATAGTGGGTGACCTTGCTTAAAAGGTCTCTAATGTTTATTTTATGCTTGGCAGTCCTAGAATTAAAGCCCATTTTCATTCTAACATCTTTTTTTATTCTCTCAAAAGCCCTTCCTTCCTTTTACATTTAATCTTACTAGTGAGTAACCCGTCGAAATTCGACGGGCATATTAAAGTTTATTATTACTTATTGCTACAATCTGTAATTTCATTAGTTCATATTGTTTTCGTTTATTTAAATGAAATTACAGAGTATATGGGATGGATATAGTATACTTCATATTCATGTTGTCGTTTAGGATGCAAATGATGCTTAAACCATGTTTTTCCTAATTGTTTTGGCTTAGACCAGGGTGGTCATCATGCATAAGCAACTGCAGCAACAACTTGTTCATTACAATTAGTCCAATAAATGTTAAAGGAGAAAGAGCATGAGAAGCGTCAAAATTCACTAAATTACTTTTTTTTTAAAGTGAGGGGAGTGTTAAACAACATAAAAATCTGAAGGTGAACATCTATATCAAGAGAATATGAAAACCTACAAAAATTATTTGAAAAACACATCTAGAAAATCTTCTGTTTGTGAGCAAAGTTTTCAAATTTTCATTCAAGAAAAAAAAATCATTCAAGTTAATGAATATAGTTCTCACTAACATTTAAATAAAGAGTTAAACTACTGATTGTTTTTATAAATTAAAAAAAACAATTATTTTGGGACGAAGTATGATATAAAACTCAGACTTTGTTCTTGCAAGCTAACAAATCTAACGAATCTAACGGATGTCCGTCAAAAACTTTCAGATTGGATGGATTTATGGGTCTATTACAGAAGACATTCTGTAAGGGTTCAAGATGCATTGTAGAGGATGGAAGTGAATTTACTGCATGCCCAAAAGACCTGAATTTAAAGGTTCAGCTCCAATCAATTTATCAGATAGGCTTTGCCAAGTAGATCAAAAGGCCCAAAAGACCAGAAGTTGTTACATAACTGTAAGTACCCCAATCTGGATCGCTCTCCATCCCAGCATACGACAAAACCAGAGGCAAACTTCCGGAGGTCATAACTCCTTCATACGAACTCCGATTGAGACGTGCCATATATGGTTGGAAAGCTCTCGACGAGAGCTAGCTTGCCATCACATTCACAAGAGCATGGAAAGTCCGTACGGACCTCTTTGCATGCCAAAAGGTCCGTACGGACCTCTTTGCACCAGACATAATCATTACGAAAATCCCCTTAAAGTCCACGAGATTCCCTCAAATCCCGGAAATCCATCATTACCTAAGAGGTCCGTACGGACCTCTTTGCAGTTTTCCTACACTATAAATAGAGGGCTCCCCCTCCCTCATTTTACACACCTCCCACTTCTCTCTTCCTCCCTAAGTACCCCAATCTGGATCGCTCTCCATCCCAGCATACGACAAAACCAGAGGCAAACTTCCGGAGGTCATAACCAACTAGCCTTCATGCAATTTCCAGGTTGAGGCGTGCGAAACATATAACTGGTTGGAAAGCTCTCGGCAGAGAGCTAGCTTGCCATCACATTCACACAGAGGCATGGAAAGTCCGTACGGACCTCTTTGCATCACCAAAAGGTTGCATACGGACCTCTTTTGCCTGAGACATAATCATTCGCGAAGTCACTTAAAGTCACGAGATTCCCTCCCGATCCAGAAATCCATCATTTACCTGAGGTCCGATACGGACCTCTTTGCGATTTCCTACTATAAATAGAGGGCTTCCCCTCCTCGTTTTTTACACACCTCCACTTCTCTCTTCCTCCTAAATATGCACAGCTTGCCAAGACCTTTCGAGGCATTCCCGGCCCCTTCGGATCCTTCCGAGGCCTTCCGAGCCCCCTCGAGGTGCTCCGAAGCCTCTCCGAGCGCTCCCGAGACGCTCCCGCGCTGCCCCGAGGCACTCTCGAGGTACTCTGAGGCCCCTCGTGGTACTCCGAGGCCTTGCCTGGTCTTTCCCACGGTGTCCGGCTCTTTCCGAGTCAAACCGGCGATCCCAAACCTTGCCGAGAACCTGCCCGAATCCAACCAACGATTCCAACGCACGCCGAACCTCTGCCCGGCCCGATCCGACGATCCCCACGCACGCCGAACCTGCGCCCAAAACGCAGCCTACGGTTTCAACTCACGCCGAAACTCGTCCGCGGACAACCGGCATCCTGAAGCAATCCGAACGCTACTCCGACCTCAAACACTATTCCCTGCGGAAGACGGACACGAACCAACATTGGTAAGGCTTCCTTCCTATTCTATTTCAATACATTTCAATACAATGTAGACATCCGATACGGCATGCATTTTTAAAAGCACACACACACACACACGACATTTTAAAGGATATTAGGGGTATCCGAAAGACTCGTTTTACGAGGCGACTCGGGTGAGCTCTAATATTCTAATATTCTCTTCCAGGAGTCATCTCGACCTCCGAACTCAAAATCTCATCACACAAAAACGGTTTAAAATTTATCTTTAAACCGATGCCCTTTTTCAATGTTTTGGGCTTAATAAAAACGGCGTGGCGACTCTACAAAATGCGAAAGCAAAACGGCGAGACACCTCCAACACGCAACGCTAAAACGGAATAAGCCGGATCGGGCGCGATTGTCTTGCCTCTCGGATCCGGGCGACTTCCCGAACGGCGACGAATGCGAGATGCGGGGCTCGCGCGCGAGCGGATCCGGGTAATTTCGGTTGGCGACTCCTGGGGACATTTTGTTTTAAAAACTTTTAAACAAAACAAAAGATTTTTAAAACAATGATGAGGGTCAAACTTTCATTTTACCCCTTCCTTTAAGCATTGTGTGTGTGTGCACGTGCTTCGTTTTTATTTTACAAAAAAAATAAAAATACAAAAAAATGCATCAATATACATACGTGCATACATTTAAAATTCTTCAAAAACTTCTATTTTACTCGAGAAAAAGAATTTTAGAAACCGCACACTACGCGCACTGGCTGCCTCGGTTACACCGCACTCTACTCACACTTCTTGCCTCGGTTACACCGCACACTATGCGCACTTCTTTGCCTCGGATACTGGCTGCACACTGACAACCCTTAACCCGGAGTGGTCTCGGTTGCGATCCGTTTGGTCTTCCTAGGCCTCTTGGCGCGCACGGGATCATTCCAAACATCCCATCCTAGCCAAGCGTCAACCCCGCACGTTTGAGTCTTGAGTCACACTCTGTCCGGACTCGGTTGGTTTTTACCCGGTCCGTGTCATACGGCTGGATACATATACCATGCCGGCCATTTTACGAGTCAAGGCTCGGAACTCAAGATCCCTTGCGCAAGCAAAGCGATGAAAGGTCATGCTAAAATCTTGACTCGATCTTGATTTCCGAAGCTACACCTGCACGATGTTCCGTCCGGATATACATCCATGCTCGCATGACACCATGTCATCACGCCTTTGATACGTCGGCCATGACGATATGACCCGACCAACGCCTAACGTCACGGATCCCTTGCGCAAGCAAGCAAGAGAAGGTCAATGCCGAACTCTTGACACGATCTTGACTCGGTGGCCGGCTCGGTTCACTATTCACATGGCTAACGCATCAAAACGAACATGGCAGGCTCGGTCCTTAGGTTCGATTTTTCTTTTAGGCCGGTGGAAACCGCTTGCACTATAGGACCCTCGCACAGGGCTGTCCACCGGGATGTCGAAATACGGGTGCAAAACGAGGGGCTTATAGCCGCACGAGATGGTCTCCATCGACCCGGGATCTAGCATAGTTGCGAAAAAGAAGAGCAATCTTTTCCAACCTACCTAGGATTACGAGAAAATCTTGTTTTAAGTAAATTAAAACAACAAAAAAAAATCGAAAATAAAAGAAACGGAAACCGCATGCCACGTGAGCTTTCCCCTTTCTATCCCGTTAGGCCATTCTGTGTCTAAACCTTGCCCGTCACCCTCCGGCGAACCGAGAGTGGTTGAGAATACCGGGAGCCGCCTTTTCGATATTGAGGTCACAAGGTCCGACGGCCCTTCCGGTTCAACGGTCCACACCGTCCGCTACTCCCCATGACGGGATCAACGGATAACTTGGTGAGGGAAACGGAACCCCGCCAGGAAATTTCCAAACAATGGAAGAAGTTTGGCAAGCTTTTAAGGCTCTCGAGAAACGCCAAGAAGTGCAGCAGGCTTGGATTGAATATGCCATGCGCCGTCGCAGAACCGTCGTGGTTCCCCAACCTGATGGGACCGTCGTTCTCATAGAAGACGGAGAAATATCGACTCCCCCGGTCTCTCAAAGCTATCAGCAGGTCCCTCCTTCACAAATCCACGGAAACCTAGCAATGCAAGGCAACTCCCGCTCAGCTCCATTCGAGCCTCGGTCAAACGGCTACGATTTTCCAACCTCAGCACACCTATGGGCCCGCTCCCTCAAATCCTAACACCTCTCAATATCCCCTGGAATTCAATCCTGTGCCTCTGTATGAGTCCCGCAGCCACAACTTGAAATCCCAATGTTTACCAGGGACGGACATCCCAGGCGGATATCCCGACATTTCAAGCTTGCCACCTACTAGTCTGCCACTTGGGGCTAATGAAGCATTTCCCCAATTCCTAAACACAACCCTTAGTGGTCCAGGCAATTACGCCCCCAATTTCAACAATCCAGGATATGGGTTGGTATACACTCAGCCTCCCCAAGACTCCCGAATGGCGATCCCATCCGCCAATCCACCTCCATCTTCGGTCTCCATCCGGAAAACGGCACTGCCTGCACTCGACCCCCATATGGCTTGGTTGGCGAGAACATGCAAAGGAGATACAACGGAAGAGTTTCCTTAAGCAAAAGGAAAAAGGTTACCAAACACCTCCAAACAAGAAGAAAGAGGTTACCGGAGCGGTCCACTACATCCCGAGACGGAGCTCAAGTAAACCGCGATCAAGCACCCCAGAGGATGACAATCCTCGCATACCACAGGTTCCAGCATTTTGATAACCTCGGGATGCCCTTGAGCCAAGTCCTCGAGACACTAGTAAAGAGGAACATTCTAAAACCCCTTGAGAATTTCCAACCAAAGACTCGCAAGCCCAACATGGATATGAGCAAGCCTTTGCGCCTTCCACAACTACCCGGTCACACCGCGGACAATTGCTTTGTGCTAAAACAAGTGGTCCAAGGGCTAATCGAAGAGGGGAAAGTTGGAACGCCCTGCGGTCCCATCACGGTTGGAAACCCTTTCCCTAGAAATGACGGGGTAATCGGGGTGGAGAAGTCCTGCAAATTCCCGTGATGAATGGGGACGTGAAGACGGAACACAGGGCTTCCGCAATGAAGAATTCGAGAGAAAGAATCCAAGAACGGTTATTCCCCAACAATCCTTTCCAGAATCGGGGCACACCAAGGGATGGATCGAGCCTTCCCAGAGAGATAAGGCGGTTCGAGACGGGTCGAGCAAGTGGCGACATAAAAAACGGCGTGACTTTCACAAACGCGGACCAGCGGCCCGGCAAGAAGAGACGGGACGAGAAGCTTGGACTAACCCCGTCTCCTAGAGTCTATCTTCAAAAATAAAAGACCCAGAGTCTGACGTATTTATGTTCGAGTCTCTCGAGTCGTCTGATGGCCTTACGCCTAAAGATTATGCGTTTGTAACATAAACCGCGCTTCCTTATGCTTTGAATAAATGATCGACCTTTCTGAGTATCCCCTCATTGCCACTTTAACAAATGATAAATTAACTAATCAAAAACAGTTAATAATGATTCACTTGATAAAGACGCAGACACATTAATGAACAATGCATTAAACAAATCTTTAAGCATGTTGTCAAACGAGAGAAAAATCGGGCCCAAGTGCCGAGAATGTTCTAACCAAAATGAATTTGGGAGCTGAAGAGTCCGAAGAGACGCAAATCAAAGAATCATACGGTCACCTCGTAGGTTCTAGTCTGTTCTCATTCAATCAAGTCCTCCTCGGACATTGTAATTAAGTCTTCAATTTTCCATACGAAAGTTTTCTTTCTTTTCTTGCTAGACTTGAGACATTATTTTGCACCCCACATTACATTTAATGAAATGGTTTTGTTCTATGTGATCACTTGCATTGCTCAACAAGTAATTCCACAAATGATTAATGCTTTGATTAATTGGTGTGAGAAAGTCAATCGATAGCTCCCCATACACCTTACCATACCCCACACAAAGGCCTCCATCAAGCCATACACTTTCCAAAACACGTCCCCACCATCACTTTGACAAAGTCAACGACGGCAGGAACATCAAAGGACAACAAAAGGTCACTCAGCATCAAAAGATTGACCCCATGTCGACAACAATCTAGGGGCTTGCCTTCGCCCTCGTGCGCATCAAGAAAGTTCAAGCGGGGGCTTGCCTTCGCCCTCGAAGCTGCACAAAAAAAAAAAAAAAAAAAAAAAAAAAAAGCTCGCGAAGCTACACAAAAAAAAAAAAAAAAGCTCAAGCGGAAGCTTCACAAAATAAATGAGGTCAAAGACCCAGGCCAACGATCAAGAAGCAATGGATTCATTAAAGCGCCGTCAAATACGACTTGTCAAGGAATCACCTCAAGGCTGTGCCTCGTCATTCAACCTTAAGAGCCTTTTCGCCAAAGGCCGCGCAAATGTTCATGCCACGGCCCCAAAGCCAAACACGGTTCAAACCCGAACTACGTCGACTCCGAGCTCCTTGTCTTAAGGGAACGTAGGCATCCGAAATGGTCCGATCATAAACACATACAAATCCACAAACCCGATCTCATCAATGACCTCTCCTATACACAAACCTTCTTTCACACCGGACCAACTCGATCCTTGATACCGGTTGACTTTCTCCTCGTGATTAATCAAAGCATATCGGGTTTAATTGTTGAATAACCGAACAGCAACAAAGGGTTTTAAGCAAACAAGTGATCATTGTGAACAAATCAAGTTTTCGAGATGTCTCGACAAGTCTTCTTTTTCTACAAAATAGACAATAGAGCTAAACAGCGATTTTACGTCGGCGAGGGCTTCCATACACTTTTACAAGCTTTTCGGTACTCATACTCTCTCAAAAGAGTCAAACCCAAAAGCATTTCTTTTGTGCCTACATCAAATAAGGCATTCACACAAGGGGACCCGTTCCCACCTTTTCAAAAATAAATACGCCCTTGCAAGTGTACATTACGAGTCATTTCTTCCACAAAAGAGGGTCGAACTACGCGGACTCGAGCCTCTCGGTCAGGGGAACGTAGGCGGCCTTCATTGGTTCGGTCTCACAAGGAATACACAAAATTCCAAAAATTGACGCCACGAAGGCTCGAAAAGAAGCAAACAAGAGATTTTGCGTCTCGACAAAGCTTTAAAAGTAAATCACAAATCATCACGGTTAAAACACTTTTGATGAGTTCAAGCACGGTCTACTCTCGATTCAAAACATGCTAAAAGACAACTTAAAACATTTAACAATCAATGTGTATGCGATGGCAATGAATGGATACTTAGTGTTTCGAAGGTCATTCCATGCTACTCGCGATTGGCCCTTCGTCACTCTTTCCTTTCTTCCCTCGTCCCCAACGAGTCTTCTTTCATTCCACATGAGCGAGTTCTGTCTCCCTCATTCCGAGATCAGGAGTCCTCCTAGTCGTGCCAAACGAACCAGTCGCTCTCGAGCATCGTTCACCCGTGCCTCGGCTCGGATCTCCTCCCTTACGAGTCCCGCAAAAGGGGACCTCTCCCGCCCGGTCTGTCCAACTCGAGTCTTGTAGTCAAACAAAGCGTCTCTATGACATCCCGAGGGTTAGACCAAGCTTCGCACTCCTAAGGCTATAGATGAGACGACAATCTTGCCCCAGAATTGCTTCACGCCTGCTCCCTAAAACCACTTGGGTCTGCCCGATATGCTACTTATACCAATCCAGGTACTCGGTAGTCAAGACAACATTCTCCTGGCATCTAAGGAGCACCGCGGGAGGGAAAGCGGAATACTTCCATACCCTCGGAAAATACGTAAAGGCATCGGGATCTGTCATGCGAAAGAAGCTCTCCACATTGACAATGTCATCCCGGCCCGGCCAAAGGCTTCTCGCCTCATCCCCGGCGCCGGGAAACAAGTAACGGAACATAGAAAGAGGACCAAGGCAAACACGGAACTCGACAACATAGGAACCTTCTGACGAGGCCCTCTAGTCTCAATCTCCCGATGGGAAACCCACCAACGGATCTGATGCGTACCAAGATATGCCATCCATCTCTCAGCGGGCATCGATCCATGTCCCAAGACAAGAGGTTGCGAGCAAACGTCCACGGACAAAGAGACGCCGGAGACTCATGCATGGCTTGAAGCATCTCTCGCAACCATAATGCAAGCAAAGCGAGGGCTTTCCCACATGAATCGGTCCCTCATCACCAGGACGATCTACACCGTGGAAGATTTCCCGGAACGAAAGGAACGATATCCTCGTCCGACAATGGCCTCGCCACATCCAATGACAGCACCGTCACATACCCTGAGGTAGCTAAACCCGAAAAGAGTGGCTATCAAGCACAAAGCAAACGCGTCCCGGAGACATCACTCCCGCCGCCGCTCATGGCCCAAAGCCGCTTCGGCCCCAACCGCTCGGAAACCCGCTAAAGGCTGCCTCGGCCTCCACTAACCACAAACGCATTCCCGGCTCACGTGGCATGCACAAAAAATAGCAACCATTCCTAGGACAATTCTCGGAATCACAAAAATGACATTACATCTTAAAATAAAATACTTTCTTTGTGCAAGTGTTTTATTACTGTGTACAAAATGACTTGTTGCTCTACAAAAAAAACAATGGAAAGAGGGAAAGCAAAAGAGCCACTAATCCGATTCATCATCATCATCCTCCACAAATGAGAAATTCGGCATCTGGCGCCTCCGCCACCACCTTATCATCCTCGGTAAACCAAGCACCTTCCTCGACCGGATAATCCAAGAAGTCCGCAGGAATAAGAACGAAGAAGGAAAAAGAAGACGAGCCATCCCTCCTCTCCTTGTCCAGCACCTGAGGCGTCCCACGTCCTCTTTATCTCAGACAGAGACGCCACCTCGCCCTCACCGCAAGTTCGGATAAAGGCGCCATCGCGTCCTCATCCTTTCGCCGACTTCGGTCAAAAACGCCACGCATCCGCAGCATTTCAAAGAACTCGGTCGGGCGCCACACGTCCTCAACATTTCAACAACTCGATCGAGGCGCCCATGCGCCTCTAACACTTAAGCAATTCGGCCAGAGACGCCACCACGTCCTCCTCATCTCGGCCGAGGTGCACCACGTCCTCAACAATTCAACTTCCTCCTCACAAAAGCGCCTCCCTCCCGCAGTAAACACAAAGAAAGGTATGTCAATAAACTTCAAACGCAAGACATAGCCGTAATAAATGCTACATAAAAGAATAATCCCGGCACGGCATGATGCCTTTCCAAAAATTCCCACAAACAAAGTTCACAGATCCACAAAATGCCCATCAAACTCAACTTAGGTTCAGACGCCTTAGAATAGTTCCAATTTAGGTTCATACTCCTGAAACTAAACCCCAACTTAGGTCATATTCTTGAACTAGGTCCCAACTTAGGTCATACTCCTGAACTAGGTCCCAACTTAGGTCATACTCCTGAACTAGGTCCCAACTTAGGTCATACTCTGGAACTAGGTCCCAACTTAGGTCATACTCCATGAACTAGGTCCCAACTTAGGTCATACTCCTGAACTAGGTCCCAACTTAGGTCATACTCCTGAACTAGGTCCCAACTTAGGTCATACTCGAACTAGGTCCCAACTTAGGTCATACTCCCCCGAAACTAGGTCCCAACTTAGGTCATATTCTGAACTAGGTCCCAACTTAGGTCATACTCCGAACTAGGTCCCGACTTAGGTCATACTCTGAACTAGGTCCCAACTTAGGTCATACTCTGAACTAGGTCCCAACTTAGGTCATATTCACGAACTAGGTCCCAACTTAGGTCATACTCCCGAACTAGGTCCCAACTTAGCTCATACTCCCTGTGAACTAGGTCCCAATTTAGGTTCATACTCCTGAAACTAAATCCCAACTTAGGTCATATTCCTGAACTAGGTCCCAACTTAGGTCATATTCCTGAACTAGGTCCCAACTTAGGTCATACTCCTGAACTAGGTCCCAACTTAGGTCATACTCCTGAACTAGGTCCCAACTTAGGTCATACTCCTGAACTAGGTCCCAACTAAGGTCATACTCCTGAACTAGGTCCCAACTTAGGTTCATACTCCCGAACTAGGTCACAACTTAGGTTCATACTCCCGAACTAAGCCTCAACTTAGGTATAGACGCCTTCACACAAACTTCAACTCAGGACATCACCACGTCCACTCACCACAAACCTTACTACTTCACCACAGGCAGCCCGGAAGGCTTTAAACCACTCGGTCCGAAAGACCGTATAAACCTCCCCCATCACTATCTTCAGCCCGGAAGGCTTTAAATCACTCGGTCCGAAAGACCGTATAAACCTCCCCCATCACTATCTCCAGCCCGGAAGGCTTTAAACCACTCGGTCCGGAAGACCGTATAAACCTCCCAAATCACTATCTCCGGCCCGGAAGGCCTTAAACCACCCGATTAGGAAAATCGTAAAATTTCCATCCCAGGATACCACCACGTCCTCACAATTGACCTCGGCGGTCACCACATATCAGGACATCACCCCGTCCTTATCACTGACCTCGGCGGTCACACAACACTTTAGGGCACCACCACGCTCACATACACTCACAATTTCACGACCTCTGAACTACGATCAGGCTTGATTCCCGCTAGGGATACGTAGGAATCCTATCACAGGGTCCAGCCAACTGACCTAAACGGTCACATAACAGGACACCGCCATGTCCTCACGCACTGACCTACACGGTCACTTCCTCTCCCAGCACGCGATCCAGATCAGGACCCTTATCTTATCGACGACCCCACTTCTTTCATAAGTGACGTCGCCAGGGGCTTCTGTAAGTACCCCAACGGATCGCTCTCCATCCCAGCATACGACAAAACCGAGAGGCAAACTTCGGAGGTCATAACTCCTTCATACGAACTCCGATTGAGACGTGCCATATATGGTTGGAAAGCTCTCGACTAGAGCTAGCTTGCCATCACATTCACAAGAGCATGGAAAGTCCGTACGGACCTCTTTGCATGCCAAAAGGTCCGTACGGACCTCTTTGCACCAGCCATAACCATTACGAAAATCCCCTTAAAGTCCACGAGATTCCCTCAACTCCCGGAAATCCATCATTACCTAAGAGGTCCGTACGGACCTCTTTGCGATTTTCACTACTATAAATAGAGGGCTTCCCTCCTCATTTTTACACACCTCCCACTTCTCTCTCTTCCTCCCTAAGCCTTCTGGCTTCCCTTCTAAGACCTTTCGAGGCATTCCCAGGCCCTTCGGGATCCTTCCGAGGCCTTCCGAGCCCCCTCGAGGTGCTCAGAAGCCTCTCAGAGCGCTCAGGAGACGCTCCATGTTGCCAGAGGCACTCTCGAGGTACTCTGAGGCCCCTCGTGGTACTCAGGAGCCTTGCACTGGTCTTTCCCACGGTGTCCCGCTCTTTCCAGAGTCAAACCGGCGATCCCAAACCTTGCCGAACCTGCGCCCGAATCCAACCAACGATTCCACGCACGCCGAACCTGCGCGGCCCGATCGCGACGATCCCCACGCACGCGAATCCTGCGCCCTAAACGCGGCCTACGGCGGTTTCAACTCACGCAGAAACTACGTCCGCGGACAGCGGCATCCACGAAGCAATCAGGAACGCTACTCAGGCCTCAAACACTATTCCCCTGCGGAAGACGAGACACGAACCAACATTGGTAAGGCTTCCTTCCTATTCTATTTCAATACATTTCAATACAATGTAGACATCCGATCTGACATGCATTTTTAAAAGCACACACACACACACACATGACATTTAAAAGGATATTAGGGGTATCAGAAAGACTCGTTTTACGAGGCGACTCGGGTGAGCTCTAATATTCTAATATTCTCTTGAGGAGTCATCGACCTCCGAACTCAAAATCTCATCACACAAAAACGAGTTTAAAATTTATCTTTAAACCGATGCCCTTTTCAATGTTTTGGGCTTAATAAAAACGGCGTGGCGACTCTACAAAATGCGAAAGCAAAACGGCGAGACACCTCCAACACGCAACGCTAAACGGAATAAGCCGGATCTTGAGGGCGCGATTGTCTTGCCTCTCGGATCCGGGCGACTTCCCGAAGCAGCGACGAATGCGAGATGCGGCTCCGCCTTGTGGCCGGATCGGGTAATTTCGGTTGATAAGGGTCACGATGCGGATCGCGTCTTTGGGAGAGGAAGTGGCAAGTCGGTGCGTGAGACATGGCGGTGTCTGTTATGACCCGGGACGCCACCACGTCCCTTATCACGACTATGCGGTCACTCAGACGCCACCACGTCCTTATCACCGACTTTATACGGTCACCCGGGACGCCACCACGCGTCCTTATCACATCGACCTATACGGCCACCTGAGGAGACATCAACTCCCGCCACCGCTCATGAAACTATCAAAGCTGCCCGCCCGGCCTCGCCAAGCTTGCAAGAAGGGCTGCCTCGGCCTCCATTAACCACAAATGCATTCCCGGCTCATGCGACATGCACAAAAATAATAATAAGCTAGCAACAATTCCTAGGTCAATCCAGGAATCACAAATACGTCATTACATCTTAAATAAAATACTTTCTTTGTGCAAATACAAGTGTTTTATTACGGGTACAAAATGTCTGTTGCTCAAAAAAAAAACAATGGAAAGAGGAAAAGCAAAAGAGCCCTAATCCGATTCATCATCATCCTCCTCCATGAACGAGAAATTCGGCATCTCGGCGCCTCACTTGACGGCCACATCATCGTCCTCGGTGAACCCGGCACCTTCCTCAACCAGGATAATCCAAGAAGTCCACGGGAATAAGAACGAAGAAGGAAAAAGAAGATGAGCCGTCCTCCTCTCTCCTTGTCCGGCACTCCGAGGCGTCCCACGTCCTCGCCAAGTTCGCATGCAGGTGCTACCTCGCCCTCGCCAAGTTCGACGGAAGCTCCATCTCGCCCTCACCGCAAGTTCGAGCAGGCGCTACCTCGCCCTCGCCAAGTTCGACAAGGCTCCATCTCGCCCTCACCGCAAGTTCGAGACAGAGGCGCCATCTCGCCTCACCGCAAGTTCGAGACAGAGGCGCTACCTCATCCTCACCAAGTTCGAGACAGAGGTTCCACCTCGCCCTCACCGCAAGTTCGACGGCAGGCGCTACCTCGCCCTCACCAAGTTCGAGCAGAGGCTCCATCTCGCCCTCCCCGCAAGTTCGAGGCAGGCGCTACCTCGCCCTCACCAAGTTCGAGATAGAGGCTCCATCTCGCCCTCCCCGCAAGTTCGAGACGGGCGCTACCTCGCCCTCACCAAGTTCGGGCAGGAGGTTCCACCTCGCCCTCACCGCAAGTTCGGACGGAGGGCGCTACCTCGCCCTCACCAAGTTCGAGACAGAGGCTCCATCTCGCCCTCACCGCAAGTTCGGACAGGCGCTACCTCGCCCTCGCAAGTTCGGGCGAGAGGTTCCACCTCGCCCTCACCGCAAGTTCGAACAAAGGCTCCGTCGCGTCCTCGTCCTTTCGCGACTTCGGTCAAGCAGCGCCGGCGCATCCGCGGCATTTCAAAGAATCTTCGGCCGTGGGCGCCACACGTCCTCAACATTTCAACAACTCGATCGGAGGCGCCCCATGCCTCCTCAACTTCGGACAATTCGGAAAGACGCCACCATGTCCTCTTCATCTCGGTCGGAGGTGCCCCACATCCTCAACAATTCAACTTCCTCCTCATGAAAAGGTGCCTCCTCTGAGGGTAAACAGAAAGGTATGTCAATAAACTTCAAACGCAAGACATAGGCTGTAATAAATGCTACATAAAAGAAGAATCCCGGCACGGCATGATGCCTTTCCAAAAATTCCCACAAACAAAGTTCCATATAGGATCCTGAAAATGCCCATCAAACTCGACTTAGGTCCAGACGCCTTAGAATAGTCTCAACTTAGGTCATATTCTGAACTAGGTCCCGACTTAGGGTCATATTCTGAACTAGGTCCCAACTTAGGGTCATACTCTTGAACTAAGTCTCCCTTAGGTCATACTCTGAACAAGGTCCCAACTTAGGTCATATTCGAACTAGGTCCCAACTTAGGTCATACTCTGAACTAGGTCCCAACTTAGGTCATATTCTGAACTAGGTCCCAACTTAGGTCATACTCTGAACTAGGTCCCAACTTAGGTCATACTCTGAACTAGGTCCCAACTTAGGTCATATTCTGAACTAGGTCCCAACTTAGGGTCATATTCTGAACTAGGTCCCAACTTAGGGTCATACTCTGAACAAGGTCCCAACTTAGGTCATACTCTGAACTAGGTCCCAACTTAGGTCATATTCTGAACTAGGTCCCAACTTAGGGTCATATTCTGAACTAGGTCCCAACTTAGGGTCATATTCTGAACTAGGTCACAACTTAGGTTCATACTCCCGAACTAAGCTTCAACTCGGGACATCGCCACGTCCACTCACCACAAACCTCACTACTTCACCACGGGCGGCCGGAAGGCTTTAAACCACTCGGTCCAGGAAGGCCGTATAAACCTCCCCATCACTATCTCGGCCAGGAAGGCTTTAAACCACTCGGTCCCAGGAGGCTGTATATCGGCCAAACCATTATCCCCGGCCAGGGAAGGCTCTAAGCCACTCGGTCAGGAAGACCGTATAAATCTCCCAAATCACTATCGCCAGGCCGGAAGGCCTTAAACCACCCGATTAGGAAAATCGTAAAATTTCCATCCCGGGATACCACCACGTCCTCACAATTGACCTCGGCGGTCACCACATATCGGGGATCACCCCGTCCTTATCAGCGACCTCGGCGGTCACACAACACTTTAGGGCACCACCACGCTCACATACACTCACAATTTCACGACCTGCGAACTACGACCGGGCTTGATTCCCGCCGGGATACGTAGGAATCCTATCGCGGGGTCCGGCCATCGACCTATACGGTCGCTCGGGACACCACCACGTCCTATCACCGACCTCGGCGGTCACACAACACTTCGGGGCACCACCACGCCCGCACTCACAAACACTCACCCCACACACGAACTACGATCGAGGAGGCTTGATTCCCTAGGGATACGTAGGAATCCTATCGCGGTCCGGCCCAGGCCCGGCCTAAACGGTCACATAACGGGACACCGCCGTGTCCTCACGCGGCGACCTACACGGTCACTTCCTCTCCAAAGACGCGATCCAGGATCAGGACCCTTATCTTATCGACGACCCCACTTCTTTCATAAGTGACGTCGCCAGGGGCTTCGTAAGTACCCCGATCTGGATCGCTCTCCATCCCGGCATACGACAAAACCGAGAGGCAAACTTCCGGAGGTCATAACTCCTTCATACGAACTCCGATTGAGGCGTGCCATATATGGTTGGAAAGCTCTCGGCGAGAGCTAGCTTGCCATCACATTCACAAGAGCATGGAAAGGCCATACGGCCCTCTTTGCATGCCAAAAGGTCCGTACGGACCTGCTGCACCAGAACATAATCATTACGAAAATCCCCTTAAAGTCCACGAGATTCCCTCAAATCCCGGAAATCCATCATTACCTAAGAGGTCCGTACGGACCTCTTTGCGATTTTCCACTACTATAAATAGAGGGCTTCCCCTCCTCATTTTAACACACCTCCCACTTCTCTCTTCCTCCACTAAGCCTTGGCTCCCCTTCTAAGACCTTTCGAGGCATTCCCGGCCCCTTCGGATCCTTCCGAGGCCTTAGAGCCCCCTCGAGGTGCTCAGAAGCCTCTCAGAGCGCTCCCGAGACGGCTCCCGCGCCGCCCGAGGCACTCTCGAGGTACTACGAGGCCCCTCGTGGTACTCAGAGGCCTTGCACTGGTCTTTCCCACGGTGTCCGGCTCTTTCAGGAGTCAAACCGGCGATCCCAGGCCTTGCCGAACCTGCCCGAATCCAACCAACGATTCCAACGCACGCCGAACCTGCCCAGGCCCGATCCAGCGATCCCCACGCACGCGAACCTGCGCCCAAACGCAGCCCTACGGTTTCAACTCACGCGAAACTGCGTCAGCGGACCACCGGCATCCCGAAGCAATCAGGAGCGCTACTCCGACCTCAAACACTATTCCCTGCGGAGAGACGAGACACGAACCAACATTGGTAAGGCTTCCTTCCTATTCTATTTCAATACATTTCAATACAATGTAGACATCCGATACAAAGATGCATTTTTAAAAGCACACACACACACACAACTTTTTAAAGGATATTAGGGGTATCCAGAAAGACTCGTTTTACGAGGCGACTCGGGTGAGCTCTAATATTCTAATATTCTCTTCCCGAGGAGTCATCGACCTCAGAACTCAAAATCTCATCACACAAAAACGAGTTTAAAATTTATCTTTAAGCGATGCCCTTTTCAATGTTTTGGGCTTAATAAAAACGGCGTGGCGACTCTACAAAATGCGAAAGCAAAACGGCGAGACACCTCCAACACGCAACGCTAAAACGGAATAAGCCAGATGCCGGGGCGCGATTGTGCTGCCTCTTGGAATGCCCACGCGGTCCCAGCACAGTCGGAAATCAAGTCCCCAACAACAATTGGGGAAAGCATCAGTGAGAAGCCTTTCGACCTTCTCAAGCGCGTCAAAAATGCCATTGAGGAACTGGGTTACCTTCTGTGACCCACTGACCGGCAAAGAAGAAATCGTCTGGAAGCTTGATCTAACCCCGGTCTCTAGAGTCTAGCTTCTAAAATAAAAGACCACGAGTCCGTCGTGTTTAAAGTTTAAGTCTCTCGAGTCGTCCGACGGCCTTATGCTGAAGATTATGTGTTTGTAACAAAATTGCGCTTCTTTATGCTTCGAATAAAAGTTCGACCTTTACGAGTATCCTCATTGCCACTTTAACAAATGATAAATTAACTAACCAAAACAGGTTAATAATGATTCACTTGATAAAGACGCGAGACACATTAATGAACAATGCATTAAACAAATCTTTAAGCATGTTGTCAAACGAGAGAAAAATCGGGCCCAAGCTGCCGAGAATGTTCTAAACAAAATGAATTTGGGAACTGCTGAAGAGTCGAAAGAGACGCAAATCAAAGAATCATACGAGTCCACCTCGTAGGTTCTAGTCTTTGTTCTCATTCAATCGGGTCCTCCTCGGACATTGTAATTAAGTCTTCAATTTTCCATACGAAAGTTTTCTTTCTTTTCTTGCTAGACTTGAGACATTATTTTGCACCCCACATTACATTTAATGAAATGGTTTTGTTCTATGTGATCACTTGCATTGCTCAACAAGTAATTCCACAAATGATTAATGCTTTGATTAATTGGTGTGAGAAAGTCAATCAGTAGCTCCCCATACACCTTACCATACCCCACACAAAGGCCTCCATCAAGCCATACACTTTCCAAAACATGTCCCCACCATAACCTTGACCAAGTCAACGACGGCAGGAACATCAAAGGACAACAAAAGGTCACTCAGCATCAAAAGATTGACCCCATGTCGACAACAATTTAGGGGCTTGCCTTCGCCCTCGTGCGCATCAAGAAAGTTCAAGCAGGGGCTTGCCTTCGCCCTCAGAAGCTGCACAAAAAACAAAAAAAAAAAAAAAAAAAAAAAAAAAAAAAAAGAAGCTCAAGCAGAAGCTACACAAAAAAAAAAAAGCTCAAGCAGAAGCTTCACAAAAATAAATGAGGTCAAGGACCCAGAGCCAACGATCAAGAAGCAATGGATTCATTAAAACTGCCGTCAAATACGACTTGTCAAGGAATCACCTCAAGGCCTGTGCCTCATCATTCAACCTTCCGAGCCTTTTCGCCAAAGGCCGCGCAAATATTCATGCCACGGCCCCAAAGCCAAACACGTTTCAAACCCGAACTACGTCGACCTGAGCTCCTTGTCTTAAGGGGAACGTAGGCATCCAGAAATGGTCCGATCATAAACACATACAAATCCACAAACCCGATCTCATCAATGACCTCTCCTATACACAAACCTTCTTTCACACCAGACCAACTCGATCCTTGATACCGGTTGACTTTCTCCTCGTGATTAATCAAAGCATATCAGGTTTAATTGTTGAATAACCCGAACATCAACAAAGGGTTTTAAGCAAACAAGTGATCATTGTGAACAAATCAAGTTTTCAGATGTCTCGACAAGTCTTCTTTTTCTACAAAATAGGACAATAGAGCTAAACACGATTTTACGTCGCCAAGGGCTTCCATACACTTTTACAAGCTTTTCTGTACTCATACTCTCTCAAAAGAGTCAAACCCAAAAGCATTTCTTTTGTGCCTACATCAAATAAGGCATTCACACAAAAGGGGACCCGTTCCCACCTTTTCAAAAATAAATACGCCCTTGCAAGTGTACATTACGAGTCATTTCTTCCACAAAAGAGGGTCGAACTACGCGGACTGAGCCTCTCACCCGAGGGGAACGTAGGCGGCCTTCATTGGTTCGGTCTTAGGAATACACAAAATTCCAAAAATTGATGCCACCAAGGCTCGGGAAAGAAGCAAGCAAGAGATTTTGCGTCTCGACAAAGCTTTAAAAGTAAATCACAAATCATCACGGTTAAAACACTTCTTGATGAGTTCAAGCACGGTCTACTCTCAAACTCACAACATGCTAAAAGACGACTTAAAACATTTAACAATCAATGTGTACGCGATGCCGATGAATGGATACTCGGTGTTTCGAAGGTCATTCCATGCTACTCGCGTTTGGCCCTTCATCACTCTTTCCTTTCCTCCCTCGTCCCCAACGAGTCTTTTTTCATTCCCTATGAGCGAGTTCTGTCTCCCTCATTCCGAGATCGGGAGTCCTCCTTGTCGTGTCAAACGAACCGTCGCTCTCGAGCATCGTTCACCCGTGCATCGGCTCGGATCTCCTCCCTACGAGTGCAAAGGGGACCTCTCCCCGCCTCTGTCAACTCGAGTCCCGTAGTCAAACAAAGCGTCTCCCATGACATCACGAGGGTTAGACCAAGCTTCGCACTCCTAAGGCTATAGCGGAGATGACAATCTTGCCCCGAATTGCTTCACGCACGCTCCCCAAAACCACTTGGGTCCGCCCGATATGCTACTCATACCAATCCAGGTACTCGATGGTCAAGACAACATTCTCCGGCATCTAAGGAGCACCACAGAGGGAAAGCGGAATACTTCCATACCCTCGGAAAATACATAAAAGCATCGGGATGCGTCATGCGAAAGAAGCTACCTCCACGTTGGCAATGTCATCCCGGCCAAAGAAAGGCTCTGCCTCATCCCGAACCGACGGGAAACAAGCAACGGAACACGTAAAGAGGACCAAGGCAAACACGGAACTCGACAACATAGGAACCTTCCCGACAGGCCCTCCTAGTTTCAATCCCCCAAAGGGAAACCCACCAACGAATCGATGCGTACCAAGATGTGCCATCCATCTCTCCCAAGCAGCATCGATCCATGTCCAAGACAAAAGGTCAACGAGCAAACGTCCACGGACTAAGAGACGCCGGCGACTCAGGCATGGTTTGAAGCCCCTCTCGCAACCATAATGCAAGCAAAGCGGGGCTTCCCCGCATGAATCGGTCCCTCATCACCGATGATCTACACCGTGGAAGGTTTCCCCTGGAACCAAAGGAACGATATCCTCGCCCGCCCGACAATGGCTCGCCATATCAAACAGAGCACCGTCACATATCCTGAGGTAGCCAACCCCGAAAAGAGTGGCTATCAAGCACAAAGCGAACGCGTCCCAGGAGACATCACTCCCGCCACCGCTCATGAAACTGTCAAAGCTGCTTCAGCCCCCAACTGCTCAGAAAACTTGCCAAAGCTGCCTCAGCCTCCATTAACCACAAATGCATCCCCAGCAGAATCGCCAACTGAAATTACCCGGATCCGGCTCGCGCGCGGAGCCCCGGCATCTCGCATTCGTCGCTGTTCGGGAAGTCGCCCGGATCCGAGAGGCAGCACAATCGCGCCCCGGCATCTGGCTTATTCCGTTTTAGCGTTGCGTGTTGGAGGTGTCTCGCCGTTTTGCTTTCGCATTTTGTAGAGTCGCCACGCCGTTTTTATTAAGCCCAAAACATTGAAAAAGGGCATCAGTTTAAAGATAAATTTTAAACTGTTTTTGTGTGATGAGATTTTGAGTTCGGAGGTCAGATGACTCCTCGGGAAGAGAATATTAGAATATTAGAGCTCACCCGAGTCGCCTCGTAAAAACGAGTCTTTCGGATACCCCTAATATCCTTTAAAAAGTTGTGTGATGTGTGTGTGCTTTTAAAAATGCATCTTTGTATCGGATGTCTACATTGTATTGAAATGTATTGAAATAGAATAGGAAGGAAGCCTTACCAATGTTGGTTCGTGTCTGTCTTCCGCAGGGGAATAGTGTTTGAGGTCGGAGTAGCGTTCCGGATTGCTTCGGGGATGCCGGTGGTCCGCGGACAGAGTTTCGGCGTGAGTTGAAACTGTAGGCTGCATTTGGGCAGAGGTTCGGCGTGCGTGGGGATCGTCGGGATCGGTCGGGCGAGAGGTTCGGCGTGCGTTGGAATCGTTGGTTGGATTCGGGGCGAGAGGTTCGGCAAGGTTTGGTATCGCCGGTTTGACTCGGAAAGAGCCGGGACACCGTGGGAAAGACCGAGGCGAGGCCTCGGAGTACCACGAGGGGCCTCGAGTACCTCGAGAGTGCCTCGGGCGGCGCGGGAGCGTCTCGGGAGCGCTCGGAGAGGCTTCTGAGCACCTCGAGGGCTCGGAAGGCCTCGGAAGGATCCGAAGGGGCCGGGAATGCCTCGAAAGGTCTTAGAAGGGGAGCCAGAAGGCTTAGGGAGGAAGAGAGAAGTGGGAGGTGTGTTAAAATGAGGAGGGGAAGCCCTCTATTTATAGTAGTGGAAAGCGCAAAGAGGTCCGTACGGACCTCTTAGGTAATGATGGATTTCCAGGATTTGAGGGAATCTCGTGGACTTTAAGGGGATTTTCGTAATGATTATGTTCGGTGCAAAGAGGTCCGTACGGACCTTTTGGCATGCAAAGAGGTCCGTACGGACTTTCCATGCTCTTGTGAATGTGATGGCAAGCTAGCTCTCGTCGAGAGCTTTCCAACCATATATGGCACGTCTCAATCGGAGTTCGTATGAAGGAGTTATGACCTCAGGAAGTTTGCCTCTGGTTTTGTCGTATCTTTGGGATGGAGAGCGATCCAGTTGGGGTACTTACGAAGCCCCTCGGCGACGTCACTTATGAAAGAAGTGGGGTCGTCGATAAGATAAGGGTCCCGATCTGGATCGCGTCTTTGGGAGAGGAAGTGACCGTGTAGGTCGGTGCGTGAGGACATGGCGGTGTCTGTTATGTGACCGTTTAGGTCGATTGGCCGGACTGTGATAGGATTCCTACGTATCCCTAAGCGGGAATCAAGCACGATCGTAGTTCGTGTGTGGGGTGAGTGTTTGTGAGTGCGGGCGTGGTGGTGCCCTGAAGTGTTGTGTGACCGCCGAGGTCGGTGATAAGGACGTGGTGGTGTCTGAGTGGCCAGTATAGGTCGATGGCCGGACCACGTGTGATAGGATTCCTACGTATCCCTGGCGGGAATCAAGCCTGGTCGTAGTTCAGAGGTCGTGAAATTGTGAGTGAGCGTGGTGGTGCCCTAAAGTGTTGTGTGACCGCCGAGGTCAGTGATAAGGACGGGGTGATGTCCTGATATGTGGTGACCGCCGAGGTCAATTGTGAGGACGTGGTGGTATCCTGGGATGGAAATTTTACGATTTTCCTAATCGGGTGGTTTAAGGCCTTCCGGGCCGGAGATAGTGATTTGGGAGATTTATACGGTCTTCCGGACCGAGTGGTTTAGAGCCTTCCGGCCGGGGATAGTAGTTTGCTGATTTATACATCCTGACCGAGTGGTTTAAAGCCTTCCTGGCCGGGGATAGTGATGTGACGATTTATACTCCTGGTGAGTGGTTTAAAGCCTTCCGGGCTGCCTGTGGTGAAGTAGTGAGGTTTGTGGTGAGTGGACGTGGTGATGTCCTGAGTTGAAACTTAGTTCGGGAGTATGAACCTAAGTTGTGACCTAGTTCGGGAGTATGAACCTAAGTTGTGACCTAGTTCAGGAATATGACCTAAGTTGGGACCTAGTTCAGGAGTATGACCTAAGTTGGGACCTAGTTCAGGAGTATGACCCTAAGTTGGGACCTAGTTCAGGAATATGACCTAAGTTGGGACCTAGTTCAGGAGTATGACCTAAGTTGGGACCTAGTTCAGGAGTATGACCTAAGTTGGGACCTAGTTCAGGAATATGACCTAAGTTGGGACCTTGTTCAGGAGTATGACCTAAGGGAGACTTAGTTCAAGAGTATGACCCTAAGTTGGGACCTAGTTCAGGAATATGACCCTAAGTTGGGACCTAGTTCAGGAATATGACCTAAGTTGAGACTATTCTAAGGCGTCTGGACCTAAGTTGAGTTTGATGGGCATTTTGTGGATCCTATATGGAACTTTGTTTGTGGGAATTTTTGGAAAGGCATCATGCCAGTCTTTGATTCTTCTTTTATGTAGCATTTATTACGGCTATGTCTTGCGTTTGAAGTTTATTGACATACCTTTCTTTGTGTTTACCTGCAGGAGGAGGCACCTTTGTGAGGAGGAAGTTGAATTGTTGAGGATGTGGGGCACCTCGACCCAGACGAAGAAGGGCGTGGTGGCGTCTTTGGGTGAATTCTTTGAAGTGTTAGAGGGCATGGGGCGCCCCGATCGAGTTGTTGAAATCTGCGGATGCGCTGGCGTTTTGATCGAAGTCGGTGAAAGGATGAGGACGCGACTGAGCCTTTGTTCGAACTTGCGGTGAGGGCGAGGTGGAACTCTCGGCTCGAACTTAGTGAGGGCGAGGTAGCGCCTGTCTGAACTTGCGGTGAGGGCGAGATGGAGCCTCTGTGCGAACTTGGTGAGGGCGAGGTAGCGCCTCGTCTCGAACTTGCGGTGAGGGCGAGGTGGAACCTCTGCCCGAACTTGGTGAGGGCGAGGTAGCGCCTCTGTCGAACTTGCGGGGAGGGCGAGATGGAGCCTCTATCTCGAACTTGGTGAGGGCGAGGTAGCGCTCTGCGAACTGCGGGGGAGGGCGAGATGGAGCCTCTGTCGAACTTGGTGAGGGCGAGGTAGCGCCTCTGGCTCCGAACTTGCGGTGAGGGCGAGGTGGAACCTCTATCCCGAACTTGGTGAGGGCGAGTGCGCGCCTGCGTCTCGAACTTGCGGGGAGGGCGAGATGGAGCCTCTGTCCGAACTTGGTGAGGGCGAGGTGGCGCCTCCTACGTCGAACTTGCGGTGAGGGCGAGGTGGAACTCTGCATGCGAACTTGGTGAGGATGAGGTAGCGCCCTGTCCGAACTTGCGGTGAGGGCGAGATGGCGCCTGCATGCGAACTTGCGGTGAGGGCGAGATGGCGCCTGTCTGCGAACTTGCGGGGAGGGCGAGATGGAGCCTGTCCGAACTTGGTGAGGGCGAGTAAGCGCCTCGTGCCGAACTTGCGGTGAGGGCGAGGTGGAACCTGCACGTCAAGATAGTGATGGGGGAGGTTTATACGGTCTTCGGACCGAGTGGTTTAAAGCCTTCCGGAACACTTTGTGGTGAAGTAGTGAGGTTTGTGGTGAGTGGACGTGGTGATGTCCCGAGTTGAAGCTTAGTTCGGGAGTATGAACCTAAGTTGTGACCCTAGTTCGGGAGTATGACCTAAGTTGGGACCTAGTTCGGGAGTATGAACCTAAGTTGGGACCCTAGTTCAGAATATGACCTAAGTTGGGACCCTAGTTCGGGAGTATGAACCTAAGTTGTGACCTAGTTCAGAATATGACCTAAGTTGGGACCTAGTTCAGAGTATGACCTAAGTTGGGACCTAGTTCAGAGTATGACCTAAGTTGGGACCTAGTTCGGGAATATGACCTAAGTTGGGACCTTGTTCGGGAGTATGACCTAAGGGAGACTTAGTTCAAGAGTATGACCCTAAGTTGGGACCTAGTTCGAGAATATGACCCAAGTTGGGACCTAGTTCAGAGTATGACCTAAGTTGGGACCTAGTTCGGAGTATGACCTAAGTTGGGACCTAGTTCGGGAATATGACCTAAGTTGGGACCTAGTTCGGGAGTATGACCTAAGTTGGGACCTAGTTCAGGGAATATGACCTAAGTTGGGACCTTGTTCAGAGTATGACCTAAGGAGACTTAGTTCAAGAGTATGACCCTAAGTTGGGACCTAGTTCGGGAATATGACCCTAAGTTGGGACCTAGTTCGGGAATATGACCTAAGTTGAGACTATTCTAAGGCGTACGGACCTAAGTTGAGTTTGATGGGCATTTTGTGGATCCTATATGGAACTTTGTTTGTGGGAATTTTTGGAAAGGCATCATGCCGTCGGGGATTCTTCTTTTATGTAGCATTTATTACGGCTATATGTCTTGCGTTTGAAGTTTATTGACATACCTTTCTTTGTGTTTACTGCGGGAGGAGGCACCTTTGTGAGGAGGAAGTTGAATTGTTGAGGATGTGGGGCACCTCGGCCGAGATGAAGAGGACATGGTGGCGTCTTTGGCTGAATTGCTGAAGTGTTAGAGAGGCGTGGGGCGCCTCGATCGAGTTGTTGAAATGTTGAGGACGTGTGGCGCCCACGGCCAGAAGTTCTTGAAAATGCTGCGGATCTTGGCTGGCGTTTTTAGTGAAGTCGGTGAAAGGATGAGGACGCGACGGAGCCTTTGTTCGAACTTGCGGTGAGGGCGAGGTGGAACCTCTGCACTGAACTTGGTGAGGGCGAGGTAGCGCCTCTGTCGAACTTGCGGTGAGGGCGAGATGGAGCCTCTGGTCCGAACTTGGTGAGGGCGAGGTAGCGCCTCTGTACGAACTTGCGGTGAGGGCGAGGTGGAACCTCCGTCCGAACTTGGTGAGGGCGAGGTAGCGCCTCTGTGCGAACTTGCGGGGAGGGCGAGATGGAGCCTCTATCTGAACTTGGTGAGGCGAGGTGGCGCCTCTGTGCGAACTTGCGGGGAGGGCGAGATGGAGCCTCTGTCGGCGGGCTTGGTGAGGGCGAGGTAGCGCCTCTGTCCGAACTTGCGGTGAGGGCGAGGTGGAACCTCTGTGCGAACTTGGTGAGGATGAGGTAGCGCCTCTGTCTCGAACTTGCGGTGAGGGCGAGATGGCGCCTGCTCTCGAACTTGCGGTGAGGGCGAGATGGCGCCTCTGTCCGAACTTGCGGTGAGGGCGAGATGGAGCCTTTGTGCGAACTTGGCGAGGCGAGGTAGCGCCTCTGTCGAACTTGCGGTGAGGGCGAGATGGAGCCTCTGTCCGAACTTGGCGAGGGCGAGGTAGCGCCTCTGTGCGAACTTGCGGGGAGGGCGAGATGGAGCCTCTATCCGAACTTGGTGAGGGCGAGGTAGCGCCTCTGTCGAACTTGCGGGGAGGGCGAGATGGAGCCTCTGTCGAACTTGGTGAGGGCGAGGTAGCGCCTCTGTGCGAACTTGCGGTGAGGGCGAGGTGGAACCTCTGTCCGAACTTGGTGAGGATGAGGTAGCGCTCTCTGTCGAACTTGCGGTGAGGGCGAGATGGCGCCTCTGTCTCGAACTTGCGGTGAGGGCGAGGTGGAACCTGTCTCCGAACTTGGTGAGGATGAGGTAGCGCCTCGTCCGAACCTTGCGGTGAGGCGAGATGGCGCCTACTGTCTCGAACTTGCGGTGAGAGGCGAGATGGCGCCTCTGTCTCGAACTTGCGGTGAGGGCGAGATGGAGCCTTTGCCGAACTTGGCGAGGGTGAGGTAGCGCCTGGCCCGAACTTGCGGTGAGGGCGAGATGGAGCCTCTGTGCTCGAACTTGGGCAGCGAGGCGAGGTAGCACCTCTGTACGAACTTGGCGAGGACGTGGGACGCCTCAGATGCCTGACAAGGAGAGGAGGGATGGCTCATCTTCTTTTTCCTTCTTCGTTCTTATTCTGTGGACTTCTTGGATTATCCGGTTGAGGAAGGTGCTGGGTTCACCGAGGACGATGATGTGGGCGGAGGCGCCGAGATGCCGAATTTCTCGTTTGTGGAGGAGGATGATGATGAATCGGATTAGGGCTCTTTTGCTTTTCCTCTTTCCATTGTTTTTTTGTAGAGCAGAGACATTTTTGTACCTGTAATAAAACACTTGTATTTGCACTGAAGAAAGTATTTTATTTAAGATGTAATGACGTATTTGTGATTCGGGATTGACCTAGGAATTGTTGCTAGCTTATTATTATTTTTGTGCATGTCGCATGAGCCGGGGAATGCATTTGTGGTTAATGGAGGCCGAGGCAGCTTTGGCAAGTTTTACGAGCAGTTGGGGGTGGGCAGGCTTTGGCTGATTTCATGAGCGGTGGCGGGAGTGATGTCTCCTGGGACGCGTTCGCTTTGTGCTTGATAGCCACTCTTTTCGGGGTTGGCTACCTCGGGATATGTGACGGTGCTCGTTTGATATGGAGGCCATTGTCGGGCGGGCGAGGATATCGTTCCTTTGGTTCCAGGGAAACCTTCCACGGTGTAGATCATCTCGGTGATGAGGGACCGATTCATGCGGGGAAGCCCCGCTTTGCTTGCATTATGGTTGCGAGAGAGGCTTCAAACCATGCACGAGTCTCCGGCGTCTCTTAGTCCGTGGACGTTTGCTCGGTGACCTTTTGTCTTGGACATGGATCGCCCGCTTGGGAGAGATGGATGGCACATCTTGCACTGATCGTGATTCGTTGGTGGGTTTCCCTTTGGGGGATTGAAACTAGGAGGGCCTGTCGGGAAGGTTCCTATGTTGTCGAGTTCCGTGTTTGCCTTGGTCCTCTTTTACGTGTTCCGTTGCTTGTTTCAGTCCGTCAGTTCGGGATGAGGCAGAGCCTTTCTTTGGCCGGGATGACATTGCCAACGTGGAGGTAGCTTCTTTACGCATGACAGATCCGATGCTTTTATGTATTTTCGAGGGTATGGAAGTATTCCGCCCCTCTGTGGTGCTCCTTAGATGCCGGAGAATGTTGTCTTGACCATCGAGTACCTGGATTGGTATGAGTAGCATATCGGGCAGACCCAAGTGGTTTTGGGGAGCAGGCGTGAAGCAATTCTGGGGCAAGATTGTCGTCTCCGCTATAGCCTTAGGAAAATCGTAAAATTTCCATCCCAGGATACCACCACGTCCTCACAATTGACCTCGACGGTCACCACATATCAGGACATCACCCCGTCCTTATCACTGACCTCGGCGGTCACACAACACTTTAGGGCACCACCACGCTCACATACACTCACAATTTCACGACCTCTGAACTACGACCAGGCTTGATTCCCGCCAGGGATACGTAGGAATCCTATCACAGGGTCCAGCCATCGACCTATACGGTCACTCAGGACACCACCACGTCCTTATCACTGACCTCGGCGGTCACACAACACTTCAGGGCACCACCACGCCCGCACTCACAAACACTCACCCCACACACGAACTACGATCAGGCTTGATTCCCGCTAGGGATACGTAGGAATCCTATCACAGGGTCCAGCCAACTGACCTAAACGGTCACATAACAGGACACCGCCATGTCCTCACGCACTGACCTACACGGTCACTTCCTCTCCCAGCACGCGATCCAGATTAGGACCCTTATCTTATCGACGACCCCACTTCCTCCGTAAGTGACGTCGCCGAGGGGCTTCTGTAAGTACCCCAATCTGGATCGCTCTCCATCCCAGCATACGACAAAACCAGGGGCAAACTTCCGAAGGTCATAACTCCTTCATACGAACTCCGATTGAGACGTGCCATATATGGTTGGAAAGCTCTCGACGAGAGCTAGCTTGCCATCACATTCACAAGAGAATGGAAAGTCCGTACGGACCTCTTTGCATGCCAAAAGGTCTGTACGGACCTCTTTGCACCAGACATAATCATTACAAAAATCCCCTTAAAGTCCACGAGATTCCCTCAAATCCCGGAAATCTAAAATTTTGGATTACCTAAGAGGTCCGTACGGACCTCTTTGCAACTTTTCCTACACTATAAATAGAGGGCTCCCCCTCCCTCATTTTTCACACCTCCCACTTCTCTCTTCCTCCCTAAGCCTTCTGGCTCCCCTTCTAAGACCTTTCGAGGCATTCCCGGCCCCTTCGGATCCTTCCGAGGCCTTCCGAGCCCCCTCGAGGTGCTCCGAAGCCTCTCCGAGCGCTCCCGAGACGCTCCCGCTGCCCCGAGGCACTCTCGAGGTACTCGAGGCCCCTCGTGGTACTCCGAGGCCTTGCCTCGGTCTTTCCCACGCGTGTCCCGCTCTTTCCGAGTCAAACCGGCGATCCCAAACCTTGCCGAACCTGCGCCCGAATCCAACCAACGATTCCAACGCACGCCGAACCTCTCGCCCGACCGATCCCGACGATCCCCACGCACGCCGAACCTGCGCCCAAACGCAGCCTGCGGTTTCAACTCACGCCGAAACTCGTCCGCGGACCACCGGCATCCCGAAGCAATCCGAACGCTACTCCGACCTCAAACACTATTCCCTGCGGAAGACAGAGACACAAACCAACATTGGTAAGGCTTCCTTCCTATTCTATTTCAATACATTTCAATACAATGTAGACATCCGATACAAAGATGCATTTTTAAAAGCACACACACATCACACAACTTTTTAAAGGATATTAGGGGTATCCGAAAGACTCGTTTTACGAGGCGACTCGGGTGAGCTCTAATATTCTAATATTCTCTTCCCGAGGAGTCATCTCGACCTCCGAACTCAAAATCTCATCACACAAAAACAGCTTTAAAATTTATCTTTAAACCGATGCCCTTTTTCAATGTTTTGGGCTTAATAAAAACGGCGTGGCGACTCTAGAAAATGCGAAAGCAAACGGCGAGACACCTCCAACACGCAAGCTAAAACGGAATAAGCCGGATCTTAGGGCGCGATTGTGCTGCCTCTCGGATCCGGGCGACTTCCCGAACGGGCCCGACGAATGCGAGATGCCGGCTCGCGCGCGAGCCGGATCCGGTAATTTCGGTTGGCGACTACTGGGGAGAAGGTTGAATTGTTGAGGCGTGGGGCGCCTCGACCAGAGATGAAGAGGACGTGGTGGCGTCTCAGGTGAATTGCTTAAGTGTTAGAGGGCATGGGGCGCTTCGATCGAGTTGTTGAAATGATGCGGATCTGTTTGGCGTTTTGACCGAAGCCGCCGAAAGGATGAGGACGCGATGGCGCCTTTGTCCGAACTTCTTGTGAGGGGCGAGGTGGCGCCTCGGTCGAGACTTGCGGTGAGGGCGAGGTGGCGCCGCTGTCCGAACTTGCGGTGAGGGCGAGGTTACGCCTTTGTCCGGACTTGTGGTGAGGCGACGTTACGCCTTTCGTCTCGAGATGATGAGGTGGGCGGCGGAGGCGCCGAGATGCCGGATTTCTCGCTTGTGGAGGATGATGATGATGAGTCGGATTAGGAGCTCTTTTTGCTTTCCCTCTTTCCGTTGTTTTTTTTTTTTTTTTTGTAGAGGCAACGAGACATTTTTTGTACCTGTAATAAAACACTTGTATTTGCACAGCAAAGTATTTTATTTTAAGATGTAATGACGTATTTGTGATTCCAGGGATTGACCTAGGAATTGTTGCTATTATTATTTTTATTTTTGTACATGCCACGTGAGCTGAGAGTGCGTTTGTGGGTAGTGTTGGTTTGCCGGAAATGGCTTTGGCCGTTGTTTGACCGTTTGGAGCAAGGTTTTGCCGAGGACAGGTGGTTTTGTACTGTTTCGGGGAAATGGGTTACTGTTTGCAAGGAGGTCCGTACGGACATACTTAGCATGCAAGAGGTCCGTACGGACCAACCTTGCTTTTGGGAAGGACATAAATGCTTTCCAAAGGCCTGGTTCTTCCTCATTTCCCCATTTGCAGCCATTTTCGAGCTTTCTTCCCCATTTTCTCTAGGAACCTCCATTTTTGCCATGGATTCTTCGTATGTCCCTAGAATTTTGCCGAGGCTTTCGCAGAGAGGCAAGCACACTTCCTCGAGCAAAGCTGAAAACGTGGATGCGGCGCCGTATGAGGCATCGAGAGACGGGCTTTCGAGGTAAGGTTTCGTCTTTGCTCGGTTTGGTCTTTTAAGGAGTTGGTTCTGATTGGGATTTGTTGAGGGCTGCCGCGAGTTCAGGATGTTAGGAGGCACGTGTCTTGTTTCTCCTACAATGAAATGGTGCCCACTTTGGAAGATTTTCGGGCTTTGATTGGAGGGCCTGAGGCGGAGGCCATCTCGCTTCCTTTGGTTGGTGGTGCTGCTGTGAGCGTGAAGCTTGCGAGACTTTCTTCGTACGCCGTTGGAAGAAGTGCAGGGCATGATCCTTGATTCGGGTCATATCGACATTTCGAGCCGCCGGAGCGGTTCATGGTTGATGATGAGAGTGACGTCTCTTGGGATGTATTTGCCTTGTGCGTGATGGCGACGCTTTTTCGGTTAGTTTCCTTGGCATTTGTGATGGCGCTTTTCGCTAGATGTGGTAGGGCACTTGCAGAGCTGGAGAGGATATTGTCCCGTTGGTGCCGGGGGAGACTCTTTCATGGTATCGACCGTCGGCGACCGGGGATCGTTTTATGAGAGGGGGAAGCCCCGCTTTACTCACCTTGTGGCTGCGAGAGAGACTTCAGGCCATGCCCGAGGCTCCGACGTCGTTTAGCCCGTGGTCATTTGCTAAGCGACCTCTTGTGTTGGATATGGAGCAGTCCGCCTGGGAGAGATGGATGGCACAGCTTGGTACGCATCAGATTCGCTGGTGGGTTCCGCACTGGAGGATTGAGACCAGTGAGGATCTTGGCAGAAGGGT
>JAFEMH010004463.1:0-208259 GCA_022495995.1 Adenophora triphylla var. japonica | reverse complement strand
CGTCGAGGACCCGCCCTCTGTTCATCAATCCCGGGAATTCCATTTTACACAGCACCGCAATCGTGCACGTCCCACCAGAGCTGTGTTCGTTGTTCGGCGGTGGTACCGGGACTCTCAGGAGGCCGGGATGGGGGCTTGGCCTCTGGAAGGTTCTTATGGCCTTACGTCATAACCGCATGGCTCAGACAGAGGGTAACAGTTGACTTCTCTGGGAGACAATGATGAGATGTTAGAGGCCGTAGGGAGTGGGCCACGCGTGCTTCGGGGGAAGCCCTGTGTAGCTGGGTGTAGTAATAAGGTTCCGAAGCGGCGATGGCACCTTCGATCTGTGCTTGTTTGCTCACCTTTTGACAAGTTTCTCAATAGCCATGAGGACCTCGCCAAACTTCTTTCCAATCGTTGGGAAATTTCTTCGGGGTAAGGTCCCGTGCTCATCATGTTATCCACCGACTTGGCCACGGGAATTGAATGACTGCCCCGGTGACAGAGGTGGGTAGGACCTTGCCGTTTTGACATCGGGAGACGGGTTCCCGGTACTCTCGACCACTCTCTCGTTAGCCGGAGGGGGCGACGGCAAGGTTTAGACACGGAATGGCCTAACGGGATAAAAGGGGAAAGCTCACGTGGCATGCGGTTTCCGTTTTTTTTTTTTTTGATTGATTTTTTTTTGTTGTTTTAATTTACTTAAAACATGTTTTCTGAGTCCTAGGTAGGTTGGAAAAGATTGCTCTTCTTTTCGCAACTATGCTAGATCCCGGGGCCGAGACCATACTCGCGCGGCTATAAGCCCCTCGTTTTGCACCCGTATTTCGACATCCCAGGGGACACCCTGTGCGAGGGTCCTATAGTGCAAGCGGTTTCCACCGGCCTAAAAGAAAAATCGAACCTAAGGACCGAGCTCATGTTCGTTTTGATGCGTTAGCCATGTGAATAGTGAACCGAGCCGCCACCGAGTCAAGATCGTCAAGAGTTCGGCATGACCTTCTCTTGCTTGCTTGCGCAAGGGATCTCGTGACGTTAGGCGTTGGCCGGGTCATATCGTCATGGCCGACGTATCAAAGGCGTGATGACATGGTGTCATGCAAGCATGGATGTATATCCGGGACGGAACATCGTTCCTGGCGTAGCTTCGAAATCAAGATCGTGTCAAGATTTTAGCATGACCTTTCATCGCTTGCTTGCGCAAGGGATCTTGAGTTCCGAGCCTTGACTCAAAAATGGCCTAATGGTATATGTATCCAGCCGTATGACACGGACCGGGTAAAACCAACCGAGTCTCGGACAGAGTGTGACTCAAGACTCCAACGTGCGGTTGACGCTGCTAGGATGGGATGTTTGGAATGATCCCGTGCGCGCCCAAGCAGGCCTAGGAAGACCAAACGGATCGCAACCGAGACCACTCCGGTTAAGGGTTGTAGTGTGCGGTGTATCCGAGAAAGGCATAGTGTGCGGTAACCGAGGCAAAGAAGTGGTAGAGTGCGGTGTAACCGAGGCAAGAAGGCGCGTAGTGTGCGGTCTCTAAAATTCTTTTTCCGAGTAAAATAGAAGTTTTTGAAGAATTTTAAATGTATGCACAGATGTATATTGATGCATTTTTTTGTATTTTTATTTTTTTTTGTAAAATAAAACGAAGCACGTGCACACACACACAACAGCTTAAAGGAAGGGGTAAAATGAAAGTTTGACCCTCATCATCGTTTTTTTTAAAAATCTTTTTGTTTTGTTTAAAAGTTTTTAAAACAAAATTTCCCCAATGGAGTCGCCAATCGAAATTACCCGGATCTCGAGAAAGGCCTCGCGGCCCCGGCATCCGGCGCCTTTCGCGTCGGAGGTGTCTCGCCGTTTGTTTTCGCATTCGTAGAGTCGCCACGCCGTTTTTATTAAGCCCAAAACATTGAAAAGGGCACGCTTAAAGATAATTTTAAACCGTTTTTGTGTGATGAGATTTTGAAGTTCGGAGGTCGATGACTCCCCGGAAGAGAATATTAGAATATTAGAGCTCACCCGAGTAGCCTCGTAAATGAGTCTTTCGGATACCCCTAATATCCTTTAAATGTTGTGTGTGTGTGTGTGTGTGCTTTTAAAAATGCATGTCAGACGGATGTCTACATTGTATGCTATGTATGGAAATGTATTGAAATAGTATAGGAAGGAAGCCTTACCAATGTTGGTTCGTGTCTCCGCCTTCCGCCGGTGGAATAGTGTTTGAGGTCGAAGTAGCGTTCCTGCATGGACGGGATTGCTTCGGAGAGGCCGCTTGTCTCGGACGCAGTTTCGGCGTGAGTTGAGGTTGTAGGGCCGCGTCGGGCAGAGGTTCGCGTGGCGTGGGGATCAAGCCTGGGATCACTCGGCAGAGGTTCGGCGTGCGTTGTGGTGGCAGGAGTCACTCGGGCACAGTTTCGGCGTGGTTTGGGATCGCCGCTTGACTCCTGGAAAGAGCCGGACACCGTGGAAAGACTGTGCAAGGCCTCGGAGTACCACGAGGGGCCTCGTGAGTACCTCGAGAGTGCCTCGGGCAGCGCGGAGCGTCTCGGGAGCGCTGGGAGGCTTCTGAGCACCACAAGGGGCTCTAAGGCCTCTAAGGATCCGAAAGGGGCCGGAGTGCCTCGAGAGGACTCTAGAGGGGAGCCAAGGCTAAGGGAGGAAGAGAGAAGAGGGAGGTGTGTCAAAATGAGGAGGGGAGCCCTCTATTTATAGTAAAAATTTCGGAGCAAAGAGGTCCGTGACGGACCTTCTTGGTTATCCGTAATTTTGGATTTCCTCGATTTGAGGGAATGCGCAATGATGGTGAATATTCGGAATGATGGTGTCCCCGAGCAATAAGGTCCGTACGACTCATCTTGCATGCAAAGAGGTCCGTACGGACCAACTCCGCAGGGAGTAATCATTTCTTCCGGATTTGAGGGAATATTGTGGACTTTAAGGGATTTAGTAATCATTGACACAAAGAGGTCCGTACGGACCTTAATTGCTTTTCTCGATTTCGAAAATTCCCAAAAGGTCCTTTTGTCCCTTTTATCCCAGGAAGGCTCCTCCTTGGTTTGCTCGAGAGGGTTTGAGAGGGTTTTGAGTGAGAGAGGCCTCCGAGACCGCAAAGTGGATGAGTCTGCGGTGTTTCCCGTGTGTTTGAAAGGGGCGATCCAGATTGGGGTACTTACGGGGAGTGTTGCATGATTTTTGGAAATATTAATAAGACTCAAATTATCACAAAGTATAAGGTCAAAATATTGCTATCAAGACCATAATCATCAAGCATGTGTTTTAACCAAATTAGTTGTGAACAACAACTACCAACCGCTACATATTCTCGATTCACCATGGATAATGAAACACAATTTTGTTTTCTACTATACCATGATACTAAATTATTTCCCAAGTAAAAACATCCCCACTTCAGTACTTTTCCTATCATCCATATCCCCGCCCTAATCCGGAGTCACTAAAGCCTACTAAATTAGTATTAGTATCTTTACTATACCAAATCCCTAAATCACTAGTTCCGTAAACATATTTAATGATCTTTTCACGTAATTTAGGTGAGACACTTTAGGATTGGATTGATATCTAGCACATACACACACACCGTACATCAAATCGTGGCGACTAGAAGTAAGGTAAAGGAGACTACCAATCATGGAACGATATAGGGTTGGATCAACATCTTCTCCCACTTGATCTTTTCCAATCTTGAGAGAAGTGCCCATAGGAATTTTTGAGCTCTTCGAACCTTCCAACCCAAACTTCTTCACCAGTGTTCCTTGCATATTTGCTTTGGGAGATGAAAATCCCTTCACTTGATTGCTTAACCCGCATGCCTAGAAAGAAGTTAAGTTCCCCCATCATGCTCATTTCAAATGTTGATGTCATAGCCTCTACAAAATCATTTAAACAAGTTTTTGATGTAGAGCCATATACTATGTCATCAACATAGATTTGAACCACGACAAGTTCTTTTCCATGTTTAAGAATGAATAAAGTCCTATCTCGCTTCTCCTCTAGTAAAACCATATTCTAGTAAAAACTAGTTAACCTTACCATACCATGCACGTGGAGCTTGCTTCAACCCATAAAGAGCTTTATCAAGTCTATACACATGGTCTCGGTTGAAATGGATCTTCAAAGCCTTTTCGTTGTTCAACAAAACTTCCTCATCTAAGTATCCATTTAAAAAGGCCGCTTTGACGTCCATTTGAAACAATGTGATTTTAAGAAAACAAGCAATGGCCAATAAAAGTCTTATTGACTCAATTCTAGCCACAGTGCAAAGGTCTCGGCCATAGTCAATACCTTCCACTTGTGTATAGCCTCGAGCCACAAGACGAGCCTTGTTCCTAACAATGTTTCCATACTCATCGGCCTTATTTTTGAAAATCCATTTTGTCCCAATAACATTAGTGTTTGAGGGACGGGTACTAAAGACCAAACATTGTTACGAGCAAATTGATCAAGTTCATCTTGCATTGCTTGAATCCAAAAATTATCTTTTAAAGCTTCAATCACATTTTTAGGTTCTACAGATTAAGTAAAACAAGAGTATGTTACCTTTGAGTATGTGGTGGACATGCACACATACCTTACCATGTCACGGGCCACTAATGGAATTCATACGTCTTGTTTGTACACCCTCATTCACCTCCCCAATTACTTGGGTTGTAGGATGATTCCTACCGATTCTAGGTGGAGGATCTCTTCTCACATTCTCGTGAACCCTCCGTTTCAACTCCTTCTTGATCTTCATTTGCCGGATCGGAATCGATGCTATCTCGAGGTGTTATCTCATCAATGGTAACACCTCGCTCGCTCGTGTTACTATCGTTGTTAGCACTCGTGGTAACACCCGTGGTAACACCTTCGGACTCGACTTCTTCCAACAGCTCCAAGGGTGTCTCTTGAACATTTTCTCCCGCAATACTTGAGTGATCATCAAAAACAATATTCATGGATTCTTGGATGGTTTTTAGCCTTAGATTAAATACCCTATATGCACGACTATTTGAAGCATAACCAAGAAAGATGGCCTTATCACTCTTAGAGTCCAATTTTGCTAAGTAGTCCCGATCATTGAGAATGTAACACACACAACCAAAGACATGAAAATAATGAACTTTTGGTTTTCTACCATTCAAAATTTCGTATGGAGTCATGGTTGTGCCGGGTCTTAGAAAACTCTATTGGGCCGTGTGACAAGCCGTATTTAGTGCCTCCGCCCAAAATCTTTTCGAAATTCTTTTGAAAATAACATCACACGAGTCATTTCAAGTAAAGTCCTATTCTTCCTTTCACCTACCCCATTTTGTTGAGGTGTTTTTGGGGCTGAAAATTCATGGTGAATACCTTTTCTTTCACAAAAATTTGAAAAAGAAACATTCTCAAATTCCCTCCCATGATCGGACCTAATTCGAAAAATTGAAGCACAAAACATGTTTTTGATCTTAGAGTGCAAGATTTTGAACTTTTCAAAAGTCTCGCATTTTTCCCTTAAAAAATAAACCCATGTAAATCGTGGAAAATCATCAACAATGACATAAGTATATTTCTTGCCCCCAAAACTTTCTATCTCAAGTGGACCCATTAGATCCATATGCAAGAGTTGAAAACAATGTGTAGTACCAAAGTGTGTTGCTCATTGTGTTGGGCAAAGACTACGGGTAACACGAGTTTGTTTCCCTTGAGACAATCCTCACAAACAATTTTTTGTTTAAGATCAAGACTAGGGAATGCCTTGGACAAAGATCTAGATTAACAATCTTTTCTATGTTACGAAAGTGAACATGTCCCAACTTTTGATGCCACAATGTAGTGTTATCAAGTTTTGCCGAATGGCATACTTGCTTGTCTTCAACAAGATAACAATTATCACTAGATCTTGTACCGTCATTACACAATTGTTAATCTTGTCATAAACTTCACAAGTATCTTTATTAAATTTCACCTCTAAGTTGTCATCACAAAGTTGACTAATACTAATTAAATTAGTTACAAGTCCATCAACATGTAAGACATTCTTTAAGGTTGGAAATCTGCACATTTAGTGTCCCTCTCCCAATGATATTACTCTTGCTCCCACCACCATAAGTTACACTACCCCCATGAATTGTTTCATAATCTTTTAAAAACAATTTTGTTCCCCGTCATATGACGTGAACACCCACTATCAAAGTACCAAGAACCTTCAATATTTGTTTTTAAAGCAAAGGTACACAACATCACATTTCAGATTAGCTTTTGGTTTCCACACCTTTTTTGAATTTTTACCATTCTGATCGGGTGTTATCCCGTGTGCCGGGCAACACCTCGTAACACCAAGTGGACCGGACGCTTTTTCGAAACAATATGGCATTTATTTTTAAAATGTCCAGGTGTGTGACAAGATTGACACACCTTCCCTTTGTCACATGGTTCTTTGAAGAAGAATCTTTGTCAAAACCGCTCCTTAACAAAACAATTCTCATTATCATTCATAGACAAAGTAGAAAGAATACTATTCAAAGATTCTTGAAAACCAATACCGCTTCCCGAGAGGTGTACTCAAGTTCAAGATCTCATCCAATTTGGTAGATCCAAAGGTTGAGCTTCTTCAAGGTGGTTTCTGGCTAGAGTCAAATTGCCCTTGACTCTTTCAAGCTCGATTTCTCTCTTTGTTGCTTGAACCTCCATATGAGTCACATAGGCCCGGAGTCCTTCATTCTTCTTGGTTAAGGACTTAACCAAATTGTTCTCTTTCTTCCATTCCACGAGCAATGCCTCGTAAAGGTCTTTTAATCCGGAAATGAGGTCATCTTTGCTCGCTCATCCTCTTGTGTACTTCCCGTATCGTGGTTAGAAGAGCTAACAAAACAAACAAAGATTATTATCACATAATTCATCATACTGTCTGGTGTGATCACGTATGTTATCTCAGATCGGATAACACCTTGGGTAACACCGTCCTTTCCGTGTTACTTACCGTGACAAACATGGTTGTTTGATCAGTATTCTACCTCCCGAGATGGTCCTTCATCCTCATCATCACCGAGAGAAACCCATAGGTTCTTTCCTCTCTTCCTTAGAGTATTTGCACACTCATTGGAATAGTGACCCCAACCCGAGCAAGCATGACATTGAATGGATTCAATGTGCTTTGGATCAGACCTAACCGATCCGATGATGCTCTTCTTGGGTTCAACTTTGGGTTAGATGGGAAAGTCCTTTTGGCATCGAATCATAGACCTTGGTTTGCTTCTCCTTTCGCTTTCACCTCGCATTTTTTCATTGTTATACTTTCTAACCATAGAATTGTATTTTCTAGCAAGTAAAGCAACACTAGCATTCTCATCAATTTCTTCAAAAACCTCATCTTCGTTTTCATCCAAAGAACTCGAGGCTTCGAGTTTTCAAAACAACATTTTTCCCTTTAGATGCTTCACTTTGATCTAAGAGATTTAACTCAAAGTTTTTCAAAATACTCATTAAAGAATTGATATCCATAGTTGCAAGATTGTGAGCCTCTTCAATAGATGAAACTTTCATATTAAAACGCTCAGAAAGGGTTCTAATTGCTTTTGAGACAAGTTGTTTGTTGGTAAAAGGTTCACCCAACAATTGACACTCATTAGCAATATCAAATAATTTTTCAAAATAAGAAGGAATAGTTTCATTTTCACCCATCCTTAATCTTTCAAATCTGCTAGTAAGACCCCTAAGCTTAGTTTCACGCACACCGCCATCACCTTCACAAAAACGTTGTAAAATATCCCATGCTTCTTTGTAGTGGAACTGCTTTTGAATAAGTTTGAAAATATGCATATCAACCCACTCAAAAATGGCATTAAGTGCCTTTTCATTGAAACTAGCTTGGTTGATCTCTTCCATGTTCCATTCTCGATTCAGTTTGACTCGTACGTCACCATCTTCATCAGGTAACATTGGTAAGGAGTAACCATTTGTTATAGATCGCCATGCTCGAAGATCAATTGATTTGATATGCGAGCGTAGACGGATCTTCCAATAACAATAATTCGAGCCATCTAACACAGAAGACGCTTATTATTAGGATTAGCCGGATCATAAGCCATGACACCTAGACCAAGCACTTAGTATCGTCAAGTGACTCCGCTCCGATACCAATTGAAATTGTCAATGGCTTCACCGGAAAGCAGATGTTACCGTAGATGTTACCCAACACCTTGGTTAACACACCGACTGACAAAGACACACACACCAAAATAAATAGTTTATAAAAACTTTGTGCAATGCGGAAATAAATAACACAAGATATAATTTTCTCAAGTTATATAAATATATAACTTGAGTGTGCCTAGATGGCGAAGACTTTATAATCAATATAGCAAAATTACAAAGCCGAAAGTTCCCTATTGCTAATACAATGATAATGCTCTATGGAACTAAATGAGACAAAGAACGAATCCTATCCTTAGCCAACACTCTCTTAAACACTAAGTGTTTAAGCTAGAATCACAAGGGAGGAAGGATATGCGAACCAAAGAACTTTGTCTCTCTTGTGCTATGGTGTGTGTGTTTGATATTTGGCCTGCTTCAAATGAAACACACCTAGCCTATTTATAGCCTTCCAATGCCTTGGAGGCTACTCCAAAATAACAGCCTTGGACCTTCAGATCGTGTGAGAGGAGTGGAGAGATTTCTTGGCTTGAATTCCTCTTCATACGCCAACTTCCCTAGAATGTAGCAACCGATTTCTTGAAGCCCAAGTTCATGCTTTATCACCTTGTACTCTCTTGCTTTCTTGGTATTGTACTCTTCAATTAATCAGCAACAACTCCATGACTTGGTCTTCCCACGTTTTTATTCCTTCATCAAATAATATGGACCAAGTAAACATTATTCGTAAATCTTCGTTTACGAATAATTCCTCCAACAACTTCTTCCTTGATTTTAACATTTAATCCAACCATATATTTAACCTGAAATATGGACCAAAAAACACATATATCTTGCAAATAATATTATATATTAGGATATAAAATAATATGGAAAGAATTATTAAATTACAACTCATTACGTTCGGGTAACACCCAACTGCTACTGATAGCACTCGTGGTAACACCCACACATTACTAACAACCCAATTTATCGTAGAGAGATTTATTTACCTAACAAGTACCTCAATCTTGTCCAATTTTTCATCCAATACGTATGTAGCTCCTTGTATGTCAAGCAAAGAGTTCTTCATAGGGATGTCCCTTTCTTCATCTTCATCATCTGAATCTCCTTTTACAGAGAAACAAGCCAAAGAATGTCAGATGTGACACCGATGTGGTCACAACCGAGACCACATCCAAGGAATTTTCAGATCATCTTCTTTCTATATCTCATAAAATGCATTAAACACGTAATGACGCTTTAAGAATACATATTAGCCACTTCTTCTTCTTCTTCATCCTCACCGTCACTAAGGGTAGCAAGTTTAAGCTCATTCCCTTCTTTTTAAGTGTGTTAGCACACTCATTTGCATAATGTCCAAAGCCACGACATGCCCTACATTTGATCGTATCTCAGATAATTCTATTTTCAAAGCTTGGTTTCTTGAATCCAAAGGTCGTTGCTAGGTTTTGACTTTTCAAGAAGCATCGAAGTAGGTCTATTAGGAATTTGCTTATCCTTCTATTTTTCAAGATAGAACCGAATTTCTTTGAAATAAAAGCTACATCCTCATCTTCAAGATTAGACTTGTCAATTTCGGAGGATAATTCCACAAGCTCTTTTGGAAGAGCAAAGCAAAGACTTTTGAGGGCAAGACTCGTGTGTTTTGTTCTTTTTCTCGAGCCTCAAGGTTAAGCTCAAACACAATCAAGATTCCTATGATTGTGTCAAGACCTATAGTGTTTGTGTCCTTTGTTTCCTCAATCACAGCCACTTTTATGTTAAATCTTTCAGGTAAGGTCCTTAAAATCTTACTTACAAGTCTTGCATTGGAGATAGATTCTCCTAGACTTGTGCATTTATTTGAAATTTCATGAATCTTAGCAGCATATGACACAATGTCCTCAGTTTCTTCCATTCGAAGTAACTCAAACCTATCCATTAAAATTCTCAGCCTGGTAGCCTTCACACTTGGTGCTCCCTCACATTGAGTTTGCAAAATATCCCAAGCAGTTTTGGCTATTCTCTCATTTGTTATAAGCTTGTACATATTCCCAGAAACATGGCTGGAAATAGCACCCATAGCTTTTGAATTATAATTTGCAGCTTGTATTTCATCAAGAGTCCATTGCTCTTCAGGTTTTCTTTCGAAAATAGACTCACCAACACCAGAAGATGGTTTTTTCTCCACAGTAGGAGGTTGCCATGCAACAAGAATACACATCCAAGCCCTTTCATCAATACTTTTGATGTAATTTCGCATCTTGGACTTCCAAAGAGAATAATTGGTGCCATCCAAGACAGGAGGCCTATTTTGGTGATTTTGACATTCCATAATGACTACACTTTCTGGATCAACACTCGTTGAATATTTCGAGAGTTGGCTCACGATACCAATTGAAAGTTTCGTGTAGCTAGGAAACTTTAATCACCCAACAGAGACAACAGATGTGAGTACGCATGTGTCTCTACAACCGCCCACACATTCACGAGATAATGCGGCGGCGGAATAAAATAATTAAAAGCAAATAACTCAGGAATTATTTACGCTTACTGATCAATGTGATCAGCAAACTAGGCTTACGCCTAAAAAACTTTTCACTATAAAAACTTTTGTTTCTTACAAAAACAAATAAGTGAAAACTAAAATATGAAAACACTAAACGAGTTCTAATCACCTTCTACGACAAGAACAACTCCCCTTTCCCAAGTAGGATCTATTCTAGTCAGAAGTAAAACAAGAGAACTCTATGAAAACCTAGATGTGAGTTACGGATGTAAGGCACAACCTTCACTCACAACCTAAAATCAACAATGTCGAATACAATGAAGAGTATGAGTAATTTTCTCTCTAAAATTCCGTAGCTTCTCTTGTGCTGAATGCCTTGTATTTATAGTGCACCATGGAGAAGATCTTCATGCAATCGACCTCTTCCTTTGTGAGATTCCTTTTCCTATATGAAAACATAAAACTCACTCACAAGGAAATCAAATATTAGTAGGTTAGTCCTAATATAAAACTATGTACATAAATAAAAGATATTTACTATATTTACAATTCCTAGTCAAAGTAGGATACTTATAAATCTCCATGAAAGTCCCAAAATCTACTTACCATAATAGAAGTCTTTTTAAATAAGGAAACATAAATATGTTTCCAAAAACTCACGGTTTCAAACTTGTAGTCAGATTTTCAATTTCATTTCATATGAGACTAATTGCACTGTACAACTTGCTGCTAGCTGCCTAGGATTTTTAAACAAAAACCTTATCTCTTTTCTTCTCTATTGATGTTCATCCTCCATTTAATCTGTGCTCGGGATGACGGAGCAACCCGGCTTGACTGGAGAATACAGATCCTCTAAATTCCTTAATGAAATTATAATTGGAGGTTAATTATTTCGAAACTTTAAAGGTCTCATCTTGGAGTACCTCTAAATTAGATTAGAGAAGGTCACATTCTCATTTACATAATACACAATTTCTTTTAGAAGCCATTTTTATAAATATTATGTCATTTGTCATCATTGACAACAATATGATTTAACAACTTCTTTCAAGAAGTCCTATTGTTTTCATTTTTATGAAATTAGTCACTCATTTCAATAATAGATTTTAACAACTTCTTCCAAGAAGTAGGGGTGAGCACGGATCGGTTTGGATCGGTTTTAGGATAAAATCGACACCAAACCAATAACTATCAGTTTTATGTAAATCGAAACCATTAACTTCGGTTTCTTAATGGTTCGGTGTATTCGATTTCGGTGTGATATCGGTTTGGTTCGGTGTCTTAATGGATTGTTGGGCTTTAATGGGCCTTGTTTGGGCATCAAGTTCTTTTGTTGGGCTTTGTTGGGCCAAGCATATGAACCAGTCCATATAAATGAGATTTTGACATTCAGCAACACAAAAAAAACAAAAAAACAACAACACACATAAAAATAACATTCATCCATCCATCCATATGTAATACATATAAAACGACGTAGTTTTGGCTTATCGGTTCGATTCGGTTTCTTATCGGTTTTTAAACTTTTAAAACCTAAACCAAACCGAAAATTTCGATTTCTAAACTTTTAAAACCTAAACCAAACCAAATGGCTCGGTTTCGGTTTTATCGGATTCGGTTTTTCGGTGTTAATGGTGTTAACGGTGTTAACGGTTTTTTTGCTCACCCCTACCAAGAAGCCCTATAATTTTACTTCTCGTGACATTTTTCAATGTTCACAATAATATAATTCAATAACTTCTTTCAAGAAGCTCTATTGTTTGAAAGACTACATCTTTCAACGTTCATCTTCTCAACTTAGTTTCAACGAACTTTTCAATATTTCTCACTATGATTCTCGTGAACCATAAGAGACATCTCATCCATCGTATAAATACTAGAAATGGCGTCGCCATAACAACTTTATACTATCATCTCAGCATCCTTGATGTCACTGGCCAATCAATCTTTTGAACATTGGTTGATCTCATTAAGCAAAAGAACTTATTATTAGTGATTTAATTCACAAAAACTGCTCTTCTGAGAATTTTATATCTTCATCTATTGATATTAGAATTCGATCTCATCGTCCAGAATGTTATTCTATGAGACCTGCTCACCAAATTTGAGCTTGATCCAACGGTTAACGAAGTAGGAAATGAAATTCTTCCACAGCTGGTCATTGCAAAACCTTGCTGGAAATTTTCTTATTTTCCTCCGTTTTCCATCTCTTTTCATCCCTCCGCCGTAGCAACCACGCCACGAGCTTTTCTCAATCTGCAATCCTTTCTCAATAGGAGAATAAGTCTTAAGATTGTTGGACAAAATCTTAAATAATGAGCACAATATGAAGGATTACAATAATATTGGAATACAATTTACAATACAAAATAGAAAATGAAAAGAGAAAATCGTATGAAAGTCATCTTGATTCACTTGTGTCAGAGCCGTGTTATACACTTTCCTTAACACTAATTCACCCCCCTCTCTAGGAGTGCTCGAGGCTTCCACGGGCGTTAGTCTCCCAGGATAGAACGAACGAATCGAGTGCAACTCCGCACTTGAGCCTCCTGGCGAATTGAACGTATGCTTGAACTAAATCACCAACTAGAAATTCAAACAAAGAGACCAAAAGAAAATTATAGAAAAGAGAATCCTAGGCTCTAAAGTTATAACATGAGACTCACATATTATCTTTCTATCTTCTCTATCATCTTTCTTCTTCTTCCTAGCAAAAAAAAAAGAGACAACAACAAATATATGAAGAACATGTATGAAACTTAGGATTAATTGACATTAACCATATATAATTAACCTCAACATTATAATTTGTGTTGTTACATATTCACTAACTTAATTAGAGAAATCAATTCACGAATAATAGAGCAGTTATGAGAAATAACTCATATTTGTTTTATAGCAATCCAAACACAAAAGCCACATTATTCCTTTAAAAGAAGTCAAAATCTTGTAAAAAACGCGTTTTTTCATAAGCTTATGAAAAAATGTGTTTTTTCATAAACTTATGAAAAAACGGGTTTTAAAATTACCGTAAATCCGGTCGCCTGCGTCTTCTTAAATTGGGGAAATCGGGGGCTTTAGCTTTGACACCCCTGTAATGTCTCATATTGACGGAATCTTCTTCCACTTTCTCCGTCAATTCACCATCGTTGATTGCCGGAATTGAATTGCAGTTTTATTGATCTGTGTTTTTTTTGCAGCTTACACGAGTGTCTTCAGGAGTATAACGGAGATGAGGTTTTGAAAGCTGAAGCTGGTGCTAAGGTTCAGAAGTTCACTGAGTGGGCTTTGAAATGTATAGGATTTCATTCTCGCTGCCAAGGAAATAAGGATAGTGTGATTCATAACTCCGATGTTCAGATTCAATTACAGTTATCTGCTTTCAAGATATTTCTAGATCTAGCTGGTTGGGCATCAGGGATGGCCGCTACAACAATTCAAGGATTGTTGAGCATGTTGGTGGAAGGGGGTACAGAACAACAGAAAGAGTGTTTGTTTGGGATGGGGGAGAGATGGAAAAGGGAGGAGTTATATAAGGTGTCATGTCCTCTACTTAGATAGAGAATTTTTTATTAAGTTTATGGATAAAAGAGTGCCAGTTGACATCTAAAAATGTATCAGTGAACGTCTAAAAAAGTGCCAGTTAAAAGCTCTATTTGTCCGTAAAACTCAAATACAAACACGTAATGCAACAAAGTGCCGTCTCAATGTTGTAAAAGTGCCGCATAGTGTAATAAAGTGCCACTTGGCATAGTGGTATCAAAGTGCTGTTTCAGTGAAAACAGAAGTGCCGCAGCCAAGGTTTTATAAAGTCGCGTTGTTAGTGTAACAAAGCGCCAGTGTTAGTGTAACCAAGTGCCAGTGTTAATTTATAAAGAGACACTTAATATACATGTACTAACACTTTTTTACACTGACACTTTGTTAAACTGACACTGACACTTTTTACACTGACACTTTGTTACACATTACCCAACGTACTTTGTTTACACCGACACACTTTATACGCCACCGACACTTTTTTTTTACACTGACACTTTGTTACACATGCACTGACACTTTATCACATTGACATTTTGTTAAATCGACACTGACACAAACGAGAAAAACAAAACACGTTTTTCCTAAGTGCCAGAAAAAACTAATTTTTTATAAAATCAACTCTTAAAAAAAATTCAATTTTTGATTAATTATCCACAAATTCAAAAATAAAACATTGAATTCCATTTTAACTAGAAAAAATCAACTTCTCATTCACATTCATACACAATTTTTCCAACAAAAGACAAATCGACAATTTTTCCAAAAAAAAAAGACAAATCGACATGATGATGTTGACGAAGGAGAAGACTGGTTTGTTTTGTCCTAGGGGTTTAAGTATTTTGGAGAGAGAATGTAGGACGACGGAGGATGAGAGAGAGAACCAGAGAGTGTGTGTGTGGAGAGAGAGGACTGAGATCAGAATGGGAGGGGAGGATTTTGTGGCGGCGTAAATTTCTGTCCAAACGAACCAAGTGGGATTGATTTCCACAAAAAAAATAAAAAAAAATAAATAAAGGGCGGGCGGGCGCGCGCACACACAGTAATCACTCCCGTCACTATCACTATGTAATTGTAATTGGTCACTCATTATAAATCCCCACCCAAACCTTCATCATCTTCCTCCTCCACTTGTCTTTTCTCGAAACCTGTTTGCTTGAGCTCTTCCCTCAATTTAGGGTTTCTTCTTCCCCATTCCTGCTCTCCAATTTTCGACCACTCTGTAATATCCAAGTTTTTCCCCACTTTCAAACTGTTCAACTTCCACAAAAGCTTGCTCCCGGAGAATAACTATTTGTGTAAATTTCTGACTTGAAATCCGTGTGTAAAATTACCTCATGTTTGAGTGTCAGACCTAGTGTTTTTGAGTCTTTTGACTTGAAATCCGTGTTTTACTGGTATTTATTTGGTAAAGTAACCTCAATTGGTTGAAGTTTTTGGTTCATAATCGACATACAATTAGTATATATTGCATGCATTTGGTTTAATTGTGCGGTTTTTGGACTCTACATCTGGAGATTGAGTGAGTGATGTTATGAGTAATGGCGCTCAAACTTCCAGCTGAGGAAGCTGCTAAAGTTGCCATTCAGTCAATTGGACGTGGGTATGATATTGCTGAAGATCTGAGACTCAAGTATTGTAAAGGAGATTCTGCAAGGTTGATTGAAATTGACGAGGATCAAGGAAGGGACATTGTGCTTCCTGATGGAATTTTGATCCCAAATGTTTCTAAATCTATGAAGTGCGACAAAGGGGAACGTACTCGGTTCAGCTCTGATGTTCTGTCTTTCCAGCAGGTATGATGATTTGGTACTTTCTATTCTGATTCCCAGGAATTTCTTTATTTATGTGGTTTGAATTTTTTGTCTTCATTTGCACGAATTTATATTTGTCAACTAGATCTTTTTTTGGATTGCATTTGTGGTTGGAGGTTGGGGGATCCTATATGTGCCACTGCATGTACATTGTTCTGATATGATAAATACGATGGATGCTGATTAAAATAAGTTTGGCTTCTGAATATCTACTATGATATCATACTCCAAAATTGGGTTTTGCTATGTGTGTGTCTGATTAGCTGAAGAAAGCTAAAATGATTTGGAAAGTATTGAACTATAGAAAGACATGGGTACATACATGTAACACTATGCTTCTAGTGGAATGCTGCTAAATCAAAGATTAGAAATGAAAAAGAGAGAGACTTGAAATGCAATGGGTTTCACGTTTCAATATCAGTGCTGCCATGTTTGATATCTTATGGTGACGTATAAACGAGACACGAAATATCAGTCTTTAAGGCATGCCCATTTCCAGTTTCATTAAGATGCAATTCTTTCTCACCATATTAGTACAATGTGCAAATGGATTACAGGCAAACTGTTGACGGCTGCAGAGCTCTCAGTCTTTCTGCGATTGATTTACCCGGCAAGATTTCAACTTGTGTGATTGCAATAAAGCAGAAAACATATAACTTTCTTTGTAAACAAAAAAATAGGAACATGCGATTTTAACATTGCAGCAGTAAATTGGATTGAAGTTTTTGTGCCTTTTCATACTTCTTTTGGCGTTATCTGTACCTGAAGACTACTTGCCAAACAGTTAAAATTCTAACTAAGTGGCCATGATTAAAACCTGTGATGCTAAGACCCTTCTATTTTGCCAAAGTACCCGTGTCCAAAGGATAGGACATGGGTGTGGGTGTGGGTGTGGATATGGGTGTAGCTATTTTACACTAACTTTGGTGTAAAATCTTACAATTTTGGAGGATCCGACACTCGGATCCGTACCCGTGTCAGACCCTCATACCCGAGTCCGAGCATCATAGATTAAAACTCAATGATAAGTATCTCCGAAGTTACATTTTTATCCCCAAGCCATTGTATATTACCTGTTTGTGATCTTATGAGATGACCCAGATTGATAGGTTTCATCTCTGGCACCCATTGTATGCCATTACCAAGTTCTTGTTTTCCATAGATGAACTCTTGGAGGCACCATTGCCACCTTGAACAGATAGGGCTAGAAGACCATCAGTGCACATGCACACATCCATTTAGGTTTTGTTAGCATTTGTCATTCATCAACAAAGAAATACGTTCAATAATAACGCTCAATACACGCTTCAAAATACCATATTTTTTCTCTTATCTTTGATCATTTCAGATTCAGAAATGGGTTTGCCTTGAATTTCTCTTTCCTCTTTCAGAGCTTATACAGTTCCAAAACTCATGCTTCATCTTTTTTACCCTTAGCCTGTTTGGTTGAAGATTTGCATTTTCCTTTGTCTTCATAGATGAAATGACTTCTTGTATCACTCATTAGCTCCATTACCTAGTTGGTTCATCTTGTTGTGCACATAGTATTATTAGTTTTGAACTCATTGTGTTGCTTACCATATGTTACACATCACATGTTCTGATTCCTAATGTTCAGTGTTTTACTCTAATTCTGAATATGCTTTTATCAAAGTTTTCTTATTTTTCTTTTGCAGATGTCAGAGCAATTCAACCAGGAAATATCATTAACAGGAAAGATCCCTTCGGGCCTCTTCAATGCTATGTTTGATTTTTCTGGCAGTTGGCAGAAAGATGCATCCAATACTAAAACTCTTGCTTTTGACGGAGTTTTCATTTCATTGTACACAGTCGCTCTAGAGAAATCTCAGATGATACTACGTAATCATGTGAAGGAAGCTGTTCCATCATCATGGGAACCTGCTTTATTAGCAAGGTGAAATTTAATTAGTCATGCTCTCGTTTTGATCTGTCTGATAATTATGATTCTTACAGTAACATTCTGCCTTTAATTATTTCCCTTTGTTCTTTATTTAGTACTTGTCGTGGGATAGATTCCGGTGTGAACATGTGAGATAATGGTGTTTAGATTGCTGGACAAAAAGTTGTCTACTTTTAGGAAAACAGATATGCTTATAGTAACATGAGAAAAAAAATGGGCTAGCACAATAGTAGTTCGCTTGTTTTTTCCTGAGAGAGGATTTATGCCTCATATGTAATGGTTTTTCAGGAAAAGGCCAACGGTACGTCCACATATGCGAGGGAAAATGGTACACTTGCAAACTTGTCATCACGTAAATGAGTAACTAGATATACATAGAAGTAATTCACATTTCCCCAAATGATAGTTGTAGAACTATCCTTTGAAACTAATGGCAACCTTTGCCCTGGGACATGCAAATTGCAATGTTTCACATTATGGGCCTCTATTTATTAAGATTGAAGCTATGCTGCCTTTGGCTTTCCTCGCAGCTCCTTCTGCTTAACTTGTTTAAGCACTGATCTTCATTAATTATTCCTGGTTCCCCTATCACTTGTCAGTTCTCTCGTTTGAAAATTGATGATTGACACCACCCTTTGCTAATCTGAAATATTAGGGCCTAAATCCGATTATTCGGGATATATCTCCTGGACACCATTTAATATGATAATTATTTTCCGACATTCTTTTTATATGAAATATGGGTTTGTCCATGAGAACTTGTCAAGTTAGTGGTTATTCTTCCTCTTTAGCAACTTAAGATTTATTTGCATCTTCATTAAAAAGTAAGCTTGGTGCCAAGCATGTGGATTGGATCCAGAGATTTCCAGTTTTTCGCTCTCTCTTTAAGCGTTTGTCATACCGCCTCTCTTGGGGTTTTTATTTTATCGCCATCTTTAGTTCAATGATCTTATCTGGGACTTTGACTTAAAAAAATCGTATAATGTCATGACCGTTTGAAACACCAAATACAAGCCAGTATACTATCTAAGACTGAGCATATAATCACCCACACTGTTTTGTTATAAATAACTTGGCTGCCATTGTTTCACTATGAGGAATTCAACTTGTTGCTGAGCACATTGTAGATAGCATTTCCTAAAAGGGGGATCAATGGCTTAAAAGTTGAAACCACTCACTAATTCTTGTTTGGCTGAAAATTTAAATTATTCTTCTGCTACCATACTCATATTTGGTTGTTGCAGCTGTCTGATGTGTAATGCGTAATGATCCTGGAATATAATATTTGCGTGCATGTGCCTCAGGGTAAAATAATAACAGTTAGGGATTCAAGTTTGATTTTGCCAATTCCCTTGATTGAATAATCACAATATCATTTTCTGCTACTTTCCTAAGCTCTCTCTGTATGCATCAAAATAATGGCTCTGGGTCTGTGAGTCATGAATGGTTCTATTCACTTGATGAATAATTAATTCCAGTTTAGATTTATTGGATTTTAATTTTAAATTGTTTTTGTTCGATTATCTACTTTGTCCAATTTCAAATTTCTATAAATCGATCTGGTTATTATCTGCTGCTAGGTTCATTGAAAAATTTGGCACTCATATTATTGTTGGTGTGAAGATGGGAGGGAAAGATGTAATCTATGTAAAGCAGCAGTATTCGTCATCCCTTCAACCTACTGATGTGCAGAAAAGGTTAAAGACGATGGCAGACAAGAGATTTTTGGATGCCAATGAGCAAGATGGAATGAGTTCTGAACAAAATCATCAGAGCAACAAGGTTTGTGGTTCTTTGTCTCACTGATGGGCATAAAAATTATGTTATATATAAATGTTGATAAAATTAAGTAATAGAACTCATGTTTATTGTGTGTGGCTCCTTTAAAGGCTTGGCTGGATGTGCACCAGATAATGTTTATTACTTGGTCCAAAGTAGCTTCAGCTAAACTTGGGAACATTTATGAAAAAGAAGATAAAAGTCGATCTTAAAAATTATTTTAGTGCTAAAAGTTTTTTGAGTTATGCTGATACATTTGATCTCACGTCTGTTGCAGTACTTGGTTTAATCATCCTTGGCCAAGCTCTTATAGTCTTTCTGGCTTGTAGGTTATGAGAAGTCAGTAGAGGAGAACACGAGTACAAAATTAAGCATGCTAATGACTCCCTCCGTCCCAAAACGTATGTCCAAAAACTTTTCAAATTCGCTATTGATCAAGAGCAAATTTGAATTTTTTGGACATTCATTTGGGGACAGAGGTAGTAAAGCTATTACCTTTTCCTGCTTTGCCTGCCAAAAGGAGCCACTAACATTGAACTGTGAGCAGAATCACTGCAACACTTATTATTTCCACCCTCTTGTTAAGGAGTACCAATCCCTTAACATTGCCCTGTCGTTGTATTGACTTAGATTTGAATTTTTTAGGCTAGTCATTTTTGTTTATTTGTCTCGCTATTTGAGAAGGGTTTGCAAATTCAGTGGGCTTACTTTCCAGGTGTCTTATTTTATCTAATCATTTTGTTTCAGATTGAAATCAGAGAGCAGCGGCTGAGGTTTGCAGATACCAGCCCTTCAAGTTCTTTTTCGTACAAAGAGGTATCTTCTTCTTTCTCCTTCAAATTTCCATTTTGAAGCATAGCCAAGTGCCGAATTTCCCATTTTGCCCTTTAAATTTTTTTTTTAAAAAAAAAAAAGAAAAAAAAAGCGTGTCCTCGAACACGAGCTTAAAAAAAAAAAAAAAAAAAAAAAAAACGTGTCCTCGGACACGGGCTTTTACTAGTAGCTTATATGTTACTCCCAATCAAATTTGTCTTTGATAAGTTAGTTATTTGAATTACAGGATTTTGTTAGCATTGGCAAGAGGAGAGGTGGTAGTGAAAATAGAAGTCTGCCCCACAATGAATGGTTACACACTGTACAGTTAGAGCCTGATGTGATTACAATGTCTTTTATTCCCATAACATCATTGTTGAATGGTGTCCCCGGAAGCGGATACTTGACCCATGCCATAAATCTCTATTTACGCTGTAAGTAACATAGACTATTCTCATTGTAACCCTGTAGGGTGGTGGGTGTTCAGTGACGTTCATGATAGAGTTTGATGTTGAATTGTTTTTACAAAAAACTTGGGGTATTTTTTGATTGAATTATTGAGAGTTTAGTTCGAATTTCTCAATCCCTGTCCATATGATACTGAATATTGGTTCCTTTTCACTTAGTTCTAGAATTAAGCTTAGCAGATACAAAAAGTAGGGAACAACAGTAAAAGTTCCATCTAAAAGACGGTTAATCCAAACTCACAGAGTGCTTTAGATAACCTAATCTTTTTGTATGCAAAACATCACAAATTGTTTTTTGTCAGTGAAAGATATTCACTTGGCTACTTGCAGATAAACCACCAATTGAAGAGCTCCATCAGTTTTTGGATTTTCAACTGCCAAGACAGTGGGCACCAGTGTTCAGCGATCTTCCTCTTGGACCACAGCGGAGGCAGCAAAGCACAGCATCTTTACAATTTAGTTTGTTTGGGCCCAGGCTCTATGTGAACACCAATCTGGTAAAGTTTCCCTCATATTGTCTTTTCCTGTGACCCCTTAAGTTAGCATGCTCAATCATTTCAAGTTAAGCTTTGGTCTAGGATACCTCATAGGATTCATGGAACTAAAATGAGTGTCTGGGATCCGTGCTTGATGTGGTGCCCCTTGTAAATTTAATATTACTGTGGATAAGAGTGGGAGGCATTTCAAGCTAAGACATGCTCAAATCCCAGCTCAACATGACTTTTGAACTTGGCTTGTGTGGCTTGAAATTAAATAGAGTATACTTTTATAAACTTGAGCTGCGTCCTAATTACTATGATGCTCGGGGTAAACCAAAGACTCCGAGCATCAGAGGTCCTACATAATTGCTTTATTTATTTTGTTGGACAAATCCATAATCGGATTCCTTTTGAAACCAGACCTGAAAGTTCCATGCTAAATGAATTTCTTGCATAACCTCATGTTAGATGTTGATCACATACTATAAAGAGTGTCAAGACCATTAGGTTAGGTAATTTTCATCCTTATTTTATCTGGTAAGTCAAGATACCACTTTGTGTGAAAGCCTTTCGGTAGAGCTTCAATTTGAAGTGATCACTTAAATTGTACCCTATTTTTAGAAATATGACTTTTTTGGGGACACAAGTCAATGGAAAATTTGATTTTTTTTTATTTTCTTTTTGGACTCAGGGAGCATTATATGTCCTCTCATTTGGCTCGAGTTAAGTTCTCTTGTTAATCAATCACTATCATCTTGATAAAAATGGGTCCAGAAGTATTTCTATCCAGAGCCCATGTGATTTTGTTTTAATGATCGATAAGTTAAAAATTGTGCATTTCAAACATCTATCTGCACTATAATACCATGAATGCAAACCGGGACACACCGCTGTGTAACCTGTGTTTGACTTTTTGGTCAAATTAATTTAATTTTGACCACACAATTACTCAAATTTAACTGTTCTCATGAAATCGTGAATATTGTTAATGGTAATAATTTTAATAGAGAATCAAATACAATTTTTAGAATTTCATGTAGATAACTAAATCGTCGTTAAATTTGTGGTCAAACTTCAACCAAGTTAAACATGCGACATTTATTCCAGTAATTCTTAAATGTCAAAACTTCAATATCAAATTGTTGATCATATACTCGCATTGTGCTAATTTCATGGCAGGTTGATGTGGGTAAGAAACCCGTGACTGGCCTCCGTCTATATTTAGAAGGTAAAAAAAACAACCGTTTGGCAATCCACTTGCAACACCTCTCCTCTCTCCCAAAAATTGTCCAACTGGAAGATGATCCAAACGGAAACTTCCCACAACAGTCAATTGACCGTAGGTACTATGAGAAAGTTCAATGGAAGAGTTTCTCTCACGTCTGCACAGCTCCAGTTGAGGCTGACAATGAACTGTCGATTGTCACTGGGGCCCAGCTAATAGTTAGTGATTATGGATTTAAGAAAATTCTCTTTTTACGTCTCAGTTTCTCAACTGTAATCGGTGCAGCCTCTATCAAGAATCCAGAGTGGGATGGGTCTCCTAATTTGGCACGTAAATCTGGCCTTATATCAACTCTTATAAGCCATCATTTCACAGCAGCTTTGAAGGCACCTCCACAGCCAGCTGATGTGAATATAAACTCGGCCATATATCCTGGGGGCCCACCTGTTCCTGTCCAATCACCAAAATTGTTGAAATTCGTTGACACGACTGAAATGGCGAGGGGCCCACAAGAGAATCCGGGATATTGGGTTGTCTCTGGGGCTAGGCTTGTTGTGGACAAGGGAAAGATCTCAGTTCGGGTCAAATATTCATTGCTGACAGCACTATTACCTGATGAAAATATGGCGGACGAAAACTTGTAAGGTATCTAATTTTGTAGGAACTCTCTCTTTTGACTTTTGTTTCTCCAGTTCTCTCTCTTTTGACTTTTGTAAAATTAGTTGGGCATTATAGGTAGGTGTATAATTGTTGTAAATTGTGTTACTTGTAAACTCTTTTGGTACTTTTTGATCCACATTTTGACTACTTGGCATAATGAAGTCAACCTTAAATACCCAGAAGCAAGTTTTGATTAAATTCAGCCCCACTTATGTTGTCAACTATTTTGGTTGTTCCCTTTCTTTCGGTGTGAGTGTGTATGTGTGCATTGTTTGGTTTATAGAGTGGAGCAAAAATATCTCATCCTCGACGAGGTAAAAAAAGGAATTGAGATCAAATGTGCCACACCTTGTAATACTCATAATCTAACGACTTACGTGTTCGGGCAACCTTGTGAAGTTGTGATAATGTCAGTCGTAGCCCTAATAACGGTGAGCCATTAGGCATGATATCAGCTCTAGCTCTAATAGCCGGGAACCATTGGACATGATATCAGTTCTAGTCCTAATTACTCTAATAAATGTGAGCCATTGAACATGATATCATCTATCTCTAGCCCTAATAAATGTGAACCATTGAACTGCATGATATCAGTTCTAGTTCTAATAAGTGTGAACCATTGAATCATGAATAATATATAATATAATATATAGAGCGATGAAGAAACAAATGGGGTGGTGGCGCAGTTGGCTAGCGCGTAGGTCTCATAGCTTCTACTGAGTTATCCTGAGGTCGAGAGTTCGAGCCTCTCTCACCCCAATTCTTATTTTGAAGTGCCTAAAACATGTACTCCGTCCCTAAATAAATGTCGATTTCCGTTTAATATCTGTGAAGTCGAAGTTTCGTGAAAGAATCTTGGCAATGCATCTCCATTTGGTTTTGTTGCCAGACAGACACAGCCATCTCGATCTCCATATTTCTTACCTTGGCCTTCTTCCAACAACTCTTTAGCCCAAACCAAATACTTCTTTCTTTCTCTTCACCTGAAGAAGATGGCAACGACAAATGCCGAAAACTGGAGATAACCAACAAATTGTAAGTCCAATGTTGCAGTGGCTTTCTCGGTTTTGATGCTGAGTCAGCGGTGCCTTACCTACATTGCCCAGCCTGCTCCTCTTAGGGCCTGTTCAAGGGAAGGGGTCTGTTGGCCTCCCCATGAACATAATTTTGTACTCCCACCTTCCCAAAATGATTTTTTTTTTTTTTTGGACATTCATTTTGGGATAGAGGGAGTATTTCCTTAGCTCTAAAAGTGTAATGGACATATGATATGATGGCTGTATACTTGGTACAGAGGATGAATGAACTGATTACCATTTTTCTCTTCGTCTCCATGCTACCAAGCAGTAGCAAATATATGTGGACCCTACTCGTATAGCAAGACTAAAAAGTGGCCAAAACATCAATGACTTGTGCGGTTCTAAATCGCTCATTCAATTCCTTGGATTCTGATCCGAACAAATCAAAATATATACGTACGTGAGAGTTAAATTGACAAAGAAATGAGAAAAAAATGCAAATCTTTCTTTCGTTATCTGTTTATCAAAGTCCACTCACCATGATTGGTTAAGAGAAGAAGAAGAAGAAGAAGAAGCCTTGAAATGGTTGTGTTGTGCCATTGCATTAAATGCAGACAGCAGAAAACAGAAACAAGTGCACCAGCAGTGAGGTTAATGTAATCCAAGAATCGGACTTATCACTTATCCCACATCAGCTTAATAAAAAAAGAGGAACAGTCTGACAAGCTACAAAAACTACAGCACAAGAAGATGAAAGGCATACCTTTCTCGGCCTTTTGGCTAATATCAAGTGTAGCATTTGTTCTTATCAGTTTAATATCTGATATGTGGGCCATTGGCACACACGATATTAATCTTATATTTTGAGGGGAAAAACCAATCAAATTAGCTTGTTACTTGGGCTTTCAAGCGTCGCCTTTGCCTCACACTATTGTAAGGGCCTGGCGCACCCCACCATTCCCAATTCAATATTTTCTTGTTTGCTTCAGATTGTTATTTTTGAACCCAAAATTCTTAATTTTTTAACCTGAGTTTGCTTTGGGGTTATTTTGGACTGAATGCACTGCACATCTGATGGTATGAAGCCATTTGTCCCATGCAAGGTGAAAATGCACCGTACATCCGATGGTATGAAGCCATTGTCCCATACATGGTGAAAATGCACCGCACATCCGATGGTATGAAGCCATTGTCCCATACATGGTGAAAATGCACCGCACATCTGTTGGAATGAAGCCATTGTCCCAAACATGGTGAAAAGTCAATTATGATCTCTCAAGTGGTCGTCGTTGGTATGAAGCCATTGTCCCAAACACGGTGAAAAGTCAATTATGATCTCTCAAGAGGTCGTCGTCCCTGTACATATTAGGACGGGGGGAGTAATATGTAGTTCACCTAGCTTGAAAATAAATCATCGCAGTTAGTTTCTGCCTTCCATTACAATGCTTATAGCACAAGTTTGTAAAAGTGAATTGGATTATACACGTAATTTTCACTCGTTTTCTCCTTTCCAAGACCCATGCACCATGATTGGATGTGCTTCTTCTTCGAATTTAACTAGAGATTTCCATATATTTTCCCCAACTAGCAGTCTATAGCTGTGAGTTATTACAGTTTTGACACCATGGCTCATATAAACCTGTTCAAGTTTGAGCCTATGATTCCAAACACCAATTAACCACGAAGAGCATGTTATTGTGAGCAATGGCGGAGCTACCATGGGGGCAAAGGGAGCTTACCCCCATTGGTTTAAAATAAAATTAATAGTGCAAAATTTTCAAAATACTGGGGGTTTAGTGCAATTTGTTGAAACTTACCCCCTTTGGGAAAAAAGAAAACATACTCAAGAATTTTAATTTGCCCCAATTGACAAAAATTCCTGGGTCCGCCACTGATTGTGAGAACTAGTGCTGGTCAAGATATTAATTGCTTATTGTGAATGTGTACTTGTGACCTTTGTGGTTAAATATTTGTGAAATGAAAATAGTGTTTCAGAAATATGACCAGAGTTAAAAAAAAAAAGGGGGAGAATAATGCATGATTGAAATGCTTCAAAGATGATAATGAATCCAATCTTCATGTTGCAAGACTCAAATAAAATTGAAGGATAATTGTGCTTACAACAAACAACCGAGGAAAAACGAAGAGGAACAGTTTGACAATAAGAATTCTACAACTTTACGAGAAGTTTCATGTTTCAATTTTCTGTTGGCTTTGCTGATGGACAATTCTTCACAACCAACAGAAAAAAAAGACGTGAAAATGCAAGAGAACCCATCATTTTATATGGAGTACCAACTTTTCATCCTAGTCGGCATGGCAAATTCGGAAAAAAATTGTACCCGAGCATTTTGATTTCTATAGTGACACTCCATTTCGGGTTAACAACAAAAAAAAGTAGAGAGATAATTTCGGGACGGAGGGAGTATATCTTAACAAAAAGGCAATGTATGGAGTGTCAATTTTGGTTTCTTCATTGTGAGCACAGATATAATACAAAATGCAGTTGGGGTGAGAGAGGCTCGAACTCTCGACCTCAGGATAACTCAGTAGAAGCTATGAGACCTACGCGCTAGCCAACTGCGCCACCACCCCATTTGTGAATTTTATCTTTCTTTTTTATAGTGTACTAGATAGTACTCCCTCCATCCCAAAATGTATTTCCATTTTGGCAAAAGTTGTCCCAAAATGCATGACCATTTTTTAGTGAAGTTATATATAGAGAGTAGCATATTTTTTTAGTGGATGCTATGAACGCACGCTATATTATGCTGCTTTAGCATAGTATAAGACAAGAGAATTGCATAAAGCTTAAGAAGGAGCAGTAATAAGAATAAAGAAGAAGGGCACGGCACTAATACTTCTGAAATAGAAAACCCAACTTGGAATTCTCTGTGTTATTCAATATATATAGATGGGATGCATACAAGAGTCCTACTAGCTATATAAGAGAAAGATACACCTAAATATTTGTGTACGGTATTATCGTTTTGACTCCTTTTTATTCCGAACAATCTTGACCCCCTTCTCAAAAATTTTTGGCTTCTCCCCTACTAGGTTCATCATCATCTTTCAACCTACGAAAGCTTAGAAGAGCGCTATGCATTCTTATTCTTTTTTAACTCTGGTCTTGTACTAGCATGTGCTATATGCATTGTAATGGAAGGCAGAAACTAACTGCGAAGATCTTTTTGCAGCTAGATGAACTACTTAAAAATTCTAGTTCCAAACTGTACAGGGACGGAAGATGACCACTTAGAGAGATCCTAATTGACCTTTTCACCATTTTGGTGACAATGGCTTCATACCGCCATCCAAAGGCAGCCGCTTATGCAGTAAGTAAATACATTCTGTTATGTGGATGCTATCAATGCGCACTATCAGTACCAAGGTTCTAAAAAACGTTAGGCGGTTGTTAGGCATCAAAGTCGGGGCTAGTATTAATTATTTTATAAAAATAGTAAGGTGGATCTCGGTGGTAGGTGACGCCCAACCCTACTAGTCGGCTCCTAGGGTGCTAAGACAACCATTTTTTACTAAACGCGTTTCTAGCGGATTTGGAGTTAATCGTGTCATTTTATAGCGGCCTAGCGCCTAGGGGCTCTAGGCGGGGGCCTGGTTGCCTAGGCGAACATTGATCAATACTTTTCTTTAGCATAGAGATTAGTTGAAATCAAACTAATATGCTTGCATAGTGTCTTAAAGATTGTTCGCAAGCGAAAGGAACCTAAGTAAATTAATTTAAAGAATCTAAATCATTTAGACAAACAAAAGCCTCTCACAAGAATATTTGGAATAGAGATTTGGTGGGGTGCGCCAGGCCCTTGCAATAGTGTAAAGCATGGGCGACACTTGAAAGCCCAAGCAGCAAGCTACTTTGACGGGCCTTCCCCTCAAAAAATAAGATTAATATCGTGTAAGCCAATGACCCACATATCAGATATTAAACTGATAAGAACAGATACTACACTTGATCTTAGCCAAAAGGCCGAGAAAGGTATGCCTTTCATCTACTGGGGCTTTAGCTTTTGTAGCTTGTCAGACTGTTCCTCTTTTTTTTATTAACCTGATGTGGGATATGTCAGAAACTAGGATTGCATCAACCTTGTACCAATGGCAGAGCCATACAAACTTTCGTCAATGGGGCCAAAGATTGCAAAAAAAAATAAAAATAATAACCTGTATTTTCGTAAATGGAAAGAAAAAAAATCTAGTGTATTACTTCTTTTACCTCAAAGGAGGCAAATATCAACAAATTTCCACTAAACCCCCAATTTTTTGTAAATTTTGCAATAGTAATTTTAAAAAAAAAAAACAATGGGGGCAACTGCCCCCTTTTCCCCCATGGTAGGTCTGCCACTGCCTTATACCCTTGCTTCTGTTTTCTGCTGTCAGAACTATAGCTATGGCACTGCTCAAGCATTTCAAGGCTGCTTCTCCTTCGAGTAGATTTTGATAAACCGAGAATGAGAGAGCGTTCTATTAAACCAATATTTTGACTATTAAATGGCGAAGGTATATAAATCTTCTTGTTGTCTACTTTCTAATCACTTAATTTTGCAAGTATGAAATGACTAGTGAAAAAAAAAATGGTAAAAAAATCTTGAAAATAGGCATTCATTTTAGGGACGGAGGGAGTGGTTGCTAGAACGGAGATGAACGGGAAAATGGTAATCACCTCATCCTCTGTACCAAAGAATACAACCATCATATTATATATATGGTCCATAAATCTTTACACTTAAGCTAAGGAAATACAAAGTTATTGATAGATATGGCTGTATTGACAGTTGCTTAGCAGTTGATTAGCAGTTGATTAGCAGTGTATATATATGTATGATTTATGTAATAAAGGGTCAAGGAAGTTATTCCTTTATGGTATCAGAGCATCCCTCCTCCGCCTACCCTCTTCCCGTTTTTCTGTCATAACCATCTTCTTTCTCTGTGCCGTGTTCTCCATGGCTCCTTCATCATCATTACATCCGGCTTTCACAGTCGGGAACATTAAGAATTGGATCCCTCTAATTCTTGAGCCTGAATCGGGAAAATATGTGTCATGGGCGGAATTGTTTCGAATCCATTCTAGGTATTTGATGTTATCGATCATATTTGTCGATCCTTCACCGAAGACAAGGCCGCTACGGAGATCTCTGACAGAAAATTATGGGCGAAATTGGATTCCCTAGTTCTTCAATGGATCTATGGAACCATCTCTCCCGATTTACTTCAGACAATTCTTGAGCCAGCCTCGACGGCGAAGAAGACATGGGAACGTCTCGAGGGTATTTTCCGAGACAACAAAAATTCCACGTCCGTCCAACTTGAGAATCAATTTTCTCAAGTTATGTTGGATGATTTTCCAGGAGTTTCGGCCTATTGCAAGGAATTAAAGAACCTTGCGGATCAATTGGCCAATGTTGATTCACCGGTTTCGAATAATAGGTTGGTTTTACAGCTATCGCCGGGTCAATGAAAGCTATGACAGTGTGGCGGCGATTATTCAACAGAGTGACCCTCTTCCCACTTTCTATGAGGTTCGCTCGAAATTAGTAATGGAGGAATCTCGAAAAACAAAGCAAGCAACCACAAGGCGTCATTGCGGCAAACTCGGCACTTCTTGGCGCTGCGCTGATGGCGTTGAGGATAACAAGGACCAAACTGGAACAGGTGGCAATCATCGGGCGTGACACCGATCTGTTGGTGGCGGTGCAGTCGCAATCGCCGTTCTAGTGGGCAAGGTCATAATAGTAACCGCCGCAACAATGGTGGACGGACGGCAATGTGGCGGCGCAAATCGTACTCGCGGGGGTCGCGGTCGCGTGGGACTCCAAATCAATTTCATGGTCGTTCTTCGCAAAGAACATGCTTCTCCATCTTGGTGGAATTATCAACCTAATTGGTCCCACCCTCCACGGGCAATTCCCCCATGCCCATACCCAACTAATGGTTGGGCCCGTCCACCATCACAAGGCCAACTAGGTGTTTTGGGGCCAACGACCACCCCAAGCGTATAATGTTGCCGGACCAGTGTTCTTCGTCCGCATTTGTACCGACTGCACATCAAGCCGCCATGCATACTATGTCCTTGAACGTCCCCGATGATAATCGCACATGGATACCGTGCCACCTCTCATATGACGGGTTCTTCTGGTACGCTCTCGTCTTATTTTAATTTGAGTCATCACAATAAATTTATTACCGTCGGCGATGGTACCACTATTCCTATTTGTGGATATGGACAACAAACTCTTTCTCCTCCGTTTCCTCCACTTAAATTGTCTAATGTTCTTCATGCCCCTAAATTGATTAAAAATTTGATCTCCGTTCGTCAATTTACAACTGATAATAATGTTAGTGTTGAATTTGATCCTTTTGGATTTTACGTGAAGGATATTCGAACGGGGTTCGTTTAATGAGATGTGATAGCTCCGGATCTTTACCCAGCCACCAAAAACGCCGGCATCCCGTCCACCCCTACATCTACTTTTTCGCGTTTAGTTCACGTTTATGGCATGATAGATTAGGTTATCCCGGAGCACCCGTTTTTCGCTCTCTTTGCAATAACAATTTAATTCCCGTAAGGATTCTAATTTAAATGGTATTTGTGTTTCGTGTGTTCTTGGTAAACATGTCCGATTACCGTTTTATCCATCTACTTCTTCCACACTATTACCTTTTGATATTATACATAGTGACTTGTGGACCTCTCCGGTTTTAAGTACCTCGGGACATAAATACTATCTCCTTTCGCTCGGATGACTATTCTAATTTTTATGGACGTTTCCTGTTGGAAATAAGTCTCAAAGCGATATTTTTCTCTCGTTTAGTAAACATGTAGCCACCCAGTTTGAACGTCAAATTAAATGTTTCCAATGTGATAATGGAAGGGAATTTGACAACAACACGTTCAAATCATTTTTTCGGGCTAATGGCATGAGTTTTCGGTTTTCTTGTCCACACACCTCTTCCCAAAATGGCAAGGCGGAACGGAAAATTCGAACAATTAACAATCTCGTTCGAACACTTCTTGCCCATTCTTCGATGCCGTCTTCTTTTTGGCATCATGCATTAGCTATGGCAACATATCTCCTAAATATTATCCCCATAAAAAGCCTTGGTCACGTCTCCTCCACCCAAGTCCTCTATCAACGTGACCCATCTTATTCTCACTTACGGGTTTTTGGGTGTTTGTGTTTTCCATTAATTCCCTCCACTTCTATACATAAACTTCAAACCCGCTCTACTCCGTGCGTTTTTTTGGGTTATCCTTCGGACCATAGGGGATATAAATGCTATGATCTTAACACACATAGGGTGATTCTTTCTCGTCATGTCGTATTTGAGGAGAAAATATTTCCATTTGCCTCGGCTAATAATTTACCCAATGCAAGCCGAGACTATTCCATTTTTGATCAGCCTGTTAATCCTCTATTCCATGGCTTGTGTGATCCTCCTACCCAAGCCCAATCCACACCTTCTTCGTGTCGGTCCGATATTGCTGGTGCCCCACTAGCTCAGCCAGAAACGACAACACCTGGTGCCCACTGGCCCAGGCAGATCCATCCCTTGCTCCTTCTCCTGTAGTATCTGCCGCCACTCCCTCTGTCCAATCTTCTCATTCTCGGCCAATGACCACTAGGAGCATGCGTGGGATTGTGAAACCTCGACATCAATTCAACCTTCTTTCCACCACTCCTTCCCCGCTTCCTTCCAACCCTAAAACTGCGTTGTCCGATCCAAATTGGAAAGCCGCTATGGTTGATGAATTTGATGCTCTAATTAAAAATGAGACGTGGGAGCTTGTACCCCGTCCGTCTAATATTAATGTTATACGTTGCATGTGGATTTATTCTCATAAAAAGAATTCTGACGGATCTTTTGCAAGGTATAAGGCTCGTCTTGTAGGTGATGGCAGGTCTCAAAAGGTTGGTGTGGATTGTTCAGAGACTTTTAGTCCGGTTGTTAAGCCGGCGACGATTCGTACAGTTCTCGGGCCTCGGCTCTTGCACGCCTTGGTCTATTCATCGCTTAGATGTCAAGAACGCTTTCCTCCACGGTCGGCTACATGAGACAGCTTTACATGAATCACCCTCCGTGTTTCCATGATCAATCTCATCCCGACTATGTTTGCCTGTTGAAAAAATCTCTATGGCCTGAAGCAAGCTCCTCGGGCATGGTATAAGAGATTTGCAGATTTTGTTGCTACTATGGGATTCATACACAGTCGATCTGATCACTCTCTGTTTGTGTACACTAAGGGTTCTGATATGGCGTATTTGCTTCTTTATGTCGATGACATCATTCTTACTACCTCTTCTGACAAGCTTCGGGTTTCTATTATGCGTACATTGGCGTCCGAATTTGCGATGAAGGACCTTGGGCGGTTGAATTATTTCTTGGGTATTTCTGTGACACACGAGCACGGGGGACTCTTTTTGTGTCAACAAAAATATGCCGAAGATATATTAAATCGGGCAGGCATGCTCGCTTGTAAGCCATCACTAACGCCTGTGGACACCAATGCCAAGCTCAGTGGCTCGGCAGGACCACCATTTGAGGATCCTACTTTTTATCGCAGCCTCAGCCGTGGCGTTAAGATCTCACTTTTACTCGGCCCGACATCGCTTATGCGGCCCAACAAATATGTTTGCATATGCATGATCCACGACAGAGCACATGGCCGCTCTAAAGCGGATTTTGAGGTATATTCGTGGGACAATAAATCTTGGATTGCATCTGTCGAAGTCATCTTTGCACTTCGCTCACCGCTTATACCGATGCGGATTGGGGGCGGGTGCCCTGGATACTCGTCGTTCTACCTCGGGTTATTGTTTATTCTTGGGTAATAATTTGAGTTCTTGGTCTTCTAAGCGCCAACCTACCCTTTCCCGATCGAGTGCCGAAGCTGAGTATAGAGGTGTTGCTAATGTTGTAGCCGAACTCGTTGGATTCGAATCTATCGCTTGAGTTACATGTTCCTCTTTCAAAGGCCACTTTGGTGTACTGCGACAATATAAGTGCTATTTATTTGTCAGTTAATCCAGTACAGCATCAACGAACCAAGCATATAGAGTTGGATATATTATTTGTTCGTGAGAAAGTGGAAAAGGGGGAAATACGTGTTCTTCATGTTCCGTCCCGATATCAATTAGCTGATATTTTCACTAAAGGGCTTCCGCGCGTACTTTTTAATGATTTTCGGGACAGTCTTAGCATACGGCCTCCTCCCGCTTCGACTGCGGGGGACTGATAGATATGGCTGTATTGACAGTTGCTTAGCAGTTGATTAGCAGTTGATTAGCAGTGTATATATATGTATGATTTATGTAATAAAGGGTCAAGGAAGTTATTCCTTTAGTTATGTTCATGGGGAGGCCAACAGACCCCTTCCCTTGATCAGGCCCGAAGAGGAGAAGGCTGGGCAAAGTAAGTAGGGCACCGCTGACCTGGCATCAAAACCGAGAAATCCGCTGCATGTCAATGGTATTTGAACCAATCATAATACTGGGATGACATGATTATTTTTGAACTTGCGTTATGTGGATGATCTCCAACTTTCTGCATTTCTCTAGACTCAAATGATCTGTCGTTGCCATCTTGAGGAGACGAGAAAGAAGAATTTGGCCTAAAGAGATGTTCAAAGATGGCCATGATAACGAACATGGAGATCAAGATGGCTGTGGCGACAAAACCAAATGAAATTGCATTCATCGACATTCCAAGATTCTTCCATGGACCTCCTGACTGGGATGATGATGAACCTGGGTGTGAGTCGGCAAATATGTTCCATGATTTTGATCTTTCAGAATTCGAGTCATTCATACTTCTTCTCCGTCGTCTTGTGCACCGGGCTCCCCTCTCCCCACCCTTTAACAGTGGATACTACAATATACCTTAACAAACAGACAATGATGGAGTGTCATTTTTTTGGTTTCTTCACTGGAAGCACAAAGGCATATCAGCTTTTCTTCTCCCTTGTATATTTCCCTAGTAGGCAAATGTATCATTTGATGCATCAACCAGTAAAAAGTGTCTAGAAACATAAGCGTCCCCGTCCCCGTCCCCGTCCCCGTTTCCAGCTAGGGATAAAGCAAGCCAGTTTGCAGGAGATTTATTTCTATTCCTAGCCAGGCTTTTGGAAGAAATTAAAAAAAAAAAAAGAGTTGGGGTGAGAGAGGCTCGAACTCTCGACCTCAGGATAACTCAGTGGAAGCTATGAGACCTACGCGCTAGCCAACTGCGCCACCACCCCATATGACAATTTCATGTCATTTTTATTTAATGTACAACTAGTAATAACTATCACATTAGCAAATAATCGTAGCACATTATGGTACAAACAAGTAAAATACATCCTTTATAGATTTTTTTATTTTTTTTTTAGAAAATTTGACAAGTTAACTGTGACTATGGGACGGTATGTTTACGACCGAGTTGCTCCAATGAGAAAAGTAAGAGTCTTCATCCTTTAACATCAAACTTTATACTTCAAAAATGGTTAGAATGTGAATTCTCAAAGACTCAAATCTTCATTTCAGACAGAATTTATAGATTTAGCCTATAGTCACGGAGCAAGATATTAATTTGCCCCAATTGACAAAAATTCCTGGGTCCGCCACTGATTGTGAGAACTAGTGCTGGTCAAGATATTAATTGCTTATTGTGAATGTGTACTTGTGACCTTTGTGGTTAAATATTTGTGAAAAAAGAAAACATACTCAAGAATTTTAATTTACCCCCTTTGGGAAAAAAGAAAACATACTCAAGAATTTTAATTTGCCCCTATTGACAAAAATTCCTGGGTCCGCCACTGATTGTGAGAACTAGTGCTGATCAAGATATTAATTGCTTATTGTGAATGTGTACTTGTGACCTTTGTGGTTAAATATTTGTGAAAAAAGAAAACATACTCAAGAATTTTAATTTACCCCCTTTGGGAAAAAAGAAAACAAAAACTCGTTCAAGAATTCTCATTTGCCATTTTTTTTTCGTCTCAAAAAGATTGTCTCGTCCTTAAATAATTGTTAGGTTAATTAATCATTGATCTTCCCAAGAGTTCAATATTGGATTGGAGACTGGTGGGGTGCGCCAGGCCCTTGCAATAGTGTAAGGCATGGGCGACGCTTGAAAGCCCAAGCAGCAAGCTACTTTGATGGGCTTTCCCCCTCAAGAAATAAGATTAATATCGTGTGAGCCTATGACCCACATATCAGATATTAAACTGATAAGAACAGATACTACACTTGATCTTAGCCAAAAGGCCGAGAAAGGTATGCCTTACATCTTCTTGGGCTGTAGTTTTTGTAGTTTGTCAGACTGTTCATCTTCTTTCATTAACCTGATGTGGGATATGTCAGATGCTAGCCGAGGATTGCATCAACCTTCTACACTTGTTTCTGTTTTCTGCTGTCTAGACTAATGTAAATAATGGCACCGCCGCCCTCCAACCATTTCTAGGCTTCTTCTCCTCTCCGAGTATAGATTTTTGATAAACCGAGAACGAGAGAACGTTAAATAAAAACAATATTTTCTCTTTCAGAAAGATGAAGATCATACTACTAATTTCACTTGCAGTCCATTCTTTGGAGCACAAATGTGAAAAGATATCATGTGCAATACAAAGCAGGCGCGATTGTTAAAGTAGATAATGCATGCATAGGCCACCGAAAGAATCCCAACATGACCTCCAGGATACCTGCTTGATCTGGATGATGGACTCCTGTCGTGTGGTAGCCAATATAGGCGTGCTATGGCTATAGATGGCAAACTACAGCACAATGCGACTAAATCATAAATCCAATATACTCGTTTCTCGTCCCTTTTAACTCTCACATATTCTGATTTTTTTTTCACATCAGAAACCAAAGAATGGGCTATTTAGAACCACCCAACTCATAGCACAGTACATGTGATATGTGAAAGACACCAAGAACATGAGTACGCGAAACCCAGATTATGTCCCAAGTCATTGATGTTTTGGCCACTATTTAGTTTTCTTATACCAAATAGGGCCCTGCATATACTTGCTACTAGCTAGCATGGAGATGAAGAGAAAAATGGTAATCATTTCATCTCTTTGTACCATACATGAATACAACCATTATATCATATGGTCCATTAAGCTAAGGACATAAAAAATTATGTTCATGGGGAGGCCAACAGACCCCTTCCCTTGAACAGGCCCGAAGAGGAGCAGGCTGGGCAATGTAGGTAGGACACCGCTGACCTGGCATCAAAACCGAGAAATCCACTGCATATGTCATTGGTACCTGAAACAATCGTAGTACCCTCGTAAGAATACTAGGATGACGTGACTTTGTTTTTTGTTTCTCTAATGTGTGCCCTTAAGGCGTAGGATAAAATTTAATTATGGCAGTGAATCTATACAATTATAGCAATTTTACTTAGAAAATTTTAAACATATTATTAAAAAAATGTCATAATTGTATAGAGTCGCTATCATAATTAAATCTTATCCTACGCCCTAAGGGCACACGTTAGAATTTTATTTTATTTTGAAGAGTAATTTTTGAACTTACATTATGTGGATGATCTCCAATTTTCTGCATTTGTCTAGACTCAAATGATCTGTCGTTGCCATCTTGAGGAGACGAGAAAGAAGAATTTGGCCTAAAGAGATGTTCGAAGATGGCCATGATAACGAACATGGAGATCAAGATGGCTGTGGCGACAATACCAAATGAAATTGCATTCATCGACATTCCAAGATTCTTCCATGGACCTCCTGACTGGGATGATGATGAACTTGGGTGTGAGTCGGTATATATGTTCCGTGATTTTGATCTTTCAGAATTCGAGTCATTCATACTTCTTCTTCTTCTTCTTCTGTGGCTAATTAAAGGAATATAGTAAAAAACCAAACTATCTTTATATAGTCAACTTAACAGAAGAAGCTCATCCAAACATATATCTCAGTAAATCTACCTGTGCCATAACCCTAGAGGGAAAAAAGCACAAACAGAGAAATGAAAACTGAGACTTTATTCAAATTTGTTAAATTCAAAAGAAAAATGGGCTTTTTTTTTTTATCAAGAACAAAATGAATGTTCAGTTTCTTTAAAGAACAAAACTCGTCATTTATTTTGGGACGGAGGTAGTAGAAAATAGTCTTCTCGTAAGTCCTAACTTCTCATCTTAACAACCAAGAAATCGTAGATTCAAAATTAAAAAAAAATGAAAAAATCAAAACATACATTCTAAAGCAGATAATCAAAGATTTTAACCACATTATGAGAATGCAAAGTAAAATAAACTGAGCTTTCAGATTATAAACACAAATGGTAAGATAATTACCAAACAGATGGGGATGAAAACGCGCAATCTTCCAAGGGAGCCTCCCAAAGAACGCGTTTACGTATAGATTTTTCTTGAAACAAAGAGAATTGAGAGAAGATGGAGAAGTTAGCTAGCAATGGCTTCCATTTGAACTAATTCCCAACATCTTTGGGAACATGCTATCTGTCAAGGAAGAAGAAGACAATCCACAATCCTCCAAAGTTGATAACACATTATTTAAAGAATGCAGCTACCCAATAGAAAATGTAAAGACAAAGTTATGCTCTCATATATACTCTCAGTCAGTATAAATTTTCTCAATATATACTCCCTCCGACCCGGTTTAAAGTTCTTAGTTTGACTTTGCACGCTTATTAAGGAACCAAAGCAAAATGGGTCAACAATAATAGTGAGTTGAGGACATAATTGTCCAAAACACTATTCATAAAGCAATGTAGATAGGTAAGTAACCGTTTTTTTTTTTGTAATCCTATGAACTTTTATGTCAAGATTGTCCAAAGCACAAAGCACAGTTCATACTTTGCCATTTACGGAATAAAGCAAACTAAGAACTTTAAACTGGGACGGACAAAAAAGAAAAGTAAAAATTTTAAACTGGGACAGAGTGAGTATGTGTGTGTGTGTGTGTGTGTGTGTGTGATGCCTAACTTGATGAATACTATACCTTGTACCCTGGAGAAGCAAAACACTTAAAAAGAAATCAAAAGTATGGTCCACCCTGTCTGTAGAGGTAAAAACAAGAGTGGGCAATTGGTGCTTCTATGAAGCATTTCTCACTTTTGTACTACCATTGAGGTTGCAGATCCTGACCCGACCCGACCGTTAATTACCCGTGTGAACACCTATCTGAGCATGAAATAGAACAGGAAAGCTGCCATACAAGACATAAAAGAAATCTAAGGCTGCTGCAAAAATAATAATTTATCTAAATGTTATTGAAAATAAAAAAGTAATTAAAAATAGAGCAAATTAAACATATATTCCCTCCGTCCCATAATAAATGTCATAATTTCCTTTTTTATATGTCCCAAAATAAAAGTTGTGTTTCGAAATTAGGAAATGGTAATTGGTGCAATAATGCAATTTTATCATTGTACATGCAATGTACAATAAATAAACACATTTATTAAAAAATGTTAAGTCAAATCAGACATTTATTATTGGACGGATAGAGTAAACGATAGAGAATCAATAGAGAATCAATGTGTGGAGTTCTTAGATTACAGCTATGCAGTACCTGAACATTCATCATTCAAGTTAAGAAAGAAAGAAAGAAAGAGAGAGATGGGTCTGATGACAAAAGGAAGTTGATCTAAAGAAAAAAGGAAGTGATGTAGACCATAGCCACACACACACACACTAATAGTCCTCAAGATTTACCCATAAAATTTTGAAAAATCAATCGTTCAAGAAATAAGCGGGTCAGTCCAGTCTCAATAATTATTGAGGTCCTGTTCTAAATATAAATATTTAGGCCTTAATATTTAAAAAATTTAGCCCAACCAACAACCAAGCAAGAGAAAAGAAAAAAAAGTACTACATAAATGTAGTGCACAAGAATTAAACTCAAGCTATCTATGTTTCAACAACCATCATATCTACCAGAGCAAGTATATTCCCTAATAATAAGTTCGGCGTCTATAATATATATTCTAAACTTAAAAAAATTGGGGCCCTTAAAATTTTTGGGCCCTGTGCAATTAGGCTGATTGCACATTCTTAAAATCGGGCCTAAAGCAGACCACCCGGGAAGACAATCTTTGATTTTCCCATCAAATTACAACATTTCAAATAAATACAGCGTAGGGGATAAAGTTCAAATTCTTGACCTTCCTTAACTAGAGATGGCATGAGTATATGTCATTCAGCCAAAGGCTTATCAGCGGAAAGACAATATGTATTTTATGCATATTGTGTAACCTATAATCAAAAAAGAAAAAAAACACATATTGCAACTTTTGTAGAAGCACTAAAGCAAAACTCTAGTTCAATTAATTGCTAAATTCCATGACACAAACTAAGGGTTAGAGTTAGACAAGAAAGAGAATCATATAAAAAGAATATCACTACACTAATTCAAGAAATCTTCAAGAATTTCTTGAAAAAGATTGTTGCAATAATTTCACTATAATGGAGAGACAAAACATGAGAGAGAAAGAGAGGGGAGCCTCTTTTACTTCCTCTCCAATGCATTGATTCAATAATATCTTTAATTTTATTTTTTCTTCCACAAGGCAATCACCATGTCTGAAATAAAAACCTTTATTTTAAAACAAGCCATGTGCTCTCATTTGATAATCAAACTAAAAGAAGCTTCAAACTTGTATGCGTCCCCATAATAATAATAAATGTCGCAGTTGATTTGATTGATCATTTTCAGGAATGTGTTTTACTTGTTTGTACATTGTTTGTAATATGATAAAATTACCTTAAAACTATTTCCTAATTAAAAAATGCAACATTTTTCTAAAATAGACCAAAAAGAAAAGCGTGGCACTTGCTATTATGTGATGGCCGAGCGAGATAGACCAGCAAAAAATAATAATTCTGTCCAGCATTTTATATTTTTGTTTTGTTTGCTTTTCATATTCTTGATTGAACATAACTAATTCTTGGCCTCATGCAAAGAGGGGTCATTTCCAGTAAAGAATATGAGTCATTTTTGTAAAGAGAAGGGAGAGACCCCATGATAAGAAATGACACTAAAGCATATGTTGAAACAAAAACATATTGAATTTGCTTTCTTCATCTTATAATAATTATCACAGTTAACTTGTCAATATTTTTAAGATTTATGTTAATTGTTTGTACATTTCTTATACCATCGGAAAATTGTACTAAGATCATTTTCTTTTACGACACTTATTTAGGGACAAACCAAAAAAAGAAAATGCAACACTTTTTATTATATTTAAAAAAAAATAAAAAAATCTTATTCTTTCTCTATGCTATCTTTCCTAGCTTTACTCACACTCAAGACCCCTTTAGAAATCTTTCCTTTGTCACAATAGCTTTGTGGAAACATAAGGATCCTAATCAATGTTTTTCGTATAATCCCTCCGTCCCAAAATACATGTAGTTTTAGCAAATTTCACACATATTAAGTAAAACAATCAATGCATATCAAATATATTAAATTACCATTTAAATATTTCAAATAACTAGGCAATTAAATATTTTTACAACGACAACTACTTAATCATAAATAACGGTAGTTTAGACAAAGTGTGACAAAGTTTTATGAAAAATTGTAAAACTGCAAGTATTTGGGACAAAAAATCTCTTCTGGAACTGCACATATTTTGGGAGGGAGAGAGTACCAAATTTAATGTTATTTGAACTCTAATAAAATTAGTGCATTTTAGGAGTTTATTTAAACATTAGAGAGGTTTTTCATATGTACTTCTTTACAGCATGTGTAGCATTGCCTCTCGTCTTTTTGAGGCACTCATAGTTCTCCCTCTACCCCCCTTCTTTATCTTCCCACATGGGAAAGGATTGATCATGTTCATAAGGTTTTACTAGTACAACATCAAATAAAATTCCAGGCACGTTTAAATGTGTTTTTATTGTACTTTTTTCAATTTTTTTTATTTTTTTTACTTCTCAAGTTTCCATGTTCAAATGCAACTATTTTATGATGTTGCTCAGATGAAAACAATATGGATCAAAATCTTAAGTGAAAAATGAGAAGGCCTTTCATTTCTTACTTGCATATCTAAGAGATATAGTAGACATATAAATGTACGCGAGCGATTCATTTCTTACATGCACTTTTATTGAGATGACTGTGATTTCTCGTATAAACAAATACTCCCTCCGTCCCACACCAAGGTTCCTTGGTGTGGATTTCACGTTTTTTAAGATTTTTTTTTTTTTTGAAAATGGATAGAAAATTAGAGGAGAGAGAATGTAAAAGTTAAATGTGGGGTAGGGAATAGTAGTTAATGATTTGTTTTTTTTTTAAGTGGGTAGAAGATTAGAGGAGAGATAATGTAAAAGTTAAAAATATTTAATAGGAGAGAGAATGAGTGAGAGGAATAGCAAGTTAATGATTGTTTTTTTTTTGTAAGTATGTTAACTTTATAAGTGTATAATGAATGGTTTTTTTGTAAATATATTAAATCATAAGTGTATAAATATATTCAAAACTTGCCATTTATGAAAGGGAACCTTAAAGTGGGACGGATCAAAAAGAAAAGTAGGAACCTTGAAGTGGGACGGAGGGAGTAACTTAAAAGGTTCGGGAGCTCAATTGCAACACATAATATGAGACGGAGGAGGGAGTATATCATAAATTGTGTTCAAAGTATTATTTCTACATACAAAATGTATCAGGAGTCCTAATCTAAAGACAGACCTTCTTTTTACTTCTTTTTAAAGATATTCTACCCTGGCTTTGCCATGAGTGGTCAGACACTATGTGTGAATGAATCAATGGCTTGTAGTGAAGAGGATTTTTTTTCTCATTTAATTCTTTTTTGAATTATTATTTCCCTAAATGACGAGTATTGAAAAATATTTGCAAAAATGATCAAGTTCGATGAAACTCGCTACTGGCAGTAGCGAGTTTACACTTTTTCTCGCTGAAACTTGCTACTCAGTAGCGAGTTTACCCTTTTTCTTTTTCTAAATTTGCCACTGCTAGTAGCAAGTTTCACCAAACTTGACCATTTTTGCAAATACTTTTCAAGACTTGTTACTTAGGGGACTACTTTTTAAAAAAGGTACAATCAAAATACAAACAAATACTTCTTATGTCCCATAATAAATGTCACACTTTCCTTTCTTGACCGGCTCAAATAAATGTCGCGTTCAAAATAAGGAAATATGTTTAATGCAATTTCATCATTGTACAAATAGTGTACAAACAAATAAGGACAATCCTTAAAACCGTTTAAAAAGTTGACAAGTCAAATGCGATATTTATTTTGAGAATGAGGGATTAATGCACAACAACAAAGACTTGGTCCTAATAAAGTGATTCAAGGTCGGTTAACATGAATCATCGTATGAAAGCGTCAATGAAAAGAGGAGAGGAAAAACTAAAAAAAAAAATTGTGAAAGGTAAGAAGAAAATCAAAAGAAGAAATAGTTGGGAAGAAATTTTGGGGAGAAAAAAAATCACAAACAAATAATGCACACTCATGATTAAACATGTTAACAAGTCAATTGAGAGAGAGAGAGTGTAAATACCTTAAAATACACATATAATCACAGGCAAAGAGATTTTTTTTTTTTTTTTTTTGGGGGGGAATACAAATTTGTGGTCCTCCTCCCTTTCACATGTAGGGGTAGCAGCCATCTCAGTTTGAGTTCCTACCCATGCTTGCTTATTTGTTTATTTTTGCACACAACAAAATTTGTTTATTTTTGCACACAACAAAATCAAGATGAGGCATGCTTATGGTTTGTTTACAAGAGTGGTCCCCCTCCTTACACACTTGGTTTTTCCAGCTTCATATCAGTTTCTACAATACAGGTTTTTGAGAACCATATAAAGATACCATAAACCCTTTTACAAATGAAAATCAACCCAAAAAAAAAAAAAGAGATATGAACGGAATAATCTATGATGGGCCGAGCCCAATACTTACTACGAGCTAGGGGGCCCAACAGGCCCACTAAAGGACCAACTATGAAGGATCATACCAAGACCTTGGGTCATGGCCCGTCCAACACTGGATGGCGGTCGTCGCCATCGAGCGACCAAGCCCATCCAAGCGACGAGTCATCGCACCACTGAGGAAAGGATAAATCCTAGCCCGTCGTTACATCAGGAAGAGGTCGTCGTCAATGAGCTAAGGCCCACCTAACGACGAGCCTCCTCGCAACGCAAACCTGATCTCTTCCAGCAGCGAGCGTCGTCATTGAACGACCAACTCGCAATGCCGTATGCTCGTCGAATCATCTCCTAAGGAGACGACCTAATTGGACATTCAGCTCCATGTCGTCTCTTCTATTAAGCTTCTTCAGCAAGCTTGGTTAATTAGCTAATTTGGGATAATGTCAGACCCGCTACAGTGCCTTGTTACACGTGCAATCATGCAACCAGTAATAACAACAAAAGGCGTGCAGGTTGACTTTCCTTTATAAGGAAAACTACTTATCGAATGTCGAATCTTTGCGGTGTCCTTACATAGATGGACCAGTCCCAGCGTGACACGTGTATGCCTAGGAGATGGAGCTGATCCAACGGTTGACATCCATCCAATCCAACGGCTCTGGTGAAAACCCTAATATCACCACATCCACTATAAATAAGAGAGTAGTAGCATGGACACAGGTAATGCTTTACTGCATATTTACGTACCCTTGCACTCTACATACCATTTTTCCATAATCTCAGTCCATAATCTTACTCTCACGCCGGAGGGGCTTGCCGGAAGACCCCCGGCGCAGTTTCACTGTTATTTCTTGTGGTGTGCAGATCACCAAGCTAGCTCAATCATTCGCTGGACCCAAAGAACTGAGCCCACCACGCATTCCTGCGCGATCAAGATAATTATGATTATAATGTTGGCTTCGGTTCAAAACCTACTTCGCTATTATGGGATCCAGTTGAAGGGACATTAGGGTTGGGTTGTATAGGATTTTGAGGACAAACAAATAGAGAGCTATCTTAAAGAAATAATAAACTATTTTGGAGAAGCTTCATTCTGTCCCACTTCATTAAGTCTAGGTAAACAAATGTCACAAAAAACTCTCGCAAAATCTTGCCCACGAACAGTGTTGTCAATATGTAACGGGATGTTGTGTTTGTAGGACCCATTACTCATTAATTCAATATTCAATTAAGCATTGCCAACTTTGTTTGTGACTAAAATTGTGTGAGATTTTTGTGCGCCTAGCATTGCTCGTAGGTCTAGGCTTTAAAAAACTTGCACGGGGCCTTGGACTTGGGTACTTGTTGGGGTCACTGTCCATGAAAACCACTAAAATGCCTATGCCTACCCCATTACAGATGAGAATTCAGTTGTACACCTCATATTCGTATTGAGACGGAGGGAGTGTCACGATATCCAAATACGTGCAAGCTATGTGCATAGAATCAAAATGAAGGAATAGTTGAATGTTACCCAACTTATCATGTGACTTCGGACGTCGACTTCAGAAAGCAGCAACTATCCTCGAAAACTTCTACCAATCTTCTCACTGACAGTTGTTCGTAATCAAGGCAACCAACTACAGAACATAAACAAATACAGGGAAGGTTAAAACAGATTTCACTGTAATAGGGAATGAACAGAAGACCCAAGGCAACCAAGAACAATTTTAACACACATAATTGCACAATTGTATTCTCATTGATCAAAACATGGACCGTTGAATATAAAAGGTCCAAGAACCAACTTTATTAATAAAAAAAGCTAAAATATTCAAAATTTTGAAGTACAAACTTCATTAATAGGAATAACTGCTTAAATTCTGAGATACAATGCCCAGTAAGTCCATACGTGGTCCCTTCGGTTTAATGAAGAGACAACCGGAATGAACGGATCCAAAGAAGTATATTCAAGGATAGGTTAAAATCAAACATGTACATATATATGGTAAGCAAGGAAAGTGTGGCAACTACACATTTAGTTATACTTTCATTACTTCCGTCAATTCCATAGGATATACCCTACATTGAGTACTCCCAACAACGATCACCTACATTGATGTCGTGTTTTCATTATACATACTTTACATTAAGCATAATTTCATAGGTTATACCCTACATTGAGTATTCCCATCTCGATCACCTACATTGATGTCGAGTTCCATTATACATGCTTTACCTTAAGCATAATTTCATGGGTTATACTCTACATTGAGTATTCCCATCTCGATCACCTACATTGATGTCGATTTTTCGTTACACTTACTTTACATTAAGCATAGTATAACTTGACTAGCATATATTATTGCATACCAGTCAATACATACAGTGCATTCATAGGTACACGAACACACATAGCAATTTCAATATTTGCAGATATTCCATGAACAAGATCATATCATAGAATAGAGAATTTCCAATGACGATACATTTCAAAGGAGTATTTTATAAAAGCACTACCAGCCACAGATAGTATTCATGTTTTGAAAAAACTCGATGGAGTTTCCAATGAAATTGATACTCAAAAGTATTTAAGATCGTAATTCCTTACCTTAGCTTTGCTTTCCGTCCTTAAGCAACGCCTTTACGCGAAATCTACAATCACGTAATAACATAATTTAGGCACAAGTAATTACTTATTACTTCTTATGTACCTATACTTCCTTTCTTTAGTTAACCTATGAGTTACTCTTACACTCACCTTAACTGGTTAACTAACTTTCTATTTTTAGGAACTTTCCTAATTTAGCAGTTTCTTAATTTTAGAAACTTTCTTCTTGTAGATCTTTCCTCAAGAGGAAACTTAGGTTCATTCCTTTCAATGGAAGTCTAATTCCTTGATAGCTTCCTAATTACGGTCTCTCTTCTCTTTTTGGGTAACCTTCTTTATTTGGAAAGTTTCCTTCTTCGGAAGCTTTCAATTTCGAACCCTACTATTTTAGGAACTTAAGTCTTTTAATATTCTTTTTAATACTAAAGTGTTATTTTTTCTTCTTTCCCTTTGATATAACTCCTTTAAAGTCTTTGGGCTTCTCCTTAATTTCAAAAGGTTCCTTTAGGTATCTTAATTTCAATAAAGTCCTTTAACTTTATAAAATTTACAAAGAAGTCCCTCAACTTTTGAAAAATTACAAAACAGCCCCTCAACTTTTGAAAAATTGCAAAACAATCCCTCAACTTTTGAAAAATTGCAAAACAGTCCCTCAACTTTTGAAAAATTGCAAAGCAGTCCCTCAACTTTTAAATAATTTCAAAACAGTCCCTCAACTTTTAAAATTTACAGAAAAGTCACTAAGAAACTTTGGACTTTTCAGTTCAGTCCCTTAGTTAACTGTTCAGTGAATAACTTAACTGGAAATCAGAATTTAATCCATTCAGCTTTGTAAACTTACAGTTTGGTCCCTTTTCAGTTTGAAAACTAACTGTTTTTATACAAAATAGACCAAAAGCCTAACACCTAAATAGAGACACAACACAAACACAATTAGGCCATTAGGCCAAAACCTAGGTGGTTCAAAAACATTGTTTTTGTTCTTCTTTTTATTTTCCAAACATTAAACAACTCATTTAATTCACATATTCTTTAATCAAACACTTTTCATCATATTAATTGTGTTAGATTTAAATCCAAATCAAGATGAACTAGGGTTATGATTACTTCATTATAACCTTCAATTCCCCATTATTCAAACCCTTAATTTATTCATTAACTCTAAGATTAAACCATTAAAAATCTAAGAATGACCAAACCTAGAATTAAAATAGTTTTCGAATTTCAAAAATTCATATCTAATTCAATTTAATTCCGAATTGAATGAAATAAAAACTAGGGTTTAGGGTATCATCTTACCTTGATTATGATAAAGAAATATTGGCCAAAGAAGACCAAAAATCCGACTGTCACCCCCCTCCAAGTGCTCGGCCGCCGCCGCCCTCTCCTAGGGTTTTAATTTTTTTTCTTTTTCTTTGATTAATGAAGGATTATGGAAAAAATAATGAGGAGGTTTACTATTTATAGCTAGGCTTTAACCTCCTTGGGCCCTCTAACCTCACTAGCCCATAACTTAGCCCACTTGATTAATAATTGATTTGGTCCACTCAATTAAATCCAAGTCCAACTAAATAAGGAGTATTATTTTATTTATTATTCTAATTAAAAATAATACTAAAAAAATTTCAAAATTTTCGGGTCTTTACATTCTTACCCCCTTAAAAGAGTTTGGTCCTCCAAACTAAACGTACCTTAATTTTCGAAGAGATCGGGATACATTTCCCGCATTTCGCTTTCGAGCTCCCATGTCGCCTCGCGTTCCGTGTGGTTGCTCCATTGCACCTTCACGTACGAGATAACTCGTCTTCGCAGATTCTGGTCCTTCCGATCCACAATCTTAATCGGTTTCTTGTCGTAACTCAAGTCCGTTCGAAGCCTTAGCTGCTTGTATTCAATTACGTAACTTGCATCTGCCATATACTTTCTTAACATGGATACGTGAAATACATTGTGTACCCCAGTGCGATGTGTGGTAAAGCTAATCGATATGCCACCTTTCCAACCTTATCCAAAATCTCAAACGGTCCTACGTACCTTTGACTCAACTTTCCTTTTATACCAAATCTCATGACACCTTTGGTTGGTGAGATCTTCAAAAACACATGATCTCCCACTTGAAATTCTAAATCGCAACGTCGGTTGTCTGCGTAAGATTTCTGCCTACTTTGTGCCGTTAACAACCATTTACGAATCTGTTGTACCTTGTCCGCAGTTACTTGGACTAGTTCTGGTCCTGTCAATTTCCGTTCACCTACTTCATCCCAACAAGTAGGCGACCTACACTTTCGCCCATAAAGTGCCTCATATGGAGCCATTCCAATACTCGCATGAAAACTATTGTTGTATGCGAACTCCACTAGAGATAAGTGTTCGTCCCAAGTGCCTTGCCAATCCAACGACGTAGCCCTTAGCATGTCTTCCAAAGTTTGAATTGTCCTTTCCGACTGCCCATCCGTCTGTGGATGAAAAGTTGTACTCATTGTCAGCTCCGTCCCCAATGCTTGTTGTAAACTCTTCCAGAATTTCGACGTAAACCTTGCGTCCCTGTCTGACACTATCGAAACGGGAATCCCATGTAGTCGTACAATCTCGTCAATATACAATTTAGCCAACTTCTCTAATGAATCTGTCACTTTGATTGCTAAGAAGTGAGCCGACTTTGTTAATCTGTCCACTATCACCCAAATGGCATTTTGACCTTTCAGTGTCCTTGGTAGTCCAACAACTAAATCCATCGCTATATGATCCCACTTCCATTCCGGAATAGGTAACGATTGTAGTAACCCCGCAGGCTTTTGGTGTTCACTCTTCACTTGCTGACACACCAAACATCTTGCCACGAAATCAGCCACGTCTCCTTTCATATTGTTCCACCAAAACGATTCTCGCAAATTTCTATACATCTTGGTACTTCCCGGGTGAACTGAGAATCTTGAACAATGTGCCTCCTTCAAGATTTCTCTTTTTATCTCTTCGTTACTTGGTACCCATATTCTCTTTTGATACCTCAAAATTCCATCTTCGCCCATGCGAAGATCCTTTCCCTGTCCTTTTCCTACAAGAGCATCCCTCTCATCATCTACACCTTGAGCCTCCTTGATTCTCTCCAAAAGCGTAGGTTGAACAATTAACTGAGCTAGATACCCTTTAACTCGCACTTCTAAGCTTGAAATTTCCATGTTTTCCCATGAACTGGTCCCCTTAGAAACTAGCATCGCTAGACTTCCATGATTCTTCCTACTTAATGCATCAGCCACCTTGTTTGCCTTTCCAGGGTGGTACAAAATTGTACAATCATAGTCCTTCAACAACTCGAGCCATCTCCTTTGCCTCATGTTCAACTCCTTCTGGGTAAAAATATACTTAAGGCTCTTGTGGTCAGTGTATATCTGACACGTCGCACCATACAAATAGTGTCTCCATATCTTCAATGCAAAAACCACTGCAGCTAATTCCAGATCATGAGTTGGGTAATTCTTTTCATGGTTCTTTAACTGTCTCGAGGCATACGCTATGACCTTCTCGTTCTGCATTAGTACACAACCTAACCCTTTCAATGACGCATCGCTATATATTACAAAACCCTCTGTTCCTGTGGGTAATGTCAAAACTGGTGCGGTTACCAACCTCTTCTTCAGTTCTTGAAAACTCCTTTCACATTCTTCAGACCAAATAAACTTTGCCGCCTTCTGAGTCAGCCTTGTCAACGGTCCCGACAATTTTGAGAATCCTTCCACAAATCTCCAATAGTATCCAGCTAAACCCAAGAAACTCCTTATCTCTGTCACGGTGCTTGGTCTCTCCCAATTCACTATGGCTTCCACCTTCGCCGGATCTACCGCGATTCCATCCCTAGACACCACGTGTCCTAAGAACGCTACTTTCTCCAACCAAAATTCGCACTTTTTAAATTTAGCATACAATTTCTGTTTCCTCAAAATTTCCAGTACCAATCTTAAGTGTTCTGCATGTTCCTCCTCTGATTTCGAATATACTAGTATGTCGTCAATGAATACAATAACGCACTTATCCAGATACTCTTGAAATACTCTATTCATCAATTCCATAAATACCGCTGGTGCATTGGTTAGTCCGAATGGCATCACAACGAACTCATAATGCCCATACCTTGTTCTAAAGGCAGTCTTAGCAACATCTTCGCTTTTTACCCTCAACTGATGATATCCAGAATGAAGGTCTATCTTTGAGAAGTAACACGCTCCTTTTAGTTGATCAAACAAGTCGTCGATCCTTGGCAACGGATATTGATTCCTTATTGTCACTTTATTCAACTCGCGGTAATCAATGCACAGCCTCATCGACCCATCCTTCTTCTTCACAAATAACACCGGTGCACCCCAAGGTGAAACACTCGATCGGATCAGACCTTTGTCTAGCAATTCTTGCAGTTGCTCCTTCAATTCCTTCAATTCCGTGGGAGCCATTCTATACGCTGCTCTCGATATTGGTGTCGTCTCCGGTACCAATTCTATCGAGAATTCGACTTCTCTTTCTGGTGGTATCCCTGGCAAGTCTTCAGGAAACACTTCCTTGAATTCCCTTATTACTTCCAACGATTCTATATTTACTTCCTTGGTATCGGTCTCACTGATATAGGCGAAAAATCCTTCACATCCTTTCCTTAGTAGTTTTCGAGCCTTCATTAACGTGATCATACTTATCGGCCTTCTAGGTTTCGCCCCTACGAACCTATATTCCTTCCCATCCTGTCCTTGGAAGGTAACTTCCTTCTTATGGCAATCCACATTAGCGTGGTTGGTAGCTAACCAATCCATACCCAAGATAATGTCAAATTCGTTCAATTCTAGCTCAATGAATTCTACTGATATTTCGGTGCCTCCTATCTTTAAAGGACAATGTCTATAGCAGGTTGTGATAGGTATCGCTTCATTAGTGGGAGTATCTATCACTAAAGGTGTCTCTAGCGATTCAGGTTTCAAATTCAGTTTCTTTGCTACAGAACTACTTATCACAGAATGCGTAGCTCCCGTATCAATCAAGGCACAGACGTTACGAAAAGAGAGTTGGAGTGTACCTGCCACCAAATCATTTGTAGTACTTTCCGCCTTGGCTGTCATGGTAAATACTCGTCCACGACCGCCTCCATTCCCACCTCCATTGGTATTCTTCGCTCCCTGAGCAGGCTCATCTTTCTTTGCCTCAGGACACCTCCACTTAGTATGTCCCTCCTTACCACATACTCCCTCCGTCCATTTAGTAGGTTCACAGTTACTGTTTACACGTTGATTAAGGAGGGATTATTATATTGAAAGTGTTGTGAGTGTGAAAGTAAAATAGGAGAGAGAATGAGTGGAGGGAATAGTAAATTATAATGGTGTTGTGAGTATTAAAATAATGTAGAAGAGAGAATGAGTGAAGGGAATAGTAAATTATAGTGGGGTAGGGTTAATATTTTAATAATATAAAATTTCCATTTTAGGAAAGAAACAAAGTGTGAACCATGTAAATGGACACCCAAAATAGAAGTGTGAACCATGTAAATGGACGAAGGGAGTATATAACATTTCTTGCCCTTGTACCAGCAGTTCTCAGTCTTGTGGGTTCTATCACATATGGTGCACTTATCAGTTGCCCCTTGCCCTTGGGCCTCATTCTTATTGCCTTCCTTTCGGTTTCCAGAATTATTGGTTGGATGCTTTGCTGCATAGTTGTTCTTATCACGACCATCGTCACCCGCCTTCCTCTTGTTGTTCTGCCCCTCCTTGTTCCAATTTCCCGTGGAACCCTTCTGTCCACTAGCTCCTTTGCTCGTAGCTTTGTCTTTCTCTTCTTTCTTACTGCGGTAGTTGTTAGCCTCTCTTTCAACCACCTTAGCCCATTCTAGTACATCAGCATAAGTTTTCAGCATCAATGGAGTGATCCGGACCATCCGGTACTTGATTCGATCGCTTAATCCTGCCTCAAACTTTCTGGCCTTTTGCTCTTCATTATCGAAAAATGTTGCGGTAAATTCCATTAAGTCTGTGAACTTTTCACAGTACTCGTCTACTATCATGCTTCCTTGACTCAGCATCATGAATTCCGCTACTTTGGCGTTTCTAACACTATCGGGATAATACTTGTCATTAAATGCTGTCTTGAATGCTTCCCAAGTATATTCCGTAATTCTCCGAGCAGTTCCAGCCCGCTTCTCAGCTTCCCACCACGATCTAGCTTTTCCTTTTAGCATGAACGTAGCGAATATCACCTTCTGTTCTGGTGTACATGTCAAGGTCCCGAATATAATCTCCATACTCTTAATCCACTCTTGCGGATTCTCTTTCGCACTCCCAGAAAAAGACTCTGGGTTCCTCCTTTGAAATAACTCCAGGGGATCACGTAGTGGCACTTGAGCTGCCGGTCTCTCTTGAGCTAAACCAGTTACCACTTGGCCAATTCCTGCCAATGTTTGATTCAAAGTTTGCAACACTGCCGCCATGGGGTCTTGCCCTTGATCGTTTCTGTTAGTGTAATCTGCAGGTGATATCGTAGATGATTTCCCAAGTGATATCACAGATGATTTCCTGGACTGAAAATTATATAGTTGTATATTTCTTGTTTGTTATTTAATGGACTAACGTGCTAATATGGTCTGTATAGTCTATGGTTTATGATTATATTTCAGGGTGCAATAGCATCAAAGAAGGAGCTAGACACATGTGGAAATTGGAAGAAATGAATTAATACATTTTATGTATTAATTCGTAATTCTTGGCATTCAACAACAACATGTATGAGGACTTTGTCAAAGGTTGTTCTTTGAGTTATAGAAGAGGTACAAGGATGATAAAGCAAGGGAGTACAAGGCGTGGAAGCATGGCTTGAGGATTCAACAACTCGGTTGCTACAAAATAGGAAGTGGGAGCTAGAATTGTGGAAACAAATTAACCCACTCTCCCTACACTTCCTCCACGTGCAAGACCAGCCCCAAGGCTGTTATTGGAGTAGCCTTCAAGTATTTGAAGACTATAAATAAGCTTGGAAGGTTTATTTGAAGACATGCCAATTATTTCACATTCACACCTTCGAAAAGCTTAGAGATAGAGTTCTTTGTTTGGTTCTTTTTAATCCTTTCTCCCTTGTAATTTCGCACTTGATTACTTTGGTATCAAGGTGTGTGAAGGCTAGGATAGGATTCCGTTCTTTATCTCTTGTTCCATAGAGCTTAAAATAGATATAGCTATAGGGAACTTTCGGCTTTGTAAATTCATTCATAGTGATTATAAAGTCTTGCCTAAGAGGCACTCTCAAGTTATATTTATATAACTTGAGAAAAACAATTTTGGTGTTTTTATTCCGCCGCAAACTCTTTTACAAAATTGTTTTATTTTCGAAGTGTGTGTGTGCCATCCCAAGTGCTATCGTTGTGCCGTTATCACCTTGGATATCACTTGTGGATTCAAGCCGTGACAATTTCAATTGGTATCAAAGCCTCTCACTCTGAAGATACTAAGTGTTTGGGTCCTCTTTATCATGGCTTTTGATCCCGCAAATCCAAACCAAAAACGTCTTCCTGTTTTAGATGGTTCGAATTATGCATATTGGAAAATTCGCCGCTCGCATATCAAATCAATTGATCTTCGAGCATGGCGATCTATAGTTCATGGGTACTCTCTTCCACTCTTACCTCCCGATGAGGATGGTGATGTTCAGTTAAACCCGAAGGTGAGTGGACGAATGAAGAGATCACTCTAGCTAACTATAATGAGAAAGCTCTTAATGCTATCTTTGAGTGGGTTGACATGCATATTTTTAAACTTATTCAAAATAGTTCCACATGCCTTAAGAAGCTTGGGATATTTTACAAAGATTTTGTGAAGGTGATTCTAGTGTGCGTGAAAACAAACTCAGAGGTCTTACCGGCAAATTTGAAAGGTTGAGAATGGGTGAAAGTGATACCATTTCCTCTTATTTTGAAAAACTATTTGACATTGCTAATGAGTGTCAACTTTTAGGTGAACCTTTACAAACAAACAATTGGTTTCAAAGGCTATTAGAACTCTCCCCGAGCGTTTTAATATAAAAGTTTCATCTATGTAAGAGGCTCACAATCTTTCTACAATGGATATCAATTCCTTAATGAGCATTTTGAAAACTTTTGAGTCAAACCTTGCCGAGCAAAGTGAAGCTTCTAAGGGCAAGAGTGTTGCTTTAAAAGTTCCATCCTCTAGTGGTTCAACTACTGAGGATGACGAAATTTTTGAGGAATTAGGCGAAGATGCCAGTTGTTGCCTTACTTACCAGGAAATACAACTCAATGGTGAGAAAATTTAACAAAGAAAATGTGCAGGTAAAGGCTAAAGAGCAACAAGCCAAGGTGTACAATTCAATGCCCAAGAGGACATTTCCATCTACTCAGAAAGGTGGTCCCATAAGGAGAGCATCATCGTATCAATCCAGATCTCGATCCAAAATACCTTGAATCAATCCAATGTCATGCTTGCTCGATGGGGTCATTACTCAAATGAGTGTGCTAACACTCTAAGGAAGATGGGAAAGAACCTATGGGTTTCTCTCAGTGACAATGAGGATGAGGAGACCAATCAATCAAGATTCGCATCAAACAAAGAATGGTGGTCACAAACCGTGACTGGATTCGTCAATGATACCCCTGTGTGATATCCAAATGGGATAGCACCCGAGATATCATCCAACAGTATACGATTTAAATTTGATAAATGATGTTTGTTTTGTGGGTTCTCATAATACGGATGCAGTGTTGTTCACAAGATGAGAAGGAGTTCAAAGAAGGATGAACTCATTTTGTGGTCTTAAGAACCTTTGCAAAGAATTGGTGGATGAATGGAAGAAAGAGAACAAGAAGGTGATCTCTCGTCCAAAGAGGTTCAAGACCTAACCGATGGCTTGACTAGATTGGAAGTTCAACTCACAAAGAAGGATGTGGAGCCGGACAAAGTCAAGAGCAAACTCACTCTTGCCGAGACAACATTCAAGAAACTCAATACGAGTTCTACCAAGTTAGATGCAATTCTTGGGTTGTCCAAACCACTCAAGAGTGTGCATGGGTTTTCAAGAGTCTTTAAATGCTATTACATCTACTTTGTCTAATACGTAAGATAAGTTAATTTTTGTTAAAGAAAGAGATCGTGTTGAACAAATATCTTCCGATAAATCTTCTCGACAAGGTAAAAATATGTAACTACCGTTACTCATCATCGGACATTTGAAAAATGATTGCAAAACTCTCTTAAAGAAACAAATTCAGCCTCGTTGATACCCGAAGTGCTACCTAGCATGTCGATATCACCTACAAATAAGAAGAATTATCAAAGTAGGAAAGTATGGAAACCTAAGTCTAATTTGATATGTGATGTCAGATGCACCGCCTTAAAAACTAATGTTGAAGGTTCATGGTATTTTGATAGTGGTTGTTCTCGTCATATGACTCGGAACAAAATATTTTTAAAGGAATATGAACCTATTCAAGGTGGTAGTGTAACATACGGTGGTGGTGGCAAGAGTAATATAGTAGGAAAAGGTGTATTAAATGTATCTGGATTTCCGCTTTGAAAAATGTTTTGCATGTTGATGGACCGGTAACTAATTTAATTAGTATTAGCCAACTTTGTGATGACAACCTTGAAGTAAAATTCAATAAAAACACTTGTGAAGTTTTGATTGTACCAATAACTCGTGTTATGACCGGTACTAGGTCAAGTAATAATTGTTATCTTGTTGAGGATAAACAAGTGTGTCATTCTCATGAGGGTTGATGATGCTACCTTATGGCATCAAAAGTTGGGTCATGTCCATTTTCGTAACATTGTGAAACTCATTAATGCCGAAGCTATAAGAGGTATACCTAGTCTCGGACATTAGTACAAAAATCATATGTGAAGATTGTTTAAAAGGTAAACAAACACGTGCTACCCATAGTGCTACCCAACATAATGAGGAGTATTCTGGGACAACGACCGTTTTCAATTAATGCATATGGATTTAATGGGTCCAGCTTGAGGTAGACAAGCTTTAGAGGTAAGAAATATACTTTTGTAATAGTTGATGATTTTTCTAGATTTACTGGGTATATTTTTTAAAAGAAAAATCAGAAACTTTTGAAAAGTTTAAAGTCTTACATGCTAAAATCAAAAACATGTTTTCTCGCTCTTATCATGCGAATAAGGTCTCGATCATGGAACGGAGTTTGATAATTCATTGTTCTTTACTTTTTGTGAATTAAAAGGAATTAAACATGAAGTTTTCTCGCTTCCTAAAACACCTCAACAAAATGGGGTGGCCGAAAGGAAAAATAGGACCTTACTTGAGATGGCACGTGTGATGTTGCTTTTCAAAAAGAATTTCAAAAAGATTTTGGCCGAGGCCATAAACACACTTTGTCACACGGCCAATAGGGTTTTTCTAAGACCTGGTACTAGAATGACACCTTATGAAATTTTGAATGGTAGGATACCAAAGGTTCATTATTTTCATACATTTAGGGGTGTGTTATGTTCTAAATGATCGGGATTACTTAGCTAAATTTGACTCTAAAAGTGATAAGGCTATATTTCTTGGGTATGCTCAGACAGTCGAGCATATAGGGTTTATAACCTTAGGTTAAAAACCATTCAGAATCAATTAACGTTGTTTTTGATGATTTAGCAAGTGTTACAGTGATGGAGTACAGAATCTCCATTAATATTACCGGAAGAACTGGAGAATCAAAATCAAGTAAGTGATACCCTGTGTGCTAGCCAAAGTGTTTCCACCGATGGGATAGCATCTCCCAGATCACCCAAGACCAATCCAAAGAATCGATAAGGATGAATAGTCGATGATGATCATGCGCATGAAGACTTCGAGAAGGGATCCACCAGCCTAGGATCAAAAGAGACCATCCTTCCTCTCAAATTATTGGAGAAGCTAGTGAAGGGGTACAAACAAGGAACAAAGGACATTTTAGTGACCGTGAAATGGCAAGGTATGTGTGTATGTCCACCACATACCACAAGGTAAAATATTCCTGTTTTGTTTCTTCTTTAGAACCCAAAATATTTCTCGAAGCCTTAAAAGATAATTTTTGGATACAAGCCATGCAAGAGGAACTTGACCAATTTGCTCGTAATGAAGTTTGGTGTTTAGTACCACGTCCTAGTAATACAAATGTTATTGGTACTAAATGGATTTTCAAAAACAAATCAGATGAGCAAGGAAATATTGTTAGGAACAAAGCTCGCCTCAGTAGCACAAGGTTACACCCAAATTGAAGGTGTTGACTTTGATGAGACCTTTCGCTCCCGTTGCTAGAATAGAATCCATAAGACTCCTCTTGGCTATAGCTTGTTTTCTAAAATTACTTTGTTTCAAATGGATGTTAAAGCCGCCTTTTTAAATGGTTATTTAAAAGAAGAAGTTTTTGTTGAACAACCAAAAGGATTTGAAGATCCTAATCTACCAAACCATGTATATAGACTTGATAAAGCTTTATATGGCTTGAAACAAGCTCCACGTGCATGGTATGGTCGCTTAACCTCTTTCTTACTTGAATATGGCTTTACAAGAGGTGAAGCAGATAGGACCTTATTTATCCTAAGGCATGGCAAAGAAATAGTCATTGTTCAAATCTATGTTGATGACATAGTTTATGGCTCTACTTCTCAAACATGTTTAAAAGATTTTGTAGAAGCTATGACATCAACATTTGAAATGAGCATGATTGGAGAGTTAACATTCTTTCTAGGCTTGCAGGTGAAACAATCAAATGAAGGAATATTCATTTCACAAAGCAAGTATGCAAAGAGCCTAGTAAAAAGATTTGGGTTGGAAGGAGCAAAAAGTTCAAAAATCCCCATGTGTTCTTCTCTCAAACTTGGTAGAGATCAAGTAGGTGAGGATGTTGATCCTACTCTTTATCGTTCAATGATTGGTAGCCTTCTCTATCTCACTTCTAGTCGTCCTGATATCATGTTCAGCGTGTGTGTTTGTGCACGTTATCAAGCCAATCCTAAAGTCTCTCACCTTAATTGTCACAAAAGATAATTAAATATGTTTCAGGAACAAGTGAATTAGGGATTTGGTTTAGTAAGGATACTAATACCAATTTGGTTGGCTTTAGTGACTCGGATTGGGCAGGGGATATGGATGATAGGAAGAGTACTAGTGGGGGGGGGTTTTACTTGGGCAACAATTTAGTTTCATGGTATAGTCGTAAACAAAATTGTGTTTCTCTCTCCACAAACTGAGTCCGAGTACGCTGGCACTGGTAGTTGTTGTTCACAACTTATTTGGCTAAAACATATGTTAGATGACTATGGCCTAGAGAGTAATTCTTTGACTATGTACTGTGATAACCTGAGTGCTATCAACATTTCAAAAACCCAGCTTCAACATTCCCGTACCAAACACATTGACATACGTCATCATTTTCTTAGAGATATGGTAGATAAAGGCCTAATTAATATTGGATCATATTGATACTAAGTATCAACTGGCTGACATCTTTACCAAGGCCTTAGACCACGAGAGATTTTCTAGTTTGAAAAGATCTCTTGGTCTTTGTAATCTCTGAGTCTGTTCGTCTGTGCTACCCCAGGTGATGTTATCACTTAGGGTAACACTTGTATATTAGTGTATTTTTCTCTTTTTCTTTTTTTGCTTATTTACTTAAAAAAAATATATACTTTATTATTTGTTTAAATCTAGCTAGCTTAGTTCTAGCTGTGGCACATGCTGACCTTTTTGTTATGGTAGGTTATTATTTAGGTTAGCACGTCTGATATCATTCCCCTTCATATGCTTAAAGTGACAAAGTCACTAATCTTTTTCTTTTTGGTAAATAAAAGGCAAAGGCATTCTTTCCATACTATTCTCTCGAGCTCGGGGCACGGTGTTCGCTGCAACGATGTACTCTTGCCAATGAGAATGTATGAGGTGATTTATGCTTAGTATTAGGGACATGGAGTTCGCTACTACAGTGTACCCTACTTGAAAGGCATAGATCACTCTATCTCTACACTTGAAATAAAACTCGAAGCATGGAGCTCGTTACTACGTTGCTTTCTTGATTAAAGAAGTGTATTGAGACGTGTTTAACAAGCAATGTACTTAAAAAAATATATATATAGGCATATAATGCCTAAAGTGCATGAAAAATGCTCAGCTTGTTATGCCTGAAGTGCCTGAAAATGGCTAAGCTTGTTATGCTTGAAATGCTTGAAAATGAAAAATATTTATCAAGGGGATTTATATCACATGTGTTACCCTACGTGTTACCGTCATTGCCTTAACACATTAGTGTGTGCTATATTAGTTTTTTATTTATTTTCGAAATATTGTTGATTAATTTCTCAAAATCTGAAAGTCTTTTTAATTAAAGAGTTTACGATTTTGAAAACGTCTTCAACAAGTTTCCTTTATTTTTGGTAAACTTAATTAAGTAACTAACCCTTATTTATTTAATTTGTGCATATAATGTTTTGGGGTTAGTTACAAATTATTTATTTTACTTACTTTTTTGTTTTTTACGTTTTTACTTATAAAAAAAAAAAAAAAAAAAAAAAAAATCTTTTATTTTTTAAATGTTGCAACCGTGTTTTGTTTTCAAGTTGGTAAAGGGTTTAATAAAAGGTGTGGTTAGGGTTTGTTTTAAAATTGAGTGGATAGGGATTAGTTAGAGTATTAATAGGGTTTTAGTTTAGATAGGACTTTTAATGTCAAATCAATTTAATTTTTTTGTTCCCTATCTAACTCCTTCTCCTATTTTCACTCTCCCTCTTCCTATTTTCTCTCTCTATCCGTTACCGTCTCTCCCCTTTTAAACCCTCGTTCCAACGCCTTCTTCTTCCCTTCTCAATCTAGGTCAAAATACGTTCCTAAATTTCCCTAAAATCTCCATGGCATCTCCATCCAATACCAATACCGAACCTTCCCACACGGACCAAATGGACATCTCACCTAGCATTGCTCCTTCCGTGGCATCTCGCGTGGCCATGGAAACTTCCCCAATGATCACTCCAAGCTCTTCTCCACCAACAATGGCAATTGTTCCTACCTCTGGCCCCAATGCCTCGTTTGATCAAGGCATTCCTAAGGTGACTCTCATCCCTACTTAGGAGCCAAAAAGGAAGAGGAAAGCCCCAACCGCCAAGTTTGTCTCCCCAAATCGCAAAAAGGAGGTCTTCCAACCGCATTAGATCAATCGTGTCCAAGGCAACTTCAAACACCTCTCTTGATCCAGTTGATGTCTCGTTAAAGCTCTATTGATGTGTCCTCACCCCATGTGAGTGATGAGAACTTTGAAGCAAACAAGGAAAAGGAGTCTTCTGTGGACTCATTTGATGCTTGGGTAGATGGTGATGAAGAGGAGACTCTCTCTGATTTTCAGAAAAAGAAGGCCAAGGGCAACCGTGAGTGCTACCAAGTGCTAGCAAGAAGAGGATATCATCCGAGGTAACACTTGCCCCCTCTTACGTTCCTAAACATTCCTCTAGTGATAATTCTGGTGATGAGGTTACTCAAACTGAAGAGGATAAAGCTTTTCCAAAACCTTTTCTTACTTTGGAGTATTATAAAAAGGAAAATATGGAACTTTGGTTGAATAGTCTAAGTAAAGAGGATTTTAAAAGAGAAGCACATTGATGAGGGTCAGTTGGAAAAGGAAGGAGTGGTTCGGTTTTTAAAGGACAGAATTTTATTAATGCTAATAATCATGCATCGGTTTTGTTGAGAGTGTTATTCGCAATTTCTTTGCCAATTTGCATGCTCATTCGGATTTACGAAGCGGTCTCGCTAAATATGGAAAAGTGTTTGTTAGGGGAAGAGTCTATTCTTTTACTCCTCGCCCCGATTAACAAAGTTTTAGGCCTCCCTAATGTAGATGATGAGAGCATTAGGGTCAATAGAGATGAAATGGTAAAATTGCTCACTCACAACAAAGCTGCCGGTCTTGGCCTTTGAAAGAGAAACTTCATGCTTCTAGATTATCTTCTCTCTATTACGTACTTCACAAAGCTGTGCATCTTCAATTGGCTTCCTACAACTAATGAACCTATTGTGACTTTGGAGCATGCGAATGTGTTGTATAGATTGGGTAAAAATTTAAGGATTAACTTTGGAAGATTAGTGTTTAAACACTTAGCTTCGTAGGGTAGAAAAAAGGAAGTGAACATTAGCTTTTTCCCCTATCCTTCTCTAATCTTCAAAGTTTTGGTATTTCAATCCTTGCCCATTGAAGCCTCGATGTTTTTACCTTTGAACACGAGTACTATACCGTTGATCAACAATCGAAAAAGGGTAAAAGGTATACTAAAGATCTTCCTTGGAACAAATCGATGAAACAACCCTCGCTCCTCCCGGTGCTATCTCACGTGATACCCCAAGTGCTTCCCAGTGTTGCCCCTCATACTTTTGCAGAGGACGATGCCGCAAGTATTACGAACAACATGATGAATCTTTTGGGCAACTCTGGACCATCAATCCCAAAGGCTACGGTTCTCAACTTCCTGCACAAACAGTCAAGTGCAATAGGAGAACTTGTTGAGGGATGGGCTAAGCAAGCGGAGTAACATATGCTTTTATTGATGAAATTTCTTCCCAAACGGGGGAGGATCTGCTTCTTCTTTGGAACTTCCTGAGGTGGTGCTCTGCTGCAGTGCTACCACCGATCTTTGGCCCAAGTGATGGTGGAAGTGATAGGGAAGGAGATCGGGAGGAAGGAGAGGAAGAAGAGGAGTTTGAAGAAGAAGAAAATTTGAACCTTAAGGTTGATAAACCTGAAGGTTTATGTTACCGCTATCATATGGGTGACTATTTTTGTGGTGGTCCTACAAACAATGTTTTTATTTTGGTGATGTGGTGGTTCCTTAAACAATTTACTTTTATTTTGTTTATATTTGCTAAAACACTTTAGTGGTTTGTTAAATAACTTAATCTGCTAGGATGTTTTTTTGCTAATTTTGGATGATATTTTGCTACAATGGTTATGGTTTTTAATGGTTACTTAGTTTATTTCGAAAACTTTTTAAAGTTTGAAATAAATTAGTTTATTATGATAAATCATTGTTTAGGATTAGCTCCTTGATTAAGGGAGTTAATTTTTGTGGAGATATTATTCTATGGTCTATGCTCTGTACATTTGTATATAGACTTATCCTACGGGACGGCAAAGACATTAAGTTTGGAAAGAAATATCCAACTAAGGGGAGATTGTTAGTGTAATCTGCAGGTGATATCGTAGATGATTTCCCAAGTGATATCACGAGATGATTTCTGGGTGAAAATTATATAGTTGTATATTTCTTGTTTGTTATTTAATGGACTAACGTGCTAATATGGTCTGTATAGTCTATGGTTTATGATTATATTTCGGGGTGCAATAGCATCAAAGAAGGAGCTAGACACATGTGGAAATTGGAAGAAATGAATTAATACATCTTATGTATTAATTCGTAATTTTGGCATTCAACAACAACATGTATGAGGACTTTGTCAAAGGTTGTTCTGAGTTATAGAAGAGGTACAAGGATGATAAAGCAAGGGAGTACAAGGCGTGGAAGCATGGCTTGAGGATTCAACAACTCGGTTGCTACAAAATAGGAAGTGGGAGCTAGAATTGTGGAAACAAATTAACCCACTCTCCCTACACTTCCTCCACGTGCAAGACCAGCCCCAAGGCTGTTATTGGAGTAGCCTTCAAGTATTTGAAGACTATAAATAAGCTTGGAAGGTTTATTTGAAGACATGCCAATTATTTCACATTCACACCTTCGAAAAGCTTAGAGATAGAGTTCTTTGTTTGGTTCTTTTTAATCCTTTCTCCCTTGTAATTTCGCACTTGATTACTTTGGTATCAAGGTGTGTGAAGGCTAGGATAGGATTCCGTTCTTTATCTCTTGTTCCATAGAGCTTAAAATAGATATAGCTATAGGGAACTTTCGGCTTTGTAAATTCATTCATAGTGATTATAAAGTCTTGCTTAAGAGGCACTCTCAAGTTATATTTATATAACTTGAGAAAAAACAATTTTGATGTTTTTATTCCGCCGCAAACTCTTTTACAAAATTGTTTTATTTTCGAAGTGTGTGTGTGTGCCATCCCAAGTGCTATCGTTGGTGCTGTTATCACCTTGGATATCACTTGTGATTCAAGCCGTGACAATTTCAGTTTCCGTTCCCAGCGTTACGGTTTCCCCTACGGTTTCCATTATGCGACATCTGCATAATACTTTTATTATCACTACGATTTATCATATAATAGATCACTCACTCAACAGTAAGTAGTAAGAATTATCAGGACTAGTTTATCTAGCTCGCTACATATGTACCTGTAGTCGTCTAGCTAGTTAATGTTTTAAGGTATCGTCTCAACAGACTGAATTGGTTTTCATATTTCTGTCTTCACAGATTAGATGTTTAATCTTTGAGGATTTTTCCGTTTCATCAAACGGTTATAACTTTCTCACTAGCCCATCATTTGACTAGTCTTTTACTTTTTCTTTGGATCATTTTTACTTGACCCTTTTAACTTTCTGTAGGTATTATAATAACATAGTCATTCACACATTTCCACACTTAAGGATTATTGAATAACTAAGCAACTTTATTTCTTCCTTCGAAGTGGTACTAAAACTATTGGTTCAAACTGCTAACTAATGGTTCATCAACCACAAAAAGAAACAAACTAACAAACTAAACAAAGTATTCATTAACTCTAAGATTAAACCATTAAAAATCAAAGAATGACCAAACCTAGAATTAAAATAGTTTTAGAATTTCAAAAATTCATATCTAATTCAATTTAATTCCGAATTGAATGAAATAAAAACTAGGGTTTAGGGTATCATCTTACCTTGATTATGATGAAGAAATATTGGCCAAAGAAGACCAAAATCCGGCTGTCACCCCCCTCCAAGTGCTCGGCCGCCGCCCCCCCTCTCCTAGGGTTTTAATTTTTTTCTTTTTCTTTGATTAATGAAGGGTTATAAAAAAAATGAGGAGGTTTATTATTTATAGCTAGGCTTTAACCTCCTTGGGCCCTCTAACCTCACTAGCCCATAACTTAACCCACTTGATTAATAATTGATTTGGTCCACTCAATTAAATCCAAGTCCAACTAAATAAGGAGTATTATTTTATTTAATTTTTCTAATTAAAAATAATACTAAAAGAAATTTCAAAATTTTCGCTTCTACCTTCGCCGGATCCACCGCGATTCCATCCCTAGACACCACGTGTCCTAAGAACGCTACTTTCTCCAACCAAAATTCGCACTTTTTAAATTTAGTATACAATTTCTGTTTCCTCAAAATTTCCAGTACCAATCTTAAGTGTTCTGCATGTTCCTCCTCTGATCTCGAATATACTAGTATGTCGTCAATGAATACAATAACGCACTTATCTAGATACTTTTGAAATACTCTATTCATCAATTCCATAAATACCGCTGGTGCATTGGTTAGTCCGAATGGCATCACAACGAACTCATAATGCCCGTACCTTGTTCTAAAGGCGGTCTTAGCAACATCTTCGCTTTTTACCCTCAACTGATGATATCCAGAACGAAGGTCTATTTTTGAGAAGTAACACGCTCCTTTTAGTTGATCAAACAAGTCATCGATCCTAGGCAACGGATATTGATTCCTTATTGTCACTTTATTCAACTCGCGGTAATCAATGCACAGCCTCATCGACCCATCCTTCTTCTTCACAAATAACACCGGTGCACCCCAAGGTGAAACACTCGGTCGGATCAGACCTTTGTCTAGCAATTCTTGCAGTTGCTCCTTCAATTCCTTCAATTCTGTGGGAGCCATTCTATACGGTGCTCTCGATATTGGTGTCATCTCCGGTACCAATTCTATCGAGAAATCGACTTCTCTTTCTGGTGGTATCCCTGGCAAGTCTTCAGGAAACACGTCCTTGAATTCCCTTATTACTTCCAACGATTCTATATTTACTTCCTTGGTATCGGTCTCACCGATATAGGCAAAAAATCCTTCACATCCCTTCCTTAGTAGTTTTCGAGCGTTCATTACCGTGATCATACTTATCGGTCTTCTAGGTTTCGCCCCTACGATCCTTCCCATCTTGTCCTTGGAAGGTAACTTCCTTCTTATGGCAATCCACATTAGCGTGGTTGGTAGCTAACCAATCCATACCCAATATAATATCAAATTCGTTCAATTCTAGCTCAATGAATTCTACTGGTAGTTCGGTGCCTCCTATCTTTAAAGGACAATGTCTATAGCAGGTTGTGATAGGTATTGATTCATTAGTGGGAGTATCTATCACTAAAGGTGTCTCTAGCGATTCAGGTTTCAAATTCAGTTTCTTTGCTACAGAACTACTTATCACAGAATGCGTAGCGCCCGTATCAATCAAGGCATAGACGTTACGAAAAGAGAGTTGGAGTGTACCTGCCACCAAATCATTTGTAGTACTTGCCGCCTTGGCTGTCATGGTGAATACTCGTCCACGACCGCCTCCATTCCCACCTCCATTGGTATTCTTCGCTCCCTGAGCAGGCTCATCTTTCTTTGCCTCGGGACACCTCCACTTAGTATGTCCCTCCTTACCACATATATAACATTTCTTGCCCTTGTACCAGCAGTTCTCAGCCTTGTGGGTTCTATCACATATGGTGCACTTATCAGTTGCCCCTTGCCCTTGGGCCTCATTCTTATTGCCTTCCTTTCGGTTTCCAGAATTATTGGTTGGATGTTTTGCTGCATGGTTGCTCTTATCACGACCATCGTCAACAGCCTTCCTCTTGTTGTTCTGCCCCTCCTTGTTCCAATTTCCCGTGGAACCCTTCTGTCCACTAGCTCCTTTGCTCGCAGCTTTGTCTTTTTCTTCTTTCTTACTGCGGTAGTTGTTAGCCTCTCTTTCAACCACCTTAGCCCTTTCTAGTACATCAGCATAAGTTTTCAGCATCAATGGAGTGATCCGGTACTTGATTCGATCGCTTAATCTTGCCTCAAACTTTCTGGCCTTTTGCTCTTCATTATCGAAAAATGTTGGGGCAAATTCCATTAAGTCTGTGAACTTTTCACAGTACTCGTCTACTGTCATGCTTCCTTGACTCAGCATCATGAATTCTGCTACTTTGGCGTTTCTAACACTATCGGGATAGTACTTGTCATTAAATGTTGTCTTGAATGCTTCCCAAGTATATTCCGTAATTCCCCGAGCAGTTCCAGCCCGCTTCTCAGCTTCCCACCACGATCTAGCTTTTCCTTTTAGCATGAACGTAGCGAGCATCATCTTTTGTTCTGGTGTACATGTCAAGGTCCCAAATATAGTCTCCATACTCTTAATCCACTCTTGCGGATTCTCTTTCGCACTCCCAGAAAAGGACTCTGGGTTCCTCCTTTGAAATAACTCCAGGGGATCTCGTAGTGGCACTTGAGCTGCCGGTCTCTCTTGAGCTAAACCAGTTACCACTTGGCCAATTCCTGCCAATGTTTGATTCAAAGTTTGTAACACTGCCGCCATGGGGTCTTGCCCTTGGCCGTTTCCGTTCCCAGCGTTACGGTTTCCCCTACGATTTTCATTTTGCGACATCTGCATAATACTTTTAATATCACTACGATTTATCGTATAATAGATCACTCACTCAACAGTAAGTAGTAAGAACTATCATGACTAGTTTATCTAGCTCGCTACATATGTACCCGTAGTCGTCTAGCTAGTTAATGTTTTAAGGTATCGTCTCAACAGACTGAATTGGTTTTCATATTTCTGTCTTCACAGATTAGATGTTTAATCTTTAAGGATTTTTCCGTTTCATCAAACGGTTATAACTTTCTCACTAGCCCATCATTTGACTAGTCTTTTACTTTTTCTTTGGATCATTTTTACTTGACCCTTTTAAATTTCTGTAGGTGTTATAATAACATAGTCATTCACACATTTCCACACTTAAGAATTATTGAATAACTAAGCAACTTTATTTCTTCCTTCGAAGTGGTACTAAAACTATTGGTTCAAAATGCTACTAATGGTTCATCAACCACAAAAGAAACAAACTAACATGCTAAACAAAGTATTTGCTTCCTAAAAATAAAACAATTAACTAAATAAAGAATTCCTATTCTTCAGTTGGGTGGAGTAGCTGTCTTCCAATTTGTTTTCGTCGCTTCCACGAATTCCACAATCAGCTTCCTATATTCGGCATTTACTTCGATATATTTGTCATACCAATCATACATATTGGCCCTAATCCCTGCCTCACGCTGGTTTTGCTCATTTATCTCTCTTTGCAGCCTATAGACCATCATGCTCTCCTCACCTAATTGTTTACTAATCCTTGTCCATTCCCTGTGCGCAACTCTAGCACTGGCCTCCATGTCTTTGGCCCTCTGGGTTTCCTTCTTTAGCTTGTCAGTGAGTTCTTTCATCTCTATCTCAATCTCATGTGCTTTGTCTTCCTCTTTCCTCAAGTCCATCAGAATTTCACAATCTTCTTCTAAAAACTTTACTGATTGAACCTCTTCCTTCAGCTTATCTTCAAGTGATTTAGCTCTATCTTCTACCTTCAATAATTGTGCGGTAGTCATATGCCATTTCTCTTCCGCCCTATTTGCTTTCTTCTTAAGATCTTCTATCTCCTTCACAAGTGATTTGATCCTTGATTCTTGAGCCAGCAATGTTTCTGTCTTAATGGCTCTAGTCCTCACCGATTTCATGGGTCTCCTAGCCATTTCCTACACATAAGACAGAAACATTGCTGGCTCAAGAATCAAGGATCAAATCACTTGTGAAGGAGATAGAAGATCTTAAGAAGAAAGCAAATAGGGCGGAAGAGAAATGGCATATGACTACCGCACAATTATTGAAGGTAGAAGATAGGGCTAAATCACTTGAAGATAAGCTGAAGGAAGAGGTTCAAGCAGTAAAATTTTTAGAAAAAGATTGTGAAATTCTGATGGACTTGAGGAAAGAGAAAGACAAAGCACATGAGATAGAGATGAAAGGACTCACTGACAAGCTACAAAAGGAAACCCAGAAGGCCAAAGACATGGAAGCCAGTGCTAGAGTCGCTCACAACGAGTGGATCAAGATAAGTACACAATTAGGTGAGGAGAGCATGATGGTCTATAGGCTGCAAAGAGAGATAAATGAGCAAAACCAGCGTGAGGCAGGGATTAGGGCCAATATGTATGATTGGTATGACAAATATATCGAAGTAAATGCCGAATATAGGAAGCTGTTCCAAAAAATCCACCCAAAACTCAGACAAATTAATGTCAGATAAACAAGTGAACATTGCTATTAGGAATAAATATGGTCCATTCACCATAGTCCTAATAGACGGCAGATCAAAACTGGTAAGGAACTTTTGCAAAATTATGCATAATTCTTCGAGATCCTTCAACTCTCAAGCTTTGAGTCGCCCATAAAACTTTGCTTTCTCCTCGGTAGTCTGGAAGCGACCATGGCCAAACTTGGAAGATGTGTCAATGAACTTGAGTTCAATGTCCTCCAGAGCAAGTCTAGAGGTCTGATTCAACAAGGACTGCCTCAAGGTGACAACACGCTTCTTTGGTCCCACACAGCATCCCTTGATCATCAGGTAATCATCTTTCACAATACCATAATGTGGGAAACCTCCCATTGGAGTAACATCCTTCTCCGTCCTGCATAGAACAGGAAAAGGTCAATGTTAATTATCGCAACTATGCAAATCTTTCATCAAGAAATATGCTGATTGAAACCCCCCTCCCCCATTTGGAAAAAAAAAAAACTACTCCCTCTCTCTAAATGAAAGTCCAAATTCAAGAAATTTTATCCCAAAATGAATTTTCTTTTTTGCAAAAAAAGAATGTCCCTAAATGCTTTTTTACCGAATTTTTTCGCTATTCATTTAATTATCGTAAAACTAAATGCTTAGAAGGTGGATAAGAAAAATATTTGGATATGTAATTAAAATGTAGAAAAAACACACATTTTAAGAGTCCCTTAAAATAATATCTGGACATTCAATTAGGGACGAAGGGAGTAAAAAACTTTGTATCCTCCATCGAGCCAATAATGCACTTTATGGCTACCAGGCTTATATGAGCAAAAATCTGAAACAAACGATAATAAAAAGGGAGCCAAACCTGTCGTAATCAGTAATGGCAGAGTGGGACTCCTGGCCTGCCTTACCAAGCTTGTAAATTTTCTTGTTCATCTCTGTTCTATGATGATAACCATTTTGACCAGCCCTTGCAACTGTATATGAAACCCTAGCTGGATGCCAGGCGCCAATACAAGCAACCTTGCGAAGCCCACGATGGGTCTTGCGAGGGAGACGTGTGACACCCCAACGAGTGACGACACCTTCATAACCCTTACCCTTGGTTACCCCTATGATGTCAATCATTTCATCTTTCCGGAAGACAGCATCAATAGGAATCTGCTTCTCAAAGAAGCTGTAAGCAAAATCAACTTTCTCTGCCGCATCCCCACCGTTCACTTGAATCTCCATAAGGTGAGCCTTCTTCTGTTTAAGACCTTTCATCTTTCGAATCTGTGAATCAAAACATAAAACATTCATATTGTCGAGAAATTTGAGCAATGGCACACTCAACTTGAATAATGAACCTCAAGCAATAAGCCAATAACAATGATACACTAAGATCTAGGAGGCCTTGGAATGAAATACAATACCTGGGTATGGGCCAATACACGAATGACAGTACAGTACTTCTTCATTTTTTCCAACTGTGCCTGAATATCCTTTTTTCCTGCATCAGATTCATACTTCAACGAATGCTTGGCGAATGCTTTCTTCTTGGACTTGCACCAGTTCTTGTAGAATCTTCTCTTCACATCCTCACTAAGATGCTGGGCCCAAATCGTATTGAGAGAGCGGAGACCACGGGGTGTTTTAATATACCCAACAACCCCAACTACAACCATGGGTGGTGTCTCGATTATTGTTACTGCCTCACATGTCTCTTTCTTGTGGAGCTCTAAATAAAGGGAATCCAAATAATACCAAAGTTAAAAATTGAAAGATTACAAGAATTACAATTCATTTTCACACACAAAAAAGACGCACATTTATTGAATATCATTAGCAAGAAAGTATCGAGAGGCCTTGCTTCCTAGATAATTCCTTGTGTCATGAAGATTGTATGCCAATCAATGATTTATAGAAATTGAAGTAAAGTGGGCATTAACTATTTCAATGGAAGGCTACTTTATTGTTCCTTCTTTTCCCTTCTTCTCATCCATGGAGCTAGAATATGCGGCAGTGTGCTTAAAGAAAAATTGAAATACACAGAATACGTGAACTCACTAGACCCTGGCTTTTCAACTTCTCTAACAATGTGTGTCATCCCAGCTTTATATCCCAAGAATGCGGTAAGGCTGCAAGATTTGGCAGGGTCATCTTTGGGGAAGGCCTTCACTGCAGACACAACAAAATGTGTTTAAGCACAATTAACAGAGTACTAACATAAGAGCAAGGCACACATGAAAGTGGAAAAATAGAAACTTCATAGGCTGGTAGCAATACGTAGGAAAGACTGTCAGAAAATCTGCACAGAAACAAGGCATTGCCAATATATGTATAGGTGTTAGAACATCTCTAACTACGCTAGAACATGATACCACTTTCTAACTATCACTCAACAACCTAGACATATATGTGTCAAACTGATAAAAGAACCACCAAAAAATAAAGAAACATAAACAAGAAACAAATTGCAACATAATAACCGACTGCGAGGAGAGCTATACCATTTTTCAACCATCTACTATAAAATTCCTCACTACTTGTGACAAGCTCAATGATAAGAATGAATCAATAGAATGCATTTGATGAGAAACCCGAATATAGCCAAACTTCAAAGATGTATAAGCTAAAAAAATGAAGTTTAACAATAGTCTTTTAAAATAAGAATGTCTAAGTACCCACAGTAAAGCTAACACCTAAAAATAAAGATAAGTCAAATTTGTATTCAACCAACAAAGAACTACTACATACAATATAAGAGTAATTAATTCAGTTCACGAGTACAAAGTTAAGTATTATTAGTTTAATACCTGATAGAATTTAAAGAGAACCATAATAGATTAACATGATCAACTAGGCCAACTAACATGATTAGAAAATGGTAACATAAAACAATAAGAAATTCAGACGAGATCTAAAACCTTTTCCTCTGTGGCGGGCAGCTCTTTTCCTCGGAAGAAATCCTAATGAGCCATGTCTTGGGTGCTCAAACTTGCGATGAGACATTCTCCCTTGCTACTAGTGTCTCTGCATAACTCATAAGATTAATTTCTATATTCCTTTGCAACTATAACCTTCAACTATTTAATTTCATACTACTCCCTCCGTCCCAATAGAAGCTGCCCGTTTTTTGCCTTGCACGCAAATTAATAAAATGGGTGGGAAGAAAAAATGTTGTGAGTGTAATTTGAAAATAGGAGAGAGAATGAGTGGAGGGAATAGTAAATTATAATGGTGTTGTGAGTATTAAAATAATGTAGGAGAGAGAATGAGTGGAGGAAATAGTAAAGATTCCTTTGCCAAAAAAGGAAAGTGGAAGCTATTAACGGGACACCCAAAATGGCAAAATGGGAAGCTACTATTGGGACGGAGGGAGTATTCGTTATTGTGGGGAAAAATGATGTTACCGGAAAGTACTATTCTCATCAAACCTGTTATAGAATTATGTGGTATATATGCAAATATCAGGCTACAATTTTACATGTATCTAACTAGTAAGAATACTCAGTAGTAGAAAACATAACATTCAGGAAATAAGCTAACACTAATGGTCTACAAAGAAAAATTAATCTATGGGCAGTGCACATATACACACACATACAAACATTAAAAAGACGGTCCCTGTTAGGATCAAACATGTGGGGTAAATCTGTTTTCAGATATACAAAAGAAGGTAAAAGAAATTTAGGGGAGTTGCTCAAGAATTACAGCACAAGGATTTAGATATAGATGAACTAAAAAACATAATTTCAAGTAAAACTTTATCTGCACACAAATTGTACATACCTTATCAGGATCAAATTGTTGAAGAAGATTAAATTTTAGATCAATCAATGAGAGTAGAGAGACTATAACTTAGGAATTAAATCGCGAAAGGCTATGGATATAGATGGTCTGTGAAAAATCTAATGAATACTCATAAATACTGTATGCTTGTATTTATAGCACGAGAGAGCAATTTTCTAGAAAAATAAGATATAAACCAGTAGTTTCAAAAGTATTTTCAAGACCCAGGTCGTGATATAGAAATCAAACAGTAGCAATATTGGATTGAATGATGATGAAGGGCCCAATTTGAAATGAGGATAAGATGAATAAAAAGTTAAGATGATGATTAATTATTTATGTTAAGATTCAATGGAGCAACAATCTCGAAGGGAAACTATTTGGAAAACAGAAATTGGAATGCAAGAAAAGTATACTGATTGATTAGCTTGATGAGGAAAAAGAAAACTTGGGACTCATTTCTTTAGATAGGCTTTAATATTACAGCAAACTCAAGAAAGGTAAAAGCAAGTAGATCAAAATTCTTAAAAAAAAATTAAAAAAAAATTGCTTGTCAAATGGAACTATTTTATTGGGAAAGAGGCAGTATAATTTAAAATAAACATTAGAAAATAAACAAAAATATACATATAAAGAAAAGCCAAAAGACACAACTTGACCAGTTGAATGAGACACCTCTAAAGACGGATGAAAAGAAATGTTCCCATACCAAAGGCCTATGGCACAAAATTTGTGCCAATTCTCAGGCTTATTAAGTGTTTCTTCCCAAATACCAAAAAACAAAGGTATTTAGCAAAAAGCCCTTTGAGACTCCAACCTTGATTAATCAATTGTATTGGGAAGACAATTTCAATCATCATAAGCAAAGGTGCAACATCAAACAAGATCAAGAGCATTCTGTTGGCAAAATTAAAATAATTAATTCGTATAAAAATTAAAATGGATAAAATAAATAAATTAACTATTTTTGTGTTGAGAAAAACAAAACAAATCATCAGGAAAGGGAATATTCATGAGATCTGTGATTATCTACATGATTCACCAGGCAGATTCTGCAAATATCATGTTAAGGGTGCCATGAAATTAACACAGAAAATCCAATCCAATCCAATGCAAACTAATAATATCATGTTAAGGTGGCCATGAATATTACAAAAATCATTATCAAATTCATAATTCACAAATTAAACACAAAATCCAATGCAAGCTAATAAAATCAGCCGCTGAGTCAAAAACAACATCAAAACAACAGTCTAAACTCAGATCAATCTAATAAATGTGATACAAATCAGTTCATAAACATAAAACATTCAGGAAATCAATCGTCGAAATCCGAATGCAATAATTCTAACACAGATAATCCGAGGCAAGATAAACAAACAGAGATCAATCTAATTAGATAAGCTGTGGAACAAATCAGTTCATAAACATACAACAATCAGGAAATCAATCATCGAAATCCAAATGCAATAAATCTAACACAGGAAATTTTAATTAATCTGTGAAACAAATCAGTTCATAAACACATAACAGTCAGGAAATCAATAGTCGAAATCCAAATGCAATAAATCTAACAGAGGAAATTTTAATTAATCTGTGAAAAATCAGTTAATAAACATGTAACAGTCGGGAATCAATCGTCGAAATCCAAACGCAATAAATCTAACACAAAAAATTCGATGCAAACAAAACTGAGACCAATCTAATTAACGAATAATTGATACAAATCAGTTCATAAACATGCGATAAAAAGCAAAATCGAACTAAGTTACCTCAAACGCGATGGATTGATGAGAGCGAGAATAAGAAATGACTGCCTCTCTCTGTAGATTGGTGACAGACGTCTTAAAGGGAGCTTCAGGGTTGTGGGTATGGTCTAGGGTTTCTGAAAGCTCGCCGGATATGGGCCTTGAAAATGATTTCTTAAAGCCTTTTTAGTATTGGGCCGACTCGTGAATTTAACCTTTAAGTGCCAATATGTCATGCAATGATGATTAAATCATTAAAAAAAGAGTTAGTGACCCATAAATTTCTTTTTGACAAATTAGTGACCATCGAGTTTCTTTTGTTATGCCATACTCCCTCCGTCCCAGCGAAAGAGTCGGTAAATTTATCCGGCACGCAAAATAAGAAATGTGATGTAGGAAAGAGAAAAAGTTTAAATGTTGTGAGTATGAAAAATTAAATAGGAGAGAGAATGAGTGGGAGGTGATGTAAGAAAGATAATGTTGTGAGTGTAAAAGTAAAGTAGGAGAGAGAATGAGTGGAGAGAATAGTGATTTAAGGTTTCCTTTTTGGGAAAGTGGCTTTTTAAATGGGACGCCCAAAAAGGAAATAAATGGCTCTTTCGCTGGGACGGAGGGAGTATATTATTTTATCCATTATGGACAAAAATGCCCCTCTAACAACAATAAGAAATTCCCACGTCGAATTTGGTGGGGACTAGGGTTAATTATCTTCTTCATCTTCCTCATCCCCAAATCCGTCTCCGACAGTCGTCGCCGTCACCTGCAAATTCCTTCCCAATCACAACGCTGTCGGAAACGACTCACCGGCGCCACCACCCCACTCGCCCTCACGTCGGAGAAGAATTCCAGGATCAATTTGATCTCGCAAGGTCCAGCTCCGGATGAGGATGGTTGGAGAACGAGAGGTGACTTGGGAGTGAAATTGTCAGATTGAATAGAAAGATCGAAGGTTTCGACGGTGACGGAAGCGTCTAGAGAGTCATCGGAGATATTCCAGTTCGTCTCGAAACTCTGTGGACGACGACTACTGCTGCTGTCGCCGGTGTTTGGTTGAGTTTGGGTTATTCCGTAGGGTTCTTGATTCATTTCAGTCAAATTTTGTGTATTTGCAAGGAAAACTGCTTCCTAATGATGAAGTTGGATCCTTGGTCTGGGAAGGTGTTGACTTGTCAATTCCTGAAGCAATATCTGAGCTTGCCTTTGGTCATTAAGTCTTGGGTTTGATTTTTGGCTTTGTGAAACTATGATTCTGATCTTTCCTGTTATGTGAACTTTCATAATTGCTGCCACTTGTTTTCCATCTTTCTCTTATTTACAAATTTAGTCACTCATCTCTTTAAAGTTGTTTTCTCTTGACTTAAAACCCAATATTCTGAAATGCAGTATTCTGAAATGAAGGATGTTGTATCATTTTTTTGAAATAATTTATGAATGTTGTATTATTTAGAGGATGCAGTATTCTGAAATGCAGGATGTTGTATGATATTTGTGCAAATTCAAAATAGTTTATGAATGTAGCATTTTTAAGATGTTGTATCATTTTATTTGCATAATGTTGTATCATATTTTCAAAAATGTTGTATTATTTTTTTTAAGGATGTTGTATTTGGTTTTAACGATGTTATGTTTTAGTTTAAAAATGTTGTATTTTTAAGGATGTTGTATTTTATTTTCATGATGTTGTATCATATTTTCAAGAATGTTGTATTATTTTTTAATGATGTTGTATTATTTTTTAATGATGTTGTATTATTTTTTTAATGATGTTGTATTATTTTTTCTTTATAATGCTGCATCAGAAATGTTGTATTATACTACTGTTCTTTAACATTAGAAATGTTGTATTATACTACTGTTCTTTATAATATTGCATCAGAAATGTTGTATTATATTACTATTTTTTTATAATACTGCATCAGAAATGTTGTATTATACTACTGTTCATTGTAATACTGCATCAATAATACTGTATCAGAAATGTTGTATTACTACTGTTCTTTATAATACTGCATCAGAATGTTGTGAGATCTGTGTATTTGTTTCACAGTTGACTGTTTCGATGACCTAGAAATATATTTATTTGTTGATTACTTTGAATTTTTTTCATGGTTGTTTGTTATGCAAGGATTGAGCTAATTGCAAGTATTTAATTTTGGTTTTGGTGTTTGATTTTGTGAAATCTACTTCAAGATTTGTTATTTGCTTATGATTTTACCTTATGATCTTGTCTTGAGGGCAAAACTGGAAGTTCACTTGTAAAAAGAACTTCCTGGTCATTTTAATACAATGAGAAATTTAGTGAAAAGTGATTTGTTCCAAAAGGAACTTATGGGACAAATTCCCGTAAAAAATATTAAGTAAAACCATCGCCAACGGCCAAAAACACACACAAAGTAATTTCAATTTCTATGTGATCTTGATTTTTTTCAATTGTCCATTTCTTCATCAAATTCTTTTAGCATATCTTCTTTGTTATTTAATTTGATCCACGCTCGTTGATCTCAAACAATTATTTGTAATCTTTGTGATTACAAACAAATGTTTGATGATCCCGTTCAGATTTGTTTTGTAATTTTATAGTTTTTTAATAAATATCGTTTCTATGCTTTTGTTTGATTTTCTCTCCATTTGAGAGTGCTTGATTTTTTACCCTAGTTGGGGCCTGGGGGCTTTTGTTTTCCCTCCAATGGAATTTTTTTTTCACTGCTTTGTTGTGGGTTTTGTTTATTACTTTTGTGTTGACTAATCTCAATTAGACATGGCCGATTCGGTTAAACCGCCGGTTCACGGTTGAAAATCGGCGGTTTCAACCTTGGCATCCCCTCAACCGGAACCGAACCGGATAACCGGATAAACCGGTTACGATTTTGACAGTTTACGGTTTTAACGATTTCCCGGTTAACCTCCGGTGTATCTGATTTGGATCTGCTCGGTCGAGTCCTTGGTGTTGCTTGATCGAGTATACCCTTTTAGGGTTTAGGCCCTTTAGGGGTTAAGGGTTGCTCGGGCGAGTCTTTGGTGTTGCTCGATCGAGCATACCCGTTTAGGATTTAGGGGTTGAGGGTTGCTCGGGCGAGTCATATACTGCTCGGTCGAGCATACCCTTCAAAAAATGCCAACTTTCTGTTCTCATATGCTTGATCAAGTCTATTTTTTCAGATAATTTTTTAACAGTTTTCGTTAACTTTGTATGTAGTATATTACCTTTTTTTTTCAATTTTTTTTTTTTGATAAATAAGACTATTTTAGACTTAAGTTTACTACATACATTTTTTGCAAAAAAGTTTATAAAAAAAGTTAAGAATTTTTAAATAAATAAAACTTAACGATTTTTTGAAAAAAGTTAACTTTTAATTTTTTTCAATTTTTTTTGGATAAGTAAGACTATTTTAGACTTTTGTTTACTACATACAATTTTTGCAAAAAGTTATATAAAAAAAGTTATGAATTTTGAAAGAAATAAAACTTAACTTTTTTAAAAGAAACGAAAGTATATAAAATAAAAAAGGGACGATACCCTTAAATTTTATTAATTAAAATAAAATTACAAAGAGGGGGACAACCAACCTTACTCTTTTATAAATAAGGGGGGACATTTAGGAGCCTTTACCTCAACCTAACTATTACAATTAAATAAAAATAAACCTAATCTAAAGTCAAAACTAATCTAATTAAAATAAAAATTAATCTAAAACATCATTCATTCATCACTACTTTTCGGGGAGTCCTCGACATCATATTGATATCTTGGATTCAATAGATCCTCATCATAACTCATAAGGCAAGTCTTATTGCCTTTTTTCCGCTCTAACCCAATCGCCGAGTAAAAGTTGATGTTACAAGTTTTCACTTGTTAGTTGGGAGCGTCTTTCATCCAAAACATTTTCACCAACGCTAAATGCCGATTCAACCGCCACCGTTGAAGCGGGAGAGGCTAAGACTTCTTTAGCAACTATGAAAAGTATAGGATAAATGTCTTTCCTTCTTGACCACCATTGTAAAACATCAAATTCATTTGAATTTGGGTCTTGGTTTAATTCAAAGTTTGTAGTGAAATAAGTTTCTAACTCCACGGGAATGTTTGATAATGATGAAGATGAACCTCGAGAAGGACCATATTTTTTATTATACAAATTTGCAAAAAAACTATATGAATTCCCACTAGTAAAACTTGGTTGAGAAGTAGAGGAATCATCTTCATGTTGTTGGCCTTAAAAAGGTTAATCAAATCATTTTTTGTGTCATTAACAATAATTGACGGAAGTTCATTACCACCGTCACCATCAGGATATAACTTCATATAATAATAAGTTATAATGGACTCTAAATCATCTAATTTAACTCGGGGATCTAATAACTTTGCAACCAAGAAAAGAGACGGAATAGTGTCAAAATATTTAAGCCATTTTTGTCTCATGTTAAAAATGCATTGTTTTAAAATAGGGCATTCTTTTAAATTATCAAAATTAATAACAATTGCAATACAATGCTCTAGCACCAAAACGGAAGTTGAATAATAAACTCCCGAAAAAGCCAAAGTAGCGGTATTAAAAATCTTTAACAATTCACATAAATTAATGCATGCATTCCAATGATAAATAAATAGAGGTTCATGATAGCCAATTGACATAAAAAATTACGTTAGGAGATCTTTATAAGCAAAATCATCGGTTAACATTTTATAGGTGGAATTTCACCTAGTTGGAACATCGTAAGTAAAATATTTGTCCAGCACACTTTTACTTCTTAAAAAATCTTATCAATTTTTTTGTATTAGATTTTTTTTTTGAAATAAATTGAAGAGCTCGTCTAATTGGCTTAACATAAGTTTCTAATGCATCTAAACCATCTCTAACACATAAATTAATTATATGACATAAACATCTAATATGAAAAAACTTACCCTCAAGTGAGGGTTGACAAACGATCATTAAATCGGGCAAACTAGCCGTATTAGCACTTGCGTTGTCAAATGAAATAGTAAATATTTTATTTAAAAATACCATATTTAAGAAATATCTCAAGCAATTTCGCACAAATATTTTCCACGAAATGTGGTGGCTCAAAATCTTTGTAAGCAATTAATCTTTTTTGGATTTTTCATGAATTATCCAATGGCAAGTAACGCCCAAATAAGTATTTCTTTGCCAATGATCACTCCAACCATCGACACAAATTGAAACTTTATTTTCTAATTTTGATAAAACACCAATTAAATATTTTTTATATTTTTTAACCACGTACGAGATTCGTACGTGGTACTCTCGTGGCAGCGGTGTTTTAAGAAAGGCGAGCAAAATTTTCATAAAAATCACAATCCGTAAAATTAAAAGGAAGGTCTTTAACGCAAATAAATTTGGCTAGTTCATCCCTATAAACCCACTTGTCAAATTTAAAAAGGACGGAAGAAGGGGAAGACGAACCTTGTGCACCCGAACCCGAACTACGTTGTTGAAATTGTAATTGAGTTTGCGTAGCGAAAATGCCAAGTTTCTTGGGATGTTTTGACGCCAAATGCCCGTTGAGCGTCCATGCCCTCCGCCTCTTTTGAATGCGTAAGACGCATTACAATAGTTGCAACATGCTCGAAAATTATAATTATCATCGGCATTAATTTTTTTTTTTTGGTGAAATGGATGGCGAAGGTATCGAATTGCGGCGCTCTTTCCGTAGGAGGTTGTCGTTGTCCCCGACCACCTCCCCTAGTAGCTCGGCTGCCCCTACCCCTCCTAGCACTACCACTACCACTTTCAATTTCAACTTGTTCTTCTTCCTCATTTTGTTGAATATTTGGATTTTGATGATCAAAATCATCGTTGGGGGAGGAAGAACCAACAACGAACTTGTCTAAATTACTTCTTCTTTGATTTACAGCCATTTGTGTAAGATAAAATGAAGTTTGAAAACGAAACGGAGCTTAAAAATGGATGAAATGGAGAAAAGCACTAATTTCGTTAGAATACTAAATGAAAATGGGACAATATTTAATTGAAATTGGATGAGAGTGAGAGTATATGTAAATATTTGAGAGTAGAAGAGAAAGAGTAGAGAGAAATAATGTGAAAATAAAATGGGAGGAGGGAGGTGATATTTATAGTTAGTAAATTAGTAAAATTTTTTTTTTTTAATTTTTGACTGCCCCAAGTTAAAGTTCTGACGAACATAACGACTAGTTTGAAAAAGTAGCCGTTGAAATTGGTTCTGGTGTTCTGCTCGGCCGAGCAACTCATATGACTCGGCCGAGCATGACCGTTATTGAAAATTTATACACTGGAATGAACCCCTCGGCCGAGCAACTCATATGACTCGACCGAGCAACTCATAAACCGGCGGTTAACCGGTTTTTCAAAAAGACAAACCTTAACCGAACCGGCCATTTACCGGTTTCGGTTAGCCGGTTCCAATTAACCGGCGTTGACCGATTTTGCTCGATTTTGACCGGCTGAAAACCGTCCGATTGGTCGGTCCGATTTATAAAATGGACACGTCTAATCTCAATATACCACACGGCGAGGATGAAAAATTGACTGTCGATTTGGTTGCTTCTTTTCCAATACCAATGTATCGGGTTTATGTTTGGAAGGAAGACATTCAACTGATCTTTCGACCAATTTTGGACTTATGCGGAATCTTATGTTATCTATTTGTAAGCCTCGCAAGACAACCTATGATGAAGTGCTTTCTGATGAAAGATGATTAACTAAATTAGGCAGTCTCACTCAAACATACCAAATTGTGTCTCATGTTCAAAATCATTTCTCGGACGCATAGTCGATCGTTTAACCAATGATTTTGTCGATTGTATTTCTTAGGCTTCTTTTACGTTTGTAATGTTTGTAAGCCCTGCTGTTTGGGTTGAGCATCCGGTATTTGCGAATAGTCAACTACTCCCTCCGTCCCATAAAACCTTCCCCGTTTTGAATAGTGCGAAGTCAACCGAGTACAACTTTAACCAAACTTTAATATCAATCTATTCATTCTAATGAAATTTTAATAATTGCTATTGATAAATCATTTGGTTATTTTATGAATAACAATTTTTAGATTTTTATTATGATAAGTAAATTGATATTAAAGTTTGGTCAAAGTTGAACTTGGTTGAACTGAGTTCGTAGTAACCGGGTAAGGTTTTATGGGACGGAGGGAGTATTTGTTAATAAAATATGTTTGTTTGGTTAAAAAGCATTAGAAAAAAATATGTTTCTAAAATAGGAGTGATTTTTATAAATAAGTAAAATTCTTTTAAAACGCATCGTAACATTGCCACAAATTTCTTTTAAAATTGCATGATAAATTTTTATAAATAATCAGAACTTATTAACAAATTCCAACACTTACAACATCAACAAACACTCCTTTTACACTATACACGAGTACTCTTCACCGCTAGTACTGTATTCCTTAAAACTAACATTGACAAAACATTATCATTGACACTTGTTTTTACAAAAAAAAATGTCACATTTTAACACACAGACCGACAGTCAATGTCCTAATAATATTAATAAAAAAAAAACAACCGTTTTTCATACTCCCTTCATCCCAATAAAAGCTTCACTAATTACCCAAAAGGGCGTCCCGTTAGAAGCTTCACCTTTCGTTTTTTTACAAAGAATTTTTACTATTTCCTCCACTCATTCTCTCTCCTACATTATTTTAATACTCATAACACCATTATAATTTACTATTCTCTTCACTAATTCTCTCTCCTATTTTCAAATTACACTCACAATATTTTTTTTTCTCTTCCATTTCCATAATTTGCGTGACCACCCAAAAGGGTGAAACACTTATTGGGACGGAGGGAGTATACCTTATGAAAAACTGATTTTTGTTGAGACCAAATTCATGATTATTTCATTTCTTAATATTTTAAAACCAATTATCCTTGCGAATAGAGAACAGATGGACTCAAGCCCATGAATAAATCAAGTTATATATCGACACAAAATATGGGCCCAATATTGGGCTTCAGCCTATCTGTCATATTAACCTTTATGAAGTCCAATACTCTCTCGGTTCCAAAATATTTATAAGCAAATTCTACAATTTTCCAACATTTATTTTGAAACCTAGAAAATAATATGAATTGGTACAAATGCGTCAAAATATAGCACTTGCAGATCAAAAGATTAAAAAAAAAAAAAAAAAAAACTGAAAATGGCAAAGGATAAAATGATGGCAATTTTGATTGTAATTTGATTTAAATTTTATGAAATTTTTATGATACTAATAAAATTATAAATTAAGCTGGTTAGAGTAATAGGAATACAAAATCTTACTCACCAAATTTTATTTGGCATTGATTGAATATTTATTATGTGCGTTCAAATATTAAATGGTTTAGACACCAATTAATTGTCGTCAATTAGGATTTTGTAAGTAAAAGTTTGTTAGTATTCACAAAATTTAGGGAGAGACGCGTCTATTTTAATGATTAGAAAAACCTAATTTTAAATTTACGGTAACATTTTTGTAAATAAAAATGAGGCTTTGACCAATTAGTCTCTCAGCCAAATAAAAACTACCTTTAAGGACTAACATTATCAAAACAGCCAAAAAGTTTCTCAATTTTTTCTAGACCAAATTGCCCCTCAAACCCCCCTCTCTCTCTCACGCGTGACGGATCGTTCCTTACCTGCTTTCTTTCTCTCTCCTTTTCTCTCTCTTCCTTTTTTTTTTCTTAAATTTTTAAAATGCAATATATCAAAATTTAAAAGTCGAAAAAATTATCTGAAATCACTGTTTAATCTCATCGCCAAGACGAATCAAACAAGTTTACTCATCATATATTTCAAATTTTATAAATAAAATAAAATTATTTTTTAACAACTGTGAAATAGACCTCTGTAAGTATCCCAATCTGGGCCGTTAATGTTTCGTCAGCTCAAATTAATGATTTATGATCATTTATGGGCATTTTGGACATTATTTTGACAATTTGAATGGGTAAGGACCTCTTAGAAATAAAAAAAATGGACAAATACCTCGCTGAAAGTTTGTAATCTATCTATATATAAAAGGAGGAAAGTCTCACTTTCCCCCCAAAACCGAGGGTAGTTTAGTAATTTCACACAGTGGCAATCTTGCAAATAAGGGACACCAGACCACATGGCAGACGCTGAATGGGCAGGATATGGGGCGTGTAGAACACGCGCCAACATAGGCGCGTGTACGCCAGCCAAAATTTTTTTTTTTCCTTTTTTTTTTAATTTTGACACTTGGCAATGTCTGATTGGTCGATTTTATTTCAGTTTTTTATTTTTTATCCCCTTTTTTGACCTCAATTATTTATAATAAATTAATTTATTTTTTAATTTTTTTACACAAAAATTCATAATTTTTTTTCTCTATAAATAGAGCCTATTTTCATTTGATTTGGACACAGAAAAAAATACCCTCTTTTTAAAATATAAATTTCAATATTTATGCTATTATAAAAAAAAAAAAAAAAAAAAAAACTAAAATTTTGAATTAGCGAAATCAAATTACACTATCAGCAACTACAGGTCCAAAGTTTCGTTATTCTACGTCTCACTTTAAATTGCAAAATAAAAATTATGTCTTAATAATGAAAACTAAAATAAATAAAACTAGAAGGGAAAATTATATTTTCCGTCTCAAGTAAACTTTAAAAATTGTCATTATATAAAAAAAATATTTCCTTCATTTCAAAGAATATTACTTTCAACTCAAAATAAATAACCAAAAAATAATACCACTTTTTTTGTCAAAAAATGCACATTACTTCCTTCATCCCAATAAAAATTTAAAAAATTAAAACTGCTTCATTCGCCTCTAAAATTAATGTTTCTAATGTTAATGCCTTCGTTTCTAAGTACGACATTAATATTTCCTTCATCTCAATAAAAATTTAAAAAATTAAAACTGCTTAATTCGCCTCAAAAAAGTTTTTTTTCTTAAATTGTGACACTTGGCGATGTTTGATTGGACGGTTTTATTTCAGATTTTTTATTCTTTATCCCCTTTTTTTACCTCAATTATTTTATAATAAATTTATTTTTTTACATCAAAATTCATAAAAAAATTTCCTCTATAAATAAAATAGAGCCTATTTTCATTTGATTTGGATACAGAAAAAAAATACACCCTTTTTAAAATATAAATTTCAATATTTATACTATTATAAAAAATAAAATAAAATAAAAACTAAAATTTTGAAGTATCAAAATCAAATTACACTAACAGCAACTACAGGTCCAAAGGTTCGTTATTCGACGTCTCACTTTAAATTGCAAAATAAAAATTATGTCTTAATAATGAATATTACTAAGATTTTTAAATATATTTTATGGGAAATAAATCTATATTACAATAGGAAAAGAAAGCAACTGTCGAGACAAAGAGTGGTCCAGATTGATTCTTATAAATTCAATCTGACGGCCTAAATTCTTCCCCCTCCCTCAACCGTTTTTAACTTCCCACTTCCCTCCTCAAATCCTGTTTAAACTTCCCATCCTTCTAAAAAAACAAAACTCCCGACTTCCCATTCCCTCTTATCTACTCCGGCTTCAACTAAATGTCCATGTGTGTGTTTTAATGTGGGGTGGGCATAAGAGTTAATTTGGGCTCATTGAGAAGAAAGGACCACAACCTGAAGCATGTTGCAATTTATCAGAGCTTGCAAATTTTTATATCCTAAAAAAGTATGTACAAATTGATGCCATTGCAGTTTTTTTTTTTTTTTTTTGTAATTTTGGGGACCTTTTTTGCTTGCATTTCTTTTCCCCGGTACACATGCCAAGGTGCTCTTGGCTTTTGATTTTTTGAATTTGGGTGTTGCTTTCTCAATATTTTTAATATTTATTATTTTATTGTTATTCAATTTCTTGGTGGAATTAATGGGGTTGTTCCATTAATCCATTCTACCAAATTTGAAGGAGTGGGGATACTGACCCGTCTCCCACCATTATGTAAAAAGGAAAAAACCTCCTTGGTTTTTCATTGTGTGTTTGTATATCGTTCAAAGTTTGCTGAATAAATTGATGTTATTATCCACTGTCAGTTTTACTTTTTTTTTTCAAAATTTTCTTATGAATACTGTATTTTGTTTACTGAGTTTTAAAAGGAGCATGCTCTGTGGATGTAATATAGTAACAATTGTGTTTACTCTTTGAAATTCTGGTGAATTATGGGTTCATATTCATGAGACCAGAAAAAGTTACTAAAAAAATGTTGAATTGAGTAACTTTTTTGCTTGCATGTTTCTCTCTCTCTCTCTCTCTCTCTCTCTCTCTCTCTCTCTCTCTCTCTCTCTCTCTCTCTCTCTCTCTCTCTTTTTTTGTGTGTGTGTGTGTTGCTTTCTAAAGATTATTAATAGGGTTCTTTCATTAATCAATAGCAAATTTAAATCTTCAAAGTAACTATTTATTTCAAAGTTAATAGGGATGTATTCTAATTTTTGATCATCTTCTGTATGATTAAGATTTTTTAGGTTCTTAAACTGAGAAAGATAACAGAAAAAAGAAAAGAGAAAAAAAGTCAGAATTTTATAGAGCTGAAAAGTAAATACAAAAAAGTAAGTTGGGAATGGATGAGGGTTTTAGTTAAAGGAACAAAGTAATGGGTGAGGTGAGATGGAGAGGGTGGACGGGTGGATGTGAGAGGGTAGTGGCTTGGCAGTTGTGGGTGTGGGTGTGGGTGTGGGTACGGGTGTGGGTTGCATAATATGGTTTCATGCAAATGAAGATAATTTATGTTATATCTATAAAATTTAGAAGACATTGTCTTTTTCTCTAAAAATAAATAAAAATAAAAAATGCTTTATATACGGTAATCACTTCGCTTCAAGATGGATATCTAAATTTGTTTTGAAACCAATAAATTTGAATATTATTTTGAAATGAATTTGAATATTTATAACACAAAATCTAGGGAGAAATGTTTCTCCATCATTTATGGAGAAACGGGTTTTTCTCACACACAAAAACACAGACACGGCTCATAATGCAATTAAACCAAGAAAATCCCCTAAGCATGAAGATCGGTGATAACAAAATCCTATCGCTAGACGTCGATCCCAATTCCATTTCCGTCGAAGCCTTAAGCATGAAATTCAATCCAAATCTGGTGTTCCTGTTCTTTTACAACACTCACATACCACCTCCTCTCCGTTCCACTCTCCGGTCATGAGTTCGCCGGCTCTGTTACGGGAATTCATCGCCGGCTCTGTTTCTCATTCTATATTTCTGTTCAAGCTGCAATATACGAAATGGATCCGAAAAAACGCCAGAGATCTTGCGATTAGGTTGAATTTTATTATTTTTGTGTAAATTAGAAGCGAAATTGGTTAATATTTTGGGGGATTTGTTTTCGTAGGGAACGAGCTTGTTTACTGGATTTACAAGGCTGTGCAAGGGATTGGCTGTTGTACTTGTTGGTACAAAATTGGAGTTTCTGGATATCCAGAACCTTTTGAAAGGATATCCAGAACCTTTTGAAAGGATATCCAGAAATTTATTAAATGTTTCTGGATATCAATTATAAAGCTTCTGGATATCCAGAACTCTTTGAAAGGATATCCAGAACCTTATGTAAGTGATATCCAGAAATTTAGAATTGGCTTCTGGATATAAGTTTTAAGGCTTCTGGATATCCATATTCAATGTTCTGGATATCCAGAACCTTTGTGAAAGTGATATCCAGATCAGAAATTTGGTCTTGGCCTTGGATTTGGTCTCAAATCTTTTTTCTGGATATCCGTCCCAAAGCTTCTGGATATCAATCCTAAAGCTTCTGGATATCCAGAAACCCGTTTCTCCATAACTTATGGAGAAACGCGTTTCTCCCTAGACCTACTCTAATTATAATGGAAAATATTACTACCGCTTGAAACAAAAAAAAAAAATTGCTACTATTCTTATGGTGGGTTCAATTGAGTTTTAGAGAAGAGAGTAATGGTTGGGATGCGGTTAAGAAAATGTCTCTTTATTTTACGATCATTAATTTCTTTTTATTTTTATTTTAATTTAAACATTAATTTTATTTTCTACAATAGTAAGGAAGTAAAAATAAGTTCTATCAATAATTAGAAAGTAACAGTGGCCCGTGCCTTGCACGGATGGGTTAATACTAGTTTATGACAATTATTATGTGAACTTATAGTTTTGAAAGTTGAATAATATAATAATTGGTAAATGAAATTAATGGGCAAGGCCACAAGGGTGGTGGGGTGGTTAGATGTTAGGGATGGCCAAATTGGATAGGAATTGGATTGAAATCGAAAAATTGGATCGGAATCGGATCGGAAAAGCCCGAAACCGTCATGAACCGTCACGAAAATCGGAACCGGGGTAACCAGAACCGGTTTGGAGCCGGGCCGGTTAAGGGTCACCAAAATGGTGAACCGGACCGGAAAAAGTCCGAAACCGGACGAACCGGGGAGAAAACCGGAACCAGATTAACCGGAACCGTGAGCAATCCGGGCCGATTAAGGGTCATACATTTTTCAAACCGGAACCGGCGGTTCCGAACCGAAACCGGGCCCGAAACCGATTTTGGTTATCCCTATTAGATGTTGCTTCAAATTAAAATTGAAATTGAAAGTAGAGGATAATTATAGGGACAAACAATAACAATTATATTTGAATATGAAACTGTTTGTACCATATTATAATTGCTACAATAGTTCTCTTTGAATTTTTTTCTATTCCTTCTCATATATTCATATGATCTTATCGCCAACTTTGTTTGTCTAATTAATGATTATTGTTTTTTCTCATAATATTTTATTTGTATTTTGCTTATATATACTCCCTCCGTTTATTTACATAGTTCACAGTTACTGTTTACACGTTTATTAAGGAGGGAGTATTATATTGAAAGTGTTGTGAGTGTGAAAGTAAAATAGGAGAGAGAATGAGTGGAGGGAATAGTAAATTATAATGGTGTTGTGAGTATTAAAATAATGTAGGAGAAAGAATGAGTGGAGGGAATAGTAAATTATAGTGGGGTAGGGTTAATATTTTAATAATATAAAATTTCCATTTCAGGAAAGAAACAAAGTGTGAAGTAAGTAAGTGGACGCCCAAAATAGAAAGTGTGAAGTATGTAAATGGACGGAGGGAGTATATATATATATATATTAACTTTAAAACAATTGAGTGAGTTAAATGGTGTTAAATTCAATTTGGGCTTAATTCTTTAATCAAAATAAGGTGATATTTTAATTTTTAAGGCAAGATAATAGGCGAATCTTAATATTATATTGTTGCTAATTTTAATTTTTTTTAATGGAATGAAGATAATGACTAATATTAAAAATTACCCAAATAAACCGTGTAATAAATGATTTATTTAACCATTGGTGATAATTTTAGGTTTTTGTGGGCCACAAAATGAGGGAATGTAATGGGTGTATTTTCAAATGTTGAACTACTTGTATGTTATCGGATGTTGTATATAAGAAAAGTAGTTGAGAATGCATAATAAGAGACTTTTATTTGAGTCATGTGTAATTAAATTGCAATGTATTACAATTTTTTTCTTCATTTCTCATTATCACTTATCGTTATATTTCGATCATTATAATTAAAATTGTTAATAAATTTAAAAAGTTGTTGTTTTACTTTTTCGTACTTATAATTTCATCATAACCATTTTTTTGTTTGTAAATTAAAAAAAATCTTTATATCACCGTGCATCGCACGGGGGTACTGCTAGTTGTAATTATGACAAGTGAGTCTCATAAATAAAAAAATATTAAAAAAAATTGAGTCTGTGCTGTTTAAAATGGGACACCGAAAATAAAATTTATTTATTTTCAAATGAGACGGAGGAAGTATAATTTTTTATTATTATTATTATTGTTATTATTATTATTATTATTATTATTATTATTATTATTATTATTATTATATTTAATAATAATTATTTGGGAGTCACCGGGGTGGGGGTAGAGGAAGTATCAAACCCCAAAAACTAAGAAATGTGCTGATGCGATATAGAAAAATTGGATTGGGCCCAAAGGAATTTATGGGCCCAATATCTCTTAAGGGGCCCAGTAAGTAAAGGTAAGGGCCCCAACGGCGGGAACACAGATGCGAGAAAGGACCATCCCGCCAAGTGGCACGCGAGTAAATAAGATAAGATTGACACTCCTGTGAAATAGGCGTGTAACGGAACCCTATGGCGGGAATCAGTGTGGTCTACATCACTAAGGTAGGTTGCGGTGTCGGCATGACCGCTTGGTTAGGGGTTGTCGCCTACGACTTGAACCCCCTTTTATCCTGTCTTTGTAGAAAATGGCTAACTGTAGCTTGATGTGACAAGCCCAACAGTGAAATCCCACTAAGTGAAGGTGGTTGGAGACCCTTGATGGATGATTGACAAGTGTCCCCCATGTGCAAGGCACATGGGGGCTTGGGGGTATAAATTAGAGGATATGGTTCATTTGCATGGTAAGCCTCTCTCTCCTCTCTTATCACTATCTCTCTCTAGGGTTTCCATTGTTTTACTTGATTTGAGCTACTAATCTTACTCTCACACCGGAGGGGGGTCGCCGGAGACACCCCCGGCTTAGTTAGCGTTCTTGCATGTGTGTAGGAGGTCGATCAAAGGAGGAGAAGCCGAAGTATCCAACCAATTTCAGTTCATGTGCAACTATATAATTTTCATGGCAGCATCAGTTGGTTCCGTTGCCGGGACCTGAAATCTTCTCCGTTTGGTTGTTTGGCTGGAGCGAGGGATTTCTGTGCTCTGTTTTGAAGAGAGTTAGGGTTTGCAGATTGGTGAAGTTCGTGTTTCTAAAGCCCAGAAATCTGCTTTCTGACTTGCTGCAAGTGTTGGGTGGTGTTTGGTTGGATGAGTATTTGAGTTATAAGCCCAGAAAGTAACCGGAATGGTACAGGAAAAAGATACTCAGGCAAAGGGTGCCCAGAATCCGATGATGGAGACCCCAAACCAGAAGGATGCCCGCAGGACCAGATCGGGGACTGCGCGGGATGGAGATGTACATACCTCTCAGACCGATTCGGCAATCAGAAGTACTAGAAGGCGGGAAGAAAGAGAGCGGTTTGAGAGGAATAAGGGAAAAGGTGGGGAGCAGGATCCCGTCCCCTCAAAGTCTGGTGATGAGATAGCACTGGCCGATCAATTGAGGAAGGAGAATGAAATGTTTATGAAGGTTCTCGCGAATAATGCAAGGCTGAGGAAGATGGGTCATGCGCCTACGGAGATCCCGCTTGAGATGTCAGCGGGAAGGGATAATAGGGAAGACAGAGAGGTTAGCCAGAGCGTAGTGCAGAGAGATAGCAGGCGAGATAAAGATGCGCCGCCCCCAAAAGAGAAAGAGCGATATTGGGGTGGGCGAGATACTAACAAGGCAAGGCCCGAAGAAGCTGCGGGTAAGAGGAGGCACCCAGATCGTGTGGAAGGAAGGAGGATGAGGATCTATCACAAATCAGGAAATTTGCGAGATGATTCCTATTATTATGAATACGAAAGTGAGGAGGGGTCAACGGCAGATAGGGATTATGTTCCTAGCCGTTCGAGATATTCAGATGATGGGACTTATAGAGAAGAGAGATCACAAAGGTCAAGGCAATCTGATAGAGTTCGCCAAGAAGAGGAGTCTCCCCGCGATCGAGATCGCCGGCGCCGTGAGAGGCGGGATCGAGAAAAAGGAAGAGAAAAGGCGAAGAAAGCTGCTGAAGCAAGTAGGGTTGCAGAGGCGCTTAAAATAGTTGAGGCTTTGAAGGCTGGCGAGATAGCTAAAGCCGCAGAGTTGGATAAAGCTAAGAGAGAGGAGGAAGACAAGTGGAAAGCTGAAATGGCAGAGATGGCTAAAACGATCAAAGAATTGCAGGCGGGAACCAAGACTGAGGAGATAAGGGGTTCTTATCTGGCCCCATTTGTAAAAAGTATTCAAGTTGCCGCTCCTGACCCATTATTTCGCATGCCAAACTTGTCAAGCTATTTGGGGAACACAAGGGCGAACACTCACATTGGAGGGTTCGAGGTCACTTTGTCGCTGTTGACGGAGAATGAAGCTGTAATTTGTAAAGCATTTGCGAGCACCCTGGCCGACCATGCCCTGGAATGGTTTTTGGCCCAGCCAGCGAAATCCGTTCTTGGCTATCAGGATCTTAAGACTAAATTCTTGGCAAGATTTAGTGGTTCGGGAGCACAGTCCGTGCAAATGGCCGAGTTGTTTGGTTTCAGGCAGCGAGAAGGAGAAGACATATCTACATATACGGACAGGTTTATGGATGTTGCAAACCGTATTTCCGATATCACCCAAGCCGAGATCATTATGTTGTTTAATGCGAGTTTGGTGCCTGGGTTTTTCAAGCAGGAATTTTGTATGAGATTACCCAAGACAACAGGCGAGTTGTATGAAAGAGTGAGGGCATATTGTAGTGGCGGGAAGGAAGCAGTGGTTGAAGTCGCCCCGGCAACGCCTGGTGCGGGGAAGAAAAAGACGGCAAAGGAAAGAATTGAAGTGGTGAAAGACGAGAGCAGGGGTGGCCAGGGAGGCCGCGGCGGGAACAGAGCTGGGAGTAGTGGAACAGGTCGAGGTGGTGGTAGAAGCCAGGGAAAAGTTTTCAAGTATGACAGATTGAATACCACCATAACCGAGATTTTGAGGAAAGAGGAGTTGCCCGCACCGTACGACATTGAGGAAGGATCTTATATGGCCAGAAATCCGAGCAGTTACTGCGAGTATCATAAAGACAAGGATCATGTGACAGAAGATTGCTTCAATTTGAGAAGGGTAATTCAAGGTGAAATTAATAAAGGCAGGTTTAAGCAATATTTGGAGCAAGGTGGTAGGCGAGATGAAGGTGTCAGGCAAGATAGAGTCCGCGAGAGAAATGTAGTTGATGTTATTCAGGATCCATTGCCCAGCGTGGCTCAGTTGGATAACCAAATTATGATGTTGTCGCATACTTTTGATATACCGAAGTTTGTCACTAGCGAGGACAGGGTGATTAGTTTTTTCAGGAGTGAGTTGGCCGCGACAAAGAATCATGGGAGCCATCCAATTATTATAACTATTTGTCCGGGAAATAGCGTGGTTCAAAGGGTGATGGTGGATTCAGGGGCCAGTAGAAATGTTTTGTACTATGGTGCTTTCAAAAGGATGAATTATACTGATGCGAATTTGGTGCCTTATAAAGGATTTTTAGAAGGATTTACGAATCATTCAGTGAAGGTAAAGGGGACAATTATGTTGGAGGTAGAGATTGGTGAGGGTGAAATGGTGAGAAGCGAGAATGTGGAATTCATGGTGATCGACTTGGTTTCCCCTTACAATGCCATTGTCGGAATTCCTTTCAGGTTAAGTTTTGAAATGGTGCTATCTATCCCGCATCAAAGGGTGAAGTATCCGACTTCCAGAGGAGTAGGTTGTTTGAAGAGTGAAGCAATTACTGTGGCGAGAAAGAAGAAGGAGATGATGAAGGCCAAGGGGGCATCTACCAGCTCGTTGACAACAAAGTATGATTCTCGCTCATTAAAGATAAATGTAATAGAGGAGGTTGATTCTGAGAGTGACTGGGTGGTCACTGAGAGCATGGAAAATGGCACAGCAATGATTGTCGCGGCGGCAAGTATGGCCCGGGATAGTGTAGAAAATGGGATTGTTGAGGAGGTTGGTGAAATGTCTGAATCTATCGCTAATGGTTCGAGAAACGTGCGAGAAAGAGAAGCGGTGGATGAGCAGAAGTTGTGACCCGAGGGAATTGAGCGGGATATTTCGGGCGAGATTAACTTAAGTGTGGAAGTTATAAAGATGACGCCAAGTTGGAGCTATGCAAGGGTGGTTCAATTTGTGCATATGGGCGAGCCGAGAATAGAGGAGATTGTGTTTGAAGAAATTATTGGCAGTGAATCTGAGGAGGATTATGAAATGATCGAAGTAGAGTATCCCGACGGGCGGCCTACGGGAAGCGAGTTTGCCGATCCTCGGAAGATGGTTCCCGCCAAAGATCCAGTGAGTAAGAAGAGAAAAAGGATAGAAGTCGAAACATTGCAGACGCGGGATGAGCCCGATATCCAAGCCGATGAAGAGTTAGAAGAGATAGAAATCAATTACTATTTCCCAGAACAAAAAGTAAAGATTGGGAAGCAGTTATTCCGAGATGAGAGGGAGCGTCTGGTTGAGTTTTTGAAGGAAAATCTGGATGTTTTTGCGTGGAGGCCAGAAGATATGAGAGGCATTGACGAGAATGTCGCCATGCACTGCCTGAATGCCGATCCAAACTTGGATCCGTTTAAGCAGAAGGTTCGACACTTGTCGCCAGAGAAAGAGAGGGCAATATTGGAAGAGGTGGACAAGCTTTTGAAGGCGGGAATCATAGAGAAAATTCAATATCCCATATGGTTGGCATGCCCAGTTATGGTTTTGAAGTCGAACAAGAAGTGGAGGATGTGCATCGACTTTACAGATCTTAATACCGCCTGCCCTAAAGATTGCTACCCGCTCCCCAAGATTGATAAGTTAGTTGATTCGATTGCCGGCCATCGAGTTTTTAGTTTTATTGATGCATACTCTGGTTATCATCAAATCAAAATGGCCGAGGAGGATAAGGCGAAAACTGCTTTTAGAACACCAAAAGGAAATTTTTGTTATAAGATGATGCCATTTGGGCTGAAGAATGCTGGGGCGACTTATCAAAGAATGGTAAATGAAGTTTTTAAGTCGCAGATTGGGCGGAATTTGGAGGCGTATATTGATGATATGGTGATCAAGACCAAAGAGAATGACCATGTTTTGGATCTCGCAGAAACGTTTGAAAATTTGAGAAGGAATTCTATGAAGTTAAACCCCAGTAAATGCGCGTTTGGGGTGACGGTGGGAAATTTTTTGGGCTTCTTGGTTAATCGGCGCGGGATTGAGGCGAACCCGGAAAAGATTCAGGCTTTGTTAGATATGTCGCCTCCCAAAATAATTCGCGAGATCCAGAGACTGAATGGGAGGGTTATTGCTCTGGGGAGATTCATTTCAAGGTTGGCGGAGAAGTGTTTGCCGTTTTATAAGGTTTTGAAAGGAGTGAAGATCTTTGTCTGGGATGCTGAGTGTGATGCCGCTTTCGAGCAGCTAAAAGTTTATTTGGGAAAGCCGCCATTGCTGTGTAGCCCAGTGGAAGGGGAAGAGATGTTTGTTTACTTGGCCGCCTCAGACTATGCCGTAGCCGCAGTGCTGGTTAGAGAAGAGAGGGGTGCCCAAAGGCCAATCTATTATGTTTCAAAAGCTTTGAGCGAGATTGAATCAAGATACTTTAATGTCGAGAAATTGGCGTACGCTTTGGTGGTTTCCGCGCGAAAATTGAGAGCTTACTTCGTCGCACACACTATTGTCGTATTAAGTGATGCCCCATTGAGGAAAATTTTACAGCAGCCAGATGCCGCGGGGAGAATGCTGAAATGGTCGATTGAGTTGACGGAGTTTGATTTGAGATATGAATCCCGCCGGGCTATCAAGGCGCAGGCGTTGGCTGATTTTATTGTTGAAACTTCTTTTACTAGATCCCAGGCCGAATTGATGGAAGAGGGAGTCAAGAAGAGGGCGACAAAGAAAATTGCGCCCAGTTTAGCTGAAGAGAAGGAGAGGCCGCTGGATTGTTGGGTCTTACTTGTTGATGGGTCGTCATCCAAGGATAGAGGTGGAGCGGGAATTACTGTTATCTCGCCGGACGAGGAGATCAAGTATGAAAAAGCATTACGGTTCAAATTTGGTGTGTCCAATAATCAGGTCGAGTATGAGGCGTTGATTGTCGGGATTGAGCTTGCAAGAGACATTGGGCTAACTAAGGTGGTGATTCACTCTGACTCACAGTTGATTGTTAATCAAGTAAAGGGTGGATACGGGGTGTTGAACTTAGTTTTGAGAAAGTATTGTGATTTAGCGAGAAACTTGTTGAGGAGTTTTGAGTTTTGGGAGTTGGTACAGATTGATAGAACCGAAAATGTGCGAGCTGATGAGCTGAGCCGGCCGGCGGGAAGCGAGGAGCAAAGCCTAGATGGTGAACCGATGATAGAATTTGTGGAGATGCCGGCAATCGAAAGACCAGTTGTTTCCGAGATTGTTGAGGTCGAGAAGGATTGGGTGTGCGAGATGAAAGATTTTTTGGAAAAAGGACAGTTGCCGCAGAATGAGGAAAAGGCGAGATTGGTGAAAGTAACTTCTCCGCGATTTACAGTGCAAGATGGCGTGCTATACAGAAAATCTTTCTCAAAACCTCTGCTAAGATGTGTTGAGCCAAGTTTAGTGCAGAAGGTGTTATTTGAGATTCATGAGGGCGTATGTGGCGGCCACCCGGGAGCGAGAACTATGGCGGATAAAGTTTTGTTTCATGGATACTATTGGCCGGGATTGAGAAAGGATGCCGAGGTTTATGTAAAGAAATGCGAAAAGTGTCAAAGATTCGGCAACATTCCCCGCCAGCCCGCAATCGAGCAAACTCCCATCGTGCCGACTTGGCCTTTCGACATGTGGGGGATTGATTTGATAGGCCCTTTCCCGAGAGCCAGGGGTGGTTGTCAACATGTAGTTGTCGCTGTGGATTATTTTACGAAATGGACGGAGGCCAAGGCTCTAGCGACAATCAGTGAAGACCAAGTGATCAAATTTGTTCAGGAGAATATTTGGTGTAGATATGGGGTTCCCAGAGCGATTATTTCAGATCATGGTACGCAGTTTGGAAAGAAATTTTCAGCGGAATGTGAGAGGGTGAACGTGAAGCACTGGATGTCGGCAGTCTACAGGCCGCAGTGTAATGGCCAGGCCGAGGCGGCAAACAAGCAAATCCTTGCCGCCTTGCGTAAGAATATGGAAGGAAGAGGTGGAGCTTGGTTGGATGAGTTACCTATAGCTTTGTGGTACGTGAGGACAACAATCAAGGGCTCAACTGGAGAAACCGCCTTCGCCCTCACTTATGGGTCAGAAGCCATGGCGCCTGCTGAGATGGCACTGCCGACATATAGGGTGGCTTACTACTATGAAGTAAGAAATGGGCAAAGGCGATGTAATGACTTAGATTTGATTGATGAAAAAAGGATGTACGCGAGAATGAGAATGATCAACTATAAACAAAAGATGAAGGCTCAGCATGATAGGCAGGTTAATAAGAGGTCTTTTAATGTGGGAGATTGGGTTTTAAGAAGTGTGGAGGCAACAGGAGCTAAGCCAGGATATACTAAGTTGAATGAAAAGTGGGAAGGGCCTTTCCAGATTTCGAGTGTTGTGCGGGAAGGAACCTATCGTCTGAGAAAGCAAGATGGGGAAGAATTGAAGAATGCATGGAGTGTTGTTCACCTTAAACAATTCTATCAGTGAAGCCGCCTTTTTTCTCCACAATTCCATTTCTTTTGTTTGCCTCCCTAGATAACAAAAGTTGCTTAACTTTTCCTTGTATTTGGTTTTGTTTGATTGTTGCATGGGGGGGGGGGAAGTTATGTGGGGGGAAAGTTATGTAAAATTTGCTGATCTGGCGGCATGTAATATGTATATATGATAGAAATGACGACAAGACTTTCTATCATTTTGTGTTGAATCGTGATGACATACTTGTAAAGTAGAAAATTCTAACAGTGTTATTTTCTGTTTCATGAATTGGCAAGAGGGTTGCCGCTCAGGAGCTTGAAGGAGGCGACAAGAGGGTTGCCGCTCAAGAGCTTGAGGGAGGCGACAAGAGGGTTGCCGCACAAGAGCTTGAAGAAGGCGACAAGAGGGTTACCGCTCAAGAGCTTGAAGGAGGCGACAAGAGGGTTGCCGCTCAAGAGCTTGAAGGAGGCGACAAGAGGGTTGCCGCTCAAGAGCTTGAGGGAGGCGACAAGAGGGTTGCCGCTCAAGAGCTTGAAGGAGGCGACAAGAAGGTTGCCACCCAAGAGCTTGAAGGGCTAACATCCCAAACTGTCGACAAAGAAGGGCTTACATCCCTAACTGTAGACAAAGAAGGGCTAACATCCCAAACTGTAGACAAAGAAGGGCTAACATCCCAAACTGTCGACAAAGAAGGGCTAACATCCCTAACTGTCGACAAAGAAGGGCTTACATCCATAACTGTAGACAAAGAAGGGCTAACATCCCAAACTGTAGACAAAGAAGGGCTAACATCCCAAACTGTCGACAAAGAAGGGCTTACATCCCTAACTGTAGACAAAGAAGGGCTAACATCCCAAACTGTAGACAAAGAAGGGCTAACATCCCAAACTGTCGACAAAGAAGGGCTAACATCCCTAACTGTCGACAAAGAAGGGCTTACATCCCTAATTGTAGACAAAGAAGGGCTAACATCCCAAACTGTCGACAAAGAAGGGCTTACATCCCTAACTGTAGACAAAGAAGGGCTAACATCCCAAACTGTCGACAAAGAAGGGCTAACATCCCAAACTGTCGACAAAGAAGGGCTAACATCCCTAACTGTTGGCAAAGAAGGGCTAACATTCCTAACTGTCGACAAAGAAGGGATCGCATCCCGAACTGCTGATGCGACAATTCCATGCAAAGCAATGTTTTGCGAGAAGGGTTTTTGGCCGTGGCCGAACGTGATAAGTCATGAGTAAGATCAGGCGACAAGAACCTGGGTCGAGACCAGGCACGCCAGATTAAAGGAAGGCGGTCTCCCGTTTTTCTCGCATAAGATATCAGAAGCGGTTGTCGCAACCTAGAGATGGATTTGTCTAACTCAGATTAATAGAGTAAGGCTGCCTAAAGACAAGCCTCACTCTTTTGAAGGGAGTAGTATGTATATGGGTAAGTTATGACAAAGAAATCTTCAATAACTATTGAAGCAAAGTAATGGTGGCGACATCAAGAAGTTGGAACTTTGATAAACCATAAAAGCAAGAATAGAAATGTAGTAAAATGGCGGGATAAAACATAGATGTAAAGTCGCAAACTGCGATATCCAAAAGATTGTTATAAATGTCAAGACAGGCATAGAAACCGCATCCCGCGGTTAAACAAAATTAAGGAGCAGTTAATGTTAAGTCGCAAACCGCAACATCCAAAGTAAAAGTAATAAAGACGGGAAGGTAAATTGTTTAATACAGACCAAGTTAAATAAAAGATTGTTTCAGAAAAATAAATTGTTCAGGAAGCTGGACTATCTTGATTGTCGCCAGAAGCAGAGGGAGAATCTGTTGCGACTTGAGCAGTGAGCGCAGCTTGGGCGGACTCCCTAGCGGCCTTATGAGCTGCTGCCTTCTCGCCAATCCAGTCGGTCCAAAGAGATATTACATCGGGGTTGGCTAAGGCGGGAACGTTCCAAACAGGCTTACCAAGAAGTTTATCTTCAGCAGCTAGTTCGGCGAGCTCATCTTTATCATACGGGACCAAGCTATGACCCAAGCGACTAAAATCGCTAAACATGGTTTCAGAACCCCATTTAGCAATCAAGTCAGGAGTGATAGCTGGGATATCGCCAGAACTTGCCGCCGCGGCACATATGCATTGGATGAGAGCTTTGTCGTATAAGTCCATCGCATCTGCCTCAGCTTTGATTTTGTTGGCATCAATGGTAGTTTGGAGTTCCGCGATCACAGTCTTGTTATCAAGATCGCTCTTTACTGAGGCCGCCAAATCTGCCGACAAAAGTTTATGTTGCTCTTCAAACTTGATCTTTTGTGCCTCCATCTCGCGCCGGAGGTCTTTCTCAACTTGGGCGAGCTTGGCTTTTTCCTCTTGAAGGGCGTCAATGTATTGTTCACGGTCCTGGAATTTCTTTTTAGTGTTATCCCGCTCAGACCTAACCCGCTTCAGCTCTCCCTCACGGCTTTCCAACTCAAGAGAAGTTTTGCTTCAACGATTCCTTAGCCCGTAAAGTATACTTGAAAGCTGTGAAAATTGAGATGAAGTTAAAACAAAAGCGAAATGAAACGAAAAAGAAGCAAAAAAGTATAACCTACCCCTGCAATATGAAAGCCCGCGTCATTGGCGGCATAGTCCTCATTCAGGCCTTCATATTCTCTAACTCGCTCTGGGACACAGGAACGTTGAATGATGCCGCCTCCTAGCATTCTGTAGTCTTGGTTGACTGAGCGGAGGTCCAAATTTGGAAGATCAGGGACTTCACCAATCTCGGTGCTCAGAGCAAGAAGATTAGCATGATTAGTGGGCATCTTGAAGACCGCCGTCAACCAACTAGCGAGCTTGGCCTCAGAGGGTCCAGCGTCAACAAATAATTGTTCAGTATGCTCGGAAGTTTCCTCTTCAGTTATGCGAGTTCGTTTATGTGGGCGGGAAGGGGGACCTTGCAAATTGCCGGTTGAATCGGTTGCCGCAGCGACATTGGTGGTTATGGGTTCATTAGCTGAAATATTCAGAGGCTCAATATCATCCTCGTCCCTCAGGTTGAGGCCAATTCCGCGAGCTGGAGTCTTTGTTTTGGACGGTTTTCGAGATTTGGAGGCAACGGCTTTCCCGGCAGCTTTCTCGGCGGCAGCAGCAACCCTTTCGCGGGCAATAGCATCGGAGTCATCGCCATGAGCTGAGGTAGGTATGACCTTCTCGGTAGATTGACTAAGGGCTGCTTGGCGGGTTTCGGCCAACCTTTTTCGGCGACCATCCAGGTTAGAAAGAGCATCACGACGTTGAGCTAGCGACATATTCCTGAATTCTGCGAAAAGAAAAAGGAAATCATTATGATGATGAGAGGGCATGTTTTAGATAATAGGAAAATACAATAGGAAAATACAAAATGGAGTTAAAGGCGAGAACTCATACTGTATACTTCTTACATAGCTTTACAACAATGATCAACTCGCTGGCATGGCCCACATTCTGATCCAAAGCAGTCTTTAGAATGGAGGTCCCAGCAGGGACAAGGAGTATGAATGATGGTTATACGGGACTCATCAGTTGGGAAATAAAAATCAGGGAACCCCGATTCCCGCAGAAGAGCTTGGTTGGAAAGAATATCTCGCCATGAAAAGAGGGCTAGGCCGGTATCTGATGCGTCGGCGAGGACTTGAAGGATTCGATCTTTGAGGCGAGAATCCCCAGAAATTAAGGCTTTCTTGGTTTCAATTTTTGGGTTTATCTCTGTTAAGTCGCCACCATCATGCGACCATCCAATGCGAGAAGTGATCAGAAGCGGTTTAGAAAAATTGTGTACCTTGCCGGGAAGGGGAGTGAGGATCTTAGTTTTGCCATATTTTATGGATAGACGTTTCTCAGTAATACCTTCACGCTGGGAGACGGAGGTATAGCCGTCGAAAAAGTGAACAAACAGGGGTAGAGAAGGTTCATGTTTTAGGGCCCTACATATAACAATATAACTCACTAAAATTCGGAAAGCGTTGGGATGAAGGTCCACAATGGCGGCTTGAGCTTGGTGAAGGAAGGTGGAAATAAATGGATCCAGGCGAAGTCTAAGCCCGGCCTCAAATTGCGAGACATACGCAATAACCCCGTCGGTCCGTTGTCGCATTACGACAAGATTTTCGTCGTCATTGTAAGGCTCGATGCGGTAAATGTTATGATTTATGCCAAATTTTGTGTGTAAAGGGGTTTGAAGGTTGGAAGAAGAAGTACTGGTTGTCGCAATGTCGGCAACATTAAGTTGTTCAGAAGAAACCTGGGCGCGAGGAGATGTCCCCGCGGCAAGAGTATCTGATACGTCATGGCTGGAAGAAGAGTGGGCAGAAGACATGTCGCTTTCCTCGCTAGAACTGGATCGAACCTGTTTAGAGAAGCAACGACTACGTAAATCGGGAGCCGCGGGATAGTTAGTATCAGAGAAATCAGAATCAAAGCGGGAATGGTAGAAAGAGCAAATATGCGAGCATAGTTCAAATGTGTTATGAAAGGTTTGCATTGGGGCAGACTTAGGCAAAAAGAGGGGACCCCTAATTTCTAAAGTACTAAGAACGGCGGCGTCAGCATCATGTCGCATAAGCATGAAGTTAAGATCCTCGCGCGGGATCCTAGCCCATGTCCCCACTTCAACCCTATAGTATCCCCCCGTGTGTAAACTTTGGCCAAATCTAATGGCCCGAGTGCAACACTTGGTTCTTGCCATTACGCGAGATAGCAAAGCCAAAAGTAAAGAGCGGAAATTGAAGAAAAGGTGAGAAATCAAGCAAGTACCTGGAAACGCGTGACAGGACGGACGGAGACGATGAATGTGGCCGGAAAATTTTAATCTTCAAAGATATGAAGAAAATGGTTAAAATCACACCCAGGAAGCTTTAAATCAAAGAATTGTGACCTTAAAAGTGAGTATTTCAAAGAAATAAAGAAAATGAACGGTATAATCTGTGGGGAAAAGGGGGTTTTTTCTCAGATAAGGTTCGCCGGAAAATAGAGAGAAAACGGAGGACAGAGTAACTGGAAAATGAAAAGTGTGAGACTAGGGACTGAACTTAGCACCGTGAAGACGAAGAGGCGAAGTGGAGACGAAGAGACGTTCGAAATTTCTTAGGGAAAATGACGATTCAAATTTTTTAAATTTCCCTCTCCTTTAATGTGGTTATTTAAAGGGAAGCACGAAAATCGAGGCGTTGTACGGCCTTAACCAACCGCCCCAACCCATCAACCCTACCTTGACACGTGGCCATGTGCGTGTCAGTTAAAATCCTAATCTCGCCCTAGAGGCTATGGCGGGATTATGATCTCGAGCCTCGTGATGAATTTCTCGCCTGGATCATAAATAATCCAGGTCTCGACATTGGGGGCTTCTGATGCGATATAGAAAAATTGGATTGGGCCCAAAGGGATTTATGGGCCCAATATCTCTTAAGGGGCCAAGTAAGTAAAGGTAAGGGCCCCAACGGCGGGAACACAGATGCGAGAAAGGACCATCCCGCCAAGTGGCACGCGAGTAAATAAGATAAGATTGACACTCCGGTGAAATAGGCGTGTAACAGAACCCTATGACGGGAATCAATGTGGTCTACATCACTAAGGTAGGTTGCGGTGTCGGCATGACCGCTTGGTTAGGGGTTGTCGCCACTTGGTTTAGTTGTCGCCTACGACTTGAACCCCCTTTTATCCTGTCTTTGTAGAAAATGGCTAACTGTAGCTTGATGTGACAAGCCCAACAGTGAAATCCCACTAAGTGAAGGTGGTTGGAGACCCTTGATGGATGATTGACAAGTGTCCCCCATGTGCAAGGCACATGGGGGCTTGGGGATATAAACTAGAGGATATGGTTCATTTGCATGGTAAACATCTCTCTCCTCTCTTAGCACTATCTCTCTCTAGGGTTTTCATTGTTTTACTTGATTTGAGCTACTAATCTTACTCTCACACCGGAGGGGGTTTGCCGGAGACACCCCCGGCTTAGTTAGCGTTCTTGCATGTGTGTAGGAGGTCGATCAAAGGAGGAGAAGCCGAAGTATCCAATTAATTTCAGTTCCTGTGCAACCATATAATTTTCATGGCAGCATTAATGGTGTGGTGCATGTGCTTCTGAGAATTGTATGTATGATTTTAAGACATCAAATGTGAAAGATGACAAATTAAAGGGCCTAATTTACAATTCATTTTCCTCTGTCAAGCCTTTGTCAGATCATTTGCATGCATGACCAATGTGTTTTTTTTTCTTTCAATAACTCGAGTGTTGGTGTTTGCATTTCTATAATCGTAGGGTGTAAAAACCCATCCAAAAGATCTATAGACAGATAAATATGTATATAGTCTCAGTCACCAATTTAACTGATAATTGGCTACAAAGAAAATGTTTGACATGAATTACATCACCGGTCTCCAAATTATTCCTCCCGCCAACACAAAACCTCTCTTACCATCCATTACCTGCTCACCACTTAGCTATCTAGTGGGGGTGTATGTTATGTTTGTTCTTTTTTTTTTTTTTCTTTTAAAAAAAGGGGATCAACACATTTCACCGCTCCCCCTTGATGCACTTCACAGAGGCGCCTATGTAACACCCCTAATTTTCCATTCATAAATGAGCATTCAATGGCATTAAATATAACTTCAAAATATTAGGGTTTCCACCCACAAAACCCTATTACATCATAAATGTCAATCAATACCATAAATACTTAATAAATGCGGAAGCGAAATAAATACTTATTGTCTCAGCTAGTATAACCACACTAGCCATTAAGGTACTTACAACCAAAAGCAAATAAACTAATTGTTCAATAATTCTAACTTATTCTCCAAGCGTCGCCCTTCTCGCGACCAATCCAAATTCCTTCTACTTAGAACCTGGAAAGAAAAATTTAAGGGAGAAAGGGTGAGCGAATGAATGCTCAGTAAGTTCATACGATGTCTCTTCGGGTACTAAGAAGAGACGACCGGAATGAACACTTCAATAATAATTACAAGGATAGGTTATTTAAGCTTTATAACAGACTGCGGTACAATACAGTCAAGACACTATTTAAATATTCTTCAAAGAAATATGGCACTACAATTCAAAGGGATTCATACAAGTTTCCGTCAATTCCAACGTACATTATAACCTCAATGCCAAAGGTACAATTACACCTAGCTTCATCAAGCCATTAGTGTGGTCGAAACATATACTGCATGTCACACATATATGCTCGGGGTCTAGAATTGCCCTTGTAATCAGACAATTCCTGAGAGAAGGCATGTGATCACTCATGCAATCCCTAATAAGAACAAGTCCGTAGACAAGTCCTGACAATGCCTTTTCTAACTGGGCATGTCCATCCTAGCAAGTAAGTGATTCCACAAACATGCTAGAACGAGATAGCATACAGAGGTACAAGTATGCATATGACAAGTTTCAAACTTCAGATATTCTGTGAACAACAACATTATCACAGAATATAGATAATTCCAAGTAACGTTCAATAACGCAGATTATTCACAAATAACTATCATGCCATTTGATAGTCCAATTATATCAAAAAGGTATAGGAGTTTCCAAGGAAAAGAATTCAAATACTGTAAAGGAACGTAATCCCTTACCTCGGTCTAGCTTCTTGATCCGCTCTTCCCATGCGTATCTACAACCACGTAAGAGTGACTTAGTATCTCGCATTGTTGTTAACTATTTCTACTTAGTTAAACCTTATGCGTTATAATTTAACTTCTCCCCTTTCTTTGTTTAGTAATCTTCTAAATTTAGAAAGTTTCTATTTTTGAAAACTTCCTTATTTGAGAATTTTCTTATTCTTGGTTTTTGCAATTTCCTACTTATAGTTTGATTTTTATTTAGGATTGTTCTCTTTTTCATCCTTTTTAACAATTCTTAACTTTAAGGTATACTTTCCTCTTTTAGGATTTCCCTTTAAGTCCTTCTACTTTCGATTAATTACCTAAAGGTCCTCCATCTTTTAGGTATTTGCCAAACAGTCCTTCGATTATTAAATATTTGCAATTTAGTCCTTCGACTTTTAAATATTTGCAAATTAGTCCCTCAACTTTTAAATATTTGCAAACTAGTCTCTCAACTTTTAAATAATTGCAAACTGGTCCCTCAACTTTTAATTAATTGCAAACTGGTCCCTCAACTTTTAATTAATTGCAAACTGGTCCCTCAACTTTTAATTAATTGCAAACTGGTCCCTCAACTTTTAATTAATTGCAGTTTAGTCCTTCTGCAGTTTTAATCTTTTCAGTTTAGTCCCCAGTTAACTCTCCATCTAATTTCCTGACTGTTCAGTTAGCAATTTAACGATTTCAGCTTCAAACTGTTCAACCTAGTCCCTTTTCAATTAAAAACCTAATTGTAGTCCTTTAATACTTAACCAACAGCTTAATTAATTAACCAAAACACATCCAATTTGGCCTAGGGTTTTCTTTGGACATCACAGATTTCAATCCATGGCTTGATTTTTTTCTTTTCTTCTTTTCTTTTGTTCCTTAACCAATCCCAATAATTAATTTATTCTTAATCAATTAATCCTTAACACCTTAATTGATTAAATCTATAATTTTTTTCTATTCTAATCTCAAGAACAATTTAGGGTTATGAACATATTATTGTAACACTAATCTCCATCATTTTAATCCTCAATTAATTCATTTAACCTCAAGATTTAACATTTAAAAGCTTCAACAATCATCCAAGAACAATAAAATTTTAAATCTTCTAAAAATCATAACTAATCCCCTAGTGCTCCGAATTGAATGAAACGGAAGAGGGAAGTTAGGGTTTGACATTACCTTAATTTTGGTGAAGAAAGATTGCCCAAAGATGCAGAATTTCGGCTGTTTCCCCTCCCCAAAAGCTTCAGCCGCCGCCTAGGTTGTTTAGGGTTTAAAAAAAAAAATCTTTTTTTTTTTTTCTTTGGTAATTGCTGAGAGTTATGAAGCATTTTTAGGAAGGTTTTGGTATTTAAATGTAGGTATTAACCTCCTTGGGCTTTCTTTTGCACAAGCCCAAAACTTAGCCCACTTGCTTTAACCCATCCCATTTAAATAGTACATTTACTTAAGAGTTAATTAATAATTATAATTACATTAATTAATTTTTTTTTCTAATAAAATAATTAATTAAAAGTCTAAAATTTTTGGGTTCTTACATTCTTACCCCCTTAAAAGAAGTTTGTCCCCAAACTTAACGTACCTCAGCTTGAAAACAGATCGTAATACAATTCACCCATCTCGCTTTCCAGTTCCCAAGTTGCTTCTCTTTCGGTATGATTGCTCCACTGTACCTTCACATAAGGGACCAACCGCTTTCTCACATTCTCGTCTTTTCTGTCGACGATCTTGATCGGCCTTTCATCATAAGTTAAATCAGCACGGACTCTTAGCTGTTTGTACTCGATCACGTGACTCGGATCGTGAATATATTTCCTTAGCATAGAGACATGGAACACATCATGCACTCCAGCTAACACCGGTGGTAAAGCCAATCTATAGGCCACTTCCCCAATCTTGTCAAGAATCTCGAATGGTCCCATATATCGCGGACTTAACTTTCCTTTGATTCTGAACCTCATGACTCCCTTTGTTGGCGAGATCTTTACGAACGCTCGATCCCTAACTGAAATTCTAAGTCACGTCATCGGCGATCTACATACGACTTCTGTCTACTCTGAGCGGTTAATAACCATTCTGAATATGTTGTACCTTAATTTGCAGAAAGTGAGCCGACTTCATAAGTCTTACCACTATGACCCAAATCGCGTTATGACCTTTCAACGTCTTCGGTAATCCAACCACTAAGTCCATTGCTATATTCTCCTATTTCCATTGAAAATGAAAGATACTCTTTCAAATAACAAGTAGTGGCACTTTTACAATTAACATATAGAGATTTCATACACATATGTCTGTCAATTCTCAGTACTTGTGTACCTTTCATCTAGGTGACTCCGATACACCTTTTCAGGTGATCGTTGAATAAGGTTCCCTACGCTTTTATCAGAGCGCTCCCTTATTCTGATGCATTATGATAATCACATATATAGAATTAAGGTCATTTCAATCTGTCTAAACCAATTCATTCTACATTAAGGTCATTTCAATCTGTCTAGACCAATTCATTCAAAGTCCTCATCAAATGGACAGAATAATATCATATATAGTGTTCAAGGTACGAGAACACATAAATCGAATCCAATCATCACGGATCCACATTAAATTCCTATACATCTTTGTATTCCCAGGATGAACAGAAAATTTCAAACAGTGCGGTTCCTGTAAAATCTCTCTCTTTATGTCTCGGTTGTCTGGTACCCAAATTCTCAACTGATACCTTAGGATTTCATCTGTCCCAATATGAAAATCTGCTGCCTTTCCCTTGGCTATACTCTCTTGCATCTTCACTGCCTCTTCGTTAATTTATTGGGCTTCCTTGATTCTATTCAAAAGTGTTAGTTGAACACTCCAATTACCCTTTAACTCTTACTTATATACTTGAAACCTCAATGCTATTCTATGTACGTACCCCTTTAGAATTCACAATCGCTAAGGTTCCTTGATTCTTCTTACTCAATGCATCAGCCACCTTATTGGCTTTCCCTATGTGGTATAAAATTTCACAATCATAATCCTTAAGTAATTCAGGTCATCTCCTTCATCTCATGTTAAGCTCCTTCTGGGTGAAAACATACTTAAGACTCTCATGATTAGTGTAAATCTGACATGTTACCCCATATAAATAATGTCTCTAAATCTTCAAGGCAAGTACTACAGTTGCTAACTCAAAATCATGGGTTGGGTAATTCCTCTCATGGTTCTTCAGTTGCCTTGACGCATAAGCTATCACTCTACCGTTGTGCATCAACACACAACCGGGTCCTTTCAATGAAGCATCACTATATATCACAAATTCGTCCGATCCTGATGGTACTGTAAGAATAGGTGCGGACACTAACTAACTCTACAGCTCTCGAAAATTCTTTTCACATTCCTCTGACCAAGCGAACTTTACTCCTTTCTGTGTTAACTTCATTAACGGTCCTGATAACTTCGAAAATTCTTCAACAACTCTCCTGTAGTATCCTGCTAACCCCAAGAAACTTCTTATTTCACTAACAGTTGTTGGTCTCTCCCAATCTACTATAGCTTCTATCTTTGCCGGATCTACTTCAATTCCTTCTTAGATACCCCATGTCCTAGAAATGCCACTTTCTCCAGCCAAAATTCATACTTCTTGAATTTAGCGTGCAACTTTTTATCCCCACAAAACATGCAGAACTAACCTCAACTGTTCTTCATGTTCCTCCTTAGTTTTAGAGTATACCAAGATACCATCTATGAATACCATTAAACATTTATCCAAAACTCCTGGAACACCCTATTTATCAATTCCATAATGCTGCCGGTGCGTTCGTCAACCCAAACGGCATAACCAAAACTTGTAATGGTCGTATCTTGTCCCAAAGGCCGTCTTTTCCACATCCTCTTTCTTCACTCTCAATTGATGATATCCCGATCTCAAATCTATCTTCGAGAAATAACATACTCCCCGAAGTTGGTCAAACAATTCGTCAATCCTGGGTAACGGATATTGATTCCTAACCGTCACTCGATTCAACTACCTATAATTGATACACATTCTCATCGACCCATCCTTTTTCTTCACAATTAACACCGGTGCTCCCCAAGGTGATACACTCGATCTAATCAGCCCATTATCCATCAATTCTTGTAGTTGTTCCTTCAATTCCTTAAGTTCATTTGGCACCATCCAATACGGTGCCTTAGATATTGGTGCATTCTCTGGTACTAAGTATATGGAAAGTTTCACCTCCCTTTCCGGTGGTGTTCCTGGCAAATCTTCTGGAAATACATCCTTAAAATCTCTGATCACTGAAAGAGACTCTAGACTTACTTCCTTCTTATCCATCTCTCCAATATAGGCCAAGAATCCTTCATATCCTTTTCTCAACATCTTTCGAGCCTTCATTACGAACTGAAGCTCGATCTAAATCTCGATTTCAATCCTTGAAAATAAGACTCCTCTCAAGATGGGAATTTGAATTGCACTGCCTTCTTAAAACAGTCTATTTTTTTCTTGGTAAGCAGCTAACCAATCCATTCCCAGAATAATGTCAACTCCATTCATTTCCAACCCTATCAGGTCAACCTCGAGTTCTCTATTACCTATTTTGAAGAAGTCACCTTTTTCATAAAGGCAACCTAGGATTCGACTCATTAGTCGGATTATCTATCACCAAAGATACTTCTAACACTTCAGATTTCAAATTCATTTTCTTCTCTTTGTCTTAGATACTCATTAATTTTGTGCTTCCCTTTTTCACACTTCACATTTTTCATCAGATTCTTGACCACGGACCTTTCTTTCGATCTCAACTCTTCGATCGTTAAAGTTCTTACTTGGGTACTTCCTTTTGACACCATCTTCTTTACGATACTTATCAGTACTACGAATACAAGGCACTATTACTCATGCCTATACTAGCAATACTTAAATGCTTAATACTTTTATACTATAAACATATGCTGCCTCAATAGACTAAACATTTAATTAAGTAATAGGTCAGTTCACTAGACCCTTGGTCTTTTCAATAGACCGGTATTCCTCTCATAAGTCGTTTCATCAGACTTATGGGTCGATTCAACAGACCAACAATATTACTACTCATACTTGAATTAGGGCGCCTCAACAGACTAAAACATTCAATTCATAGGTCATTTTACTAGACCATCAATCATTTCACTAGATTGGTAATTCCATTTATAGGTCGTTTCACTTGACCCAAAATTTATCACACTTGACTGTTCATTCAGTCGGTTAACATATACTTTTGGTCAATCCACTAGACCAGTCTTTCAGGTTCCAATTTTATTCATATAAGTGACATTTAGGAACGCGATTACACAATTATAAGTTAACTGCAACTAAACCGTATTTCGTAAATACATCTAAAGGGAAGGCAATCGTTTCATACGTTCTTTTTACTAGAACAAGAATAACTCTTACTAATAACTACTCTTCTTTCTATCACTAAAACCAAACAATTCTCCCTTCCACTTCCAATTTCACTTTCTTTCCTAAACTTCCTTTAGGTTTTTCGCTAGGCACTTTCTCTTCCTCATCATCTTCAATCATGATTGGGGATGCTTCGATCCTTTCTAAGTCTTCCACAAGATTTTGAACGGCTACATCCTCAATATTGCGAGATGGTAGGAACCACTGGTTCTCGCCGGGGTTCTCTTTCCTAACCCTAGCACCCTTAAGATCCCTGCTACTCATAGTAATATATTTATGCCTCTCTTCTGACCTCATCTTTATACTTCCGGATCTTCTGCGAGACGACATCTCGTGGATTACTTTGTTTCGCCATATGTACTTATTTCATCGATACTATCATGAATATGGTACAACAGTACATTTACATGCATGACTATTGTATTTACTTCTACACTTTGTGCTAGCTTTTTACTTGCTAGTTTTCCCTTTCACTCGTTAGTCATTTTACTAGACTACGGTTTGGTTCACGTCTCCTATAGACAAGAATTTTATTCATTTGGCCTTTGGTACTAGACCATTAACTTAATGTTAGTTAGATGGTTCGTTAACTTCGAGATTTTTCGTCTCGAAAAATCTTAACTTTTATTACTTTACTAACCTTTTACTTGGTCAGTTATAAAATTTTTCGTCTCCAAAAGACTTTACAATTTACTTTTCAACTAACGTTTTTCTTAGTTAGTTTGACTTTATCTTACTAGTCGTTGTACTTGACTAGTTCACTTTTTTATTTCCATGGTCATCTTTCTTCGACTCATGGCTTCACAAGCCGTTTCACTTGGCTAGTTTCACTTTTATCCCCATGGTCATCTTACTTCGCCCCATGGTTTCATAGGCCGTTTTACTTGGTCTATGACTTTTCTTGTTGTTTCTCAACAAGTTAAACTTCTGACTTTTCTTTATAAGGGACAGTTAATTATCATACTTGGTACGAGTAATAAAATTAACTAAAACTTTTATTAATACTGACTTGGTAAAAGGACATAAACTGTCTCAAAATCTTTTCTACTAGAAATAAAAATTCAGTCTCAACTGAAACTACTAGACTAAGTCTGAATCAACTTAAATAAAATAACTTCCAGTACTTCTGATTAGCCATCAGTGTGTCCTCTCTGATCTTCCACTTGATCTCTAGATTCCACACTTCTCGTGTTCGGTTGCTAGCTCGTCATAATTGGCTTGGATATCTAATTTCTCTGCATATATCTGGTAGCCTGACTTCCTTAGCTCCAACTCACACTTTTCTTGTTCATCTATCTTCTTCTCGAGGCCCTACACTCGCTTTTCTTCATCCAGAAATTTCACACTTATCTTGTTCCACTCTCGGTTAGCTATTTTAATATGTACCTCCATGTTTCTGACTTACTGGTTACTCTTAGTCAGCTTATTCTCTATAAACTCCACATTAGAGAAAGAACTTAATTAAAATAACTCCAATACAGAATATATACGCTTCTTTTAAAATAAGGAAAAAAAAATATAATCCTCAAAGTCTACAATTAAGTTGTTCCTCCAACTTCTTTTACTTAGCTCTAAGTTGAATTGGCTAATTCTCATTTCTCAAGGTCAATTCAACTATCTTCAAGTATTTAAGCCTAATTCTCCCATAAGACCTAAAGCCATTGCTCTGATACCAACTGTAACACCCCTAATTTTCCATTCATAAATGAGCATTCAATGGCATTAAATATAACTTCAAAATATTAGGGTTTCCACCCACAAAACCCTATTACATCATAAATGTCAATCAATACCATAAATACTTAATAAATGCGGAAGCGAAATAAATACTTATTGTCTCAGCTAGTATAACCACACTAGCCATTAAGGTACTTACAACCAAAAGCAAATAAACTAATTGTTCAATAATTCTAACTTATTCTCCAAGCGTCGCCCTTCTCGCGACCAATCCAAATTCCTTCTACTTAGAACCTGGAAAGAAAAATTTAAGGGAGAAAGGGTGAGCGAATGAATGCTCAGTAAGTTCATACGATGTCTCTTCGGGTACTAAGAAGAGACGACCGGAATGAACACTTCAATAATAATTACAAGGATAGGTTATTTAAGCTTTATAACAGACTGCGGTACAATACAGTCAAGACACTATTTAAATATTCTTCAAAGAAATATGGCACTACAATTCAAAGGGATTCATACAAGTTTCCGTCAATTCCAACGTACATTATAACCTCAATGCCAAAGGTACAATTACACCTAGCTTCATCAAGCCATTAGTGTGGGTCGAAACATATACTGCATCGTCACACATATATGCTCGGGGTCTAGAATTGCCCTTGTAATCGACGATTCTGAGAGAAGGCATGTGATCACTCATGCAATCCCTAATAAGAACAAGTCCGTAGACAAGTCCTGACAATGCCTTTTCTAACTGGGCATGTCCATCCTAGCAAGTAAGTGATTCCACAAACATGCTAGAACGAGATAGCATACAGAGGTACAAGTATGCATATGACAAGTTTCAAACTTCAGATATTCTGTGAACAACAACATTATCACAGAATATAGATAATTCCAAGTAACGTTCAATAACGCAGATTATTCACAAATAACTATCATGCCATTTGATAGTCCAATTATATCAAAAAGGTATAGGAGTTTCCAAGGAAAAGAATTCAAATACTGTAAAGGAACGTAATCCCTTACCTCTACACAGCTTAACTCGATCCGCTCTTCCCATGCGTATCTACAACCACGTAAGAGTGACTTAGTATCTCGCATTGTTGTTAACTATTTCTACTTAGTTAAACCTTATGCGTTATAATTTAACTTCTCCCCTTTCTTTGTTTAGTAATCTTCTAAATTTAGAAAGTTTCTATTTTTGAAAACTTCCTTATTTGAGAATTTTCTTATTCTTGGTTTTTGCAATTTCCTACTTATAGTTTGATTTTTATTTAGGATTGTTCTCTTTTTCATCCTTTTTAACAATTCTTAACTTTAAGGTATACTTTCCTCTTTTAGGATTTCCCTTTAAGTCCTTCTACTTTCGATTAATTACCTAAAGGTCCTCCATCTTTTAGGTATTTGCCAAACAGTCCTTCGATTATTAAATATTTGCAATTTAGTCCTTCGACTTTTAAATATTTGCAAATTAGTCCCTCAACTTTTAAATATTTGCAAACTAGTCTCTCAACTTTTAAATAATTGCAAACTGGTCCCTCAACTTTTAATTAATTGCAAACTGGTCCCTCAACTTTTAATTAATTGCAAACTGGTCCCTCAACTTTTAATTAATTGCAAACTGGTCCCTCAACTTTTAATTAATTGCAGTTTAGTCCTTCTGCAGTTTTAATCTTTTCAGTTTAGTCCCCAGTTAACTCTCCATCTAATTTCTGACGTTCGAGTTAGCAATTTAACGATTTCAGCTTCAAACTGTTCAACCTAGTCCCTTTTCAATTAAAAACCTAATTGTAGTCCTTTAATACTTAACCAACAGCTTAATTAATTAACCAAAACACATCCAATTTGGCCTAGGGTTTTCGGCTGGACATCACAGATTTCAATCCATGGCTTGATTTTTTTCTTTTCTTCTTTTCTTTTGTTCCTTAACCAATCCCAATAATTAATTTATTCTTAATCAATTAATCCTTAACACCTTAATTGATTAAATCTATAATTTTTTTCTATTCTAATCTCAAGAACAATTTAGGGTTATGAACATATTATTGTAACACTAATCTCCATCATTTTAATCCTCAATTAATTCATTTAACCTCAAGATTTAACATTTAAAAGCTTCAACAATCATCCAAGAACAATAAAATTTTAAATCTTCTAAAAATCATAACTAATCCCCTAGTGCTCCGAATTGAATGAAACGGAAGAGGGAAGTTAGGGTTTGACATTACCTTAATTTTGGTGAAGAAAGATTGCCCAAAGATGCGGAATTTCGTTTGTTTCCCCTCCCCAAAAGCTTCGGCCGCCGCCTAGGTTGTTTAGGGTTTAAAAAAAATCTTTTTTTTTTCTTTGGTAATTGCTGAGAGTTATGAAGCATTTTTAGGAAGGTTTTGGTATTTAAATGTAGGTATTAACCTCCTTGGGCTTTCTTTTGCACAAGCCCAAAACTTAGCCCACTTGCTTTAACCCATCCCATTTAAATAGTACATTTACTTAAGAGTTAATTAATAATTATAATTACATTAATTAATTTTTTTTTCTAATAAAATAATTAATTAAAAGTCTAAAATTTTTGGGTTCTTACAGCCTAGCTATGCTAGGGAGGGCCCGATGTCGTTCCCTCCCTAACCATTTGGGCTGGTTGGTGGGAGATCGAATCATGTATGGCCTCCACAAGTTGGAGGCGTGAATTCCTAGCAATCCACTAGGCTCAGACTGTATATGTGTAAGAGAGAGAGAGAGAGAGAGAGAGAGAGAGAGAGAGTTACACTCAATTAAGTCGACTGTGATCAACTAGGGTGAACAAAAAGAAGGTAATGCAACAAAACTGAAGACAAAATTGCTACCAAGAGATGACTTTCTTTTGCTTAATTATTATACATTAATTGTTTATCTCATATTAAATAACTTTCGCTTTTAAACTTTTTACGAATAAAAAAAACAATCAATATTCGAATTTAACGATAAAAATATCATAATTGTCCCGTACTTGATATTTCTCTTTCTTAGATGAAATAAGTATATACAATGATGAACCTTTGAGGTGCCCTCAAGGAAGATGAAACCTAAAGGCATCACGTTGCGGTCATTCATATACTGCTTTAAGTTCTTATGTTCATAGATATCTTTTTTCTGGTTTTTCTGTTTTTGATTTTTCTAATGTTGTTCATGGTTTCGGATTCGGATGTTCTCTTTCCGGCTGCATGTTTATGAAGGTTTTTATACGTTTTTACATTTGAAGAGCAAGATGTTGACAAGGCTCATTCCCTATAAAATAGCAAGGCTTACCGAGCAAGTTACAAGCTCGACATGCAAGCATTTAATATGGAGGCGACTACGGCACTTTTTATAATGGAGCCGAAACTAGTTTCCCCAAAATATTGTGTTGTTTGAAATCCAATAGAGTTCTTCTTATTTTACCAGTGGTTTGATTCAAAATTTTCTATAGTTTGGACTCCCATTCCTTTATATCTTTCATGGAGGTACTGAAATCTGAATGCATGTTTTTCTAGGAGTAAATAGAAACTGTTACTGGTACTACACAATGCTTCTTTACGTGGGCGTTTTTGAGACATGTCTTGTTGTCTGACTCTACAACGGTCGGGTAAACACTCCTCGATAATAAATCAATGAAGAGATGCGAGAAAATATCAAAGTTATTGTGATTATCCTTCTCGTTTATTTATTGTATTCATGGTACATTAGTGAATTTAATCTTTTGACTTATCTATTTGAGTTTGTTTATTCTTAAATAGATCGGGATGCATTTAATGTTGGGTTATAATAGAATAATAAGGGAAGAAATTAATTGATCACTATTTTTTTAGAGCCGATCTCCTGTGAGAACAAAGGATCCGTCTCATGCATGAGACGGGTCGACCTATGACCCATGGGGCATGACCCGCCACGTGGCAGCCTTTTATAGGCTAATTTTTTTTATATTTTTTTTTTATATTATTTTTTTTTCAGAGAAAAAGTAATAGTTACCATCTCTTAATGTAATGACTGTATACATATAAAGTAACACTGATCATAAGTAAACGTATACCTGTTTTAAAAAAATAAAAGCTCGTTTTTACCCATTTTTTTCAAATGTAATACAAACTATATGTATTACATTTGAAATGTAATAACTTATGTATATGAATGTAATAGTTTATACAAGTAAATGTAACACTTTGATAGATGAAATTGTAACATATTTCTATAGATAATGTAATACTTTTACATGAAAACATATAGATACCTATACATATGTGTTACAATTATGTACAAATACTATTATATATAAATAACAAGTTTGTTACATTTTAGTTATAATAAGTATTACTTTTGCCAAACGAAAAAAACATAGGAAAAAACACTATTATTTTTCTGTATATATGTATTACTTTAATGTATACAAACTATTACTTTATATGCATACAGTCATTACATTATGTTATAGTAACTATTACTTTTCACAAATGGGCAATGTTGGCTGAAGGATTGGGCCAAGGCAAATGTGGGCTGTGACAATCTTGGACGGCCGCTGATTCCAGCTTGGGCGACCGCCCATAAGCAAAAAACTTAGGCGGAGGCGTGAGTTGGCTTTGTTGGGCGGGTAATGGGTCATGGATCCGACCCGTCTCATGAATGAGACGGGTCATAGTGTTCTCATCCAAGTCTTTGTCAAAGATAAAACAAGTTTTAACGCGAAATTAATATAAAAATTTAAATGTTTTTGACCCAAAAAACGATAAATATTTAGAATCAAACATTTTATACGAAAAAGTAATAGTTATTTCGGATAAGAGAGACCGGAAACTGGAAAGTAAAGGAAAAATCTTTAAAAATACCGAACAAATCTTAAAAGTCACAAACCATAAAACACGAGGACAACTTTTTGTATAGATTTGTAGGTTAGTTTGTTTGCGCATGTATTTTAGTGAGGTGGTCATTTAATAATCCTTCTTCCAATTTAAAATATTTGTCATTTCGAATTTTAAATTTTGATTCAAAATAGATGTCGTTTTTAGGTTAAATCTCAAATTTATTTCTACATTGAAATTTATTATATTCCATTAATTATAGTTATTGTGTGAGATAATGTATGAAAGAGAAATAATTAATACGGACATATTTGATAATTTAGTTAGTAAAGTAGTTATATTAATTACATTTTTTTTAAAAAAATGTGAAAATTTCTAAACATGTCTATTTTGAACCGGAGGGAGTAATAAAATAAAAGTAGTAATATTCTAATAGAAGTTAATAAATTTACTTTTAATTATTATTTTTTGCTAGTTCACACTTGTAATATAATACATGCTATTAATTTAATTGTTTAGAAGTCAAATGTCTTATTTTTCTGGGAAAAAAAAAGTAGAAATAAACATTTATTATCAACAAAAAGGATGAGTGGATTTGACTTAAAATTAAGAATATGGTAGGTTTGATTATCATAACAAAAAACAATGTTGTGTGAGATTATTCATGTAATCTCATATCTATGGATGGATTGCATTCAAAATTGGGTAACTTCATACACAAAATCTAGGGAGTCGTGTTTCTCCATAATTTATGGAGAAACGGGTTTTTTTTTTCCATCGTTCCCCCGTCGGTCATTATTTTTTTGGGGCCGTCTTTCTTGGCGCCGTCGTCCTTCTTCTTCTCCGGCTCTTTTGCAGGCCCACTGAAACTATGTTGGTGTGGCAAAGCTTTCTTAGTTTAGCTGCTACTGTGACCGGATTTCATGGCTTTTTGCTTTTTTTTGTCATCATGTAGCTCCAATACCATGAACAATCATAAAATGTTAATTAGTTCGAAACCCATCAGATCAACTTCAAATTCATAATACCCAGAATTTTCTTGGAAGAGGTAGGCGAGGAGAGAAAGTCTGCGCCTGTCGATCCGGTCGGCCATGACCAGAATAACATGGAAGAGAGGATGGAGAAATTCTTTTGATAATGACGATTCATGCTCAATTTGGTGATCTGGAGCCGAAATTCTTTTGGGCTCGATTAGGTTCTGGATATCCAGAACTTTTTAAAAGGATATCCAGAACCTTTTGAAAGCGATATCCGTAAATTTATTAAATGTTTCTGGATATCAATTATAAAGCTTCGGATATCAATTATAAAGCTTCGGATATCCGTAACTCTTTGAAAGGATATCCAGAACCTTATGTAAGTGATATCCAGAAATTTAGAATTGGCTTCTTGATATAAGTTTTAAGGCTTCTGGATATCCATATTCAATGTTCTGGATATCCAGAACCTTGTGAAAGTGATATCCAGATCAGAAATTTGGTCTTGGCCTTGAATTTGGTCTCAAATCTTTTTTCTAGATATCCGTCTCAAAGCTTCTGGATATCAATCCTAAAGCTTCTGGATATCCAAAAACCCGTTTCTCCATAACTTGCGTTTCTCCCTAGACCTACTCAACTTCATATATGCCTGGACGTTTGAATCCGCTCTCGAGTTTTTAAAGGAGAGAGAGAGAGAGAAAGAGAGGGTAAAGAAGGAAAGGAAAAGAAGAGTAGGTGAATGAATTAATAATTTTATAAAGAATTAAATTAAAACTCGAGAGCACACACTTTGAGAATTATTTAAGATTTACTATATCTCGTGTAGTGTTTGTTGGGTCTTAAATATTTGTCCAAATGAATTATCGAGAATGCAACAGATGTGAAGTGACCCAATATCCACCTCTATCTCTACTATTCCTCAGTCTCAAAATAATTTTTAAAATTTTTTTGTCATTGTTGCGAATGAATTTTGAGCAATAAATTTAGATTGATTTAAGTCAAAATCTTAGGAAAAAACAGTTTTTTAAGTAACTTGGAAAAACTAGTTTTTAAAAACGTGCGGTGGCATTTTCGTAATTAACTGAAACCTTTTTAAAAACATTACAATGACATTTTTATAAATAAATGAAACTTTTTAAAAATGACGATGTGGCATTTTCGTAAATAACCGAAACTTATTAACACCCCTAACACTTTTTATAACTAAAACGACATTTTTTTATCACTATATATAACATTTTTTTAACACTAACACTGCTGCAATATTTAACAATAACACTTTTAATAAAAAAAACACCAACTGGTTTTATTGTACATTAGACCTGTCACTATTAAATAATGTTACTTTTTTGAAAAGTGACAGTTAATTACAAAAATATCACTGCACATTTTCAATAAAGTTTCAGTTAATTACGAAAACGTTATCGTGCATTTTTAACACCAGTTTTTCCTATGTGTTTGAAATAGTTACTCATAAGGCTTGTTAATAACAAGTTTTAGATTTTCATTTGTATAATTAAATCATCATAAAATTATTTTTAAAAGTTCTTTTGTAACACTGGCAACAAAAAAAAAAAAAAGTAAAAAAAAATTATTTTAAGACGGAGACAGTAAAAATCTAGAACTACGAGCTTCGGAGTAACAGAGGTTTCAGATCCATACTAAACATACTATTGTATTGAGTTAAAAAATCTTAAAAACAAAGTGGTTAAGATTAGATACATTTAGATTTCTGGGACCCCTAATTAGATGCAATTCAATTCCCTGTCTGTCCAATGGAAATGGAAGTGCTTGCTAATGGAAAATGACTTCAAAAGTGATAAATAAGAGTTGACTCACAAATTAATAAACTTGTAAATGGACGATGTATTCTTGATAATGACCTAAAGATGATGAAGAAAGAAAGAAGAAAAAAACTACTCCCTCCGTCTCATTCGAAAATGCACAAAATCTCTCTCTTTTCCCATTTGAAAAAAATACTCCCAAAACATAAATTTTTTTGATATTTTTTATTTATTAAACTCAGTTGTCATACTCACAATAACTATATACTCAGTGTTTTCTATCTTACTTTCTCTCTCATACCTCATTTTTTATACTCATAACACTTACTCTATTATACTCCCTCCATCTCGTCCGACTTAGGACATTTACTCCCGACACGGAGATTAAGGAATACTATTATAATATTAGGAGAGAGAATGAGTGGAGGATGTGTTGTGAGTGTGAAAAATTAAATAGGAGAGAGAATGAGTGGGATAAATAGTGATGGGATTATTGTTGTGAGTATGACAAGTGGGTCCCATTTAATATAAAAGTAATATAAACTTTCCATTTTGGATCGTCCTAAGTCGGGTGGGACGCCCAAAATGGCAAAACGTCCTAAGTCGGACGGGACAGAGGGAGTATATTTTATTTTATTTATGTATAAATTCAATTTTGTATTTTTTTAATGGAACGAAGTAATAAGTACTTCCTCCGTCTCACTCGAAAATGCATTGATGATACAGGAAAAGTGTTGATCAGCCTACGTCCAGCAATGAGGTTGATCCACTGGCTTTAATTGACCTGAAACAGGGAACACACGACTAGCCGAGGTGATCTCCGGCTAAGACCCTCCGACGTGAAAGTAAGTGTCACATATTTGGCTTATAAACTGTATTGAGAATTGAACAGCAAAATAAGCATTACCTCTAAACGGTTGATGTTGTGAGGTATTTATAGGCTCTGATAAGAGTTATTGTTGTAGTAGGATTGTGCCAAATCCCGTGAATCATGGAGAGAAAATAGTAGGGGTGTAAATGGTTCGGTTTAGTTCGGTTTGAGACAATTTACGGACCGAATCACTAGTAATCGGTTTGGAAAAATCTCAAACCGAACCGAACCATGAAAAAATTCAAACCGAACCAAACCAAACCGCCATGGTTTGGTTCGGTTTGATTCGAACCGCGGTTTGATTTTACGGTTCGAACCGCGATTTAAACCACAATTCAAATCACGGTTCAAACCATTAAATAGAACATTGCTTAAACCATTAATTAGAACATGGTTTAAAAATACACAATTCATTGTCATATTTGTTTGAATTTTCCAAACATAACATAAATAAGAGATTAAGTATTTAAACACAACTTGAAATTGTGCTTCAATGTTTATAATAACAACAATTTGAGTACTTGTAATGGTATGTGCTAAAGAGTAAATTAACATTATTACAAGAAGATTAATCAAAAGAAAAAAGGGTTATGAGCTAAAATTCATGAATAGAATTAGGAGTTTTCAAATCTAAATGTAAGGTAAAAATGAAATATATACATAACTACGGTTAATATTGAACGGTTTGGTGGTTTGGTTTATTGGTTCGGTTTGGTGGTTCGGTCTCGCGGTCTCGAACCGTGGTTTGGGGGTCCAACCCGTAGACCAAACCGAACCACACGGTTTGACAATTTTTGGAACCGAACCAAACCACTATTGCTTGAAAACCGAACTAAACCGCATGATTTGATTTGGTTCGATTCTGAACCGCGATTTGAACCGAACCACTTACACTCCTAGAAAATAGGCATAACGTGTTACGTAAATATAGGAGTCTGATATGGAAAGAGTTGTAAATGTAGTATGTCTCTGTAGGTCGACATACGTCTCTGTAGGTCGAGATCGCCTGAGTAGATCAAGGTTGACCTGACTTCGTATCTTAGCCGGATAGAATTGTATAAGTTGACGATCGTATGTCGGACAAAGCTAGGTCGGGACCAATGATGGTCGGACAATGAGCTAGGTCGACTGACCTTTGTAGCTGGGCCGTGGGCTTTATAATAATTAGGTCGACCTGCTTGATGACGTTGCTATGATGTCGCCTGAATAATTGGGCTTTGTATGTTGAGCCTAGCCCGTCACTTGTATTCCGTTTAGGCATAAACTTATATTTTGGATGTTCGATTTAAAAAGGCACACATCAAAAATGAAAATCTTTAAACATTTTTTTATTCATGAGACTCACTTATCATACTCACAATAACTATCTCTTACTATTTCTTATCCCGATTTTTCTCTACTACCTTATTTTTTATACTCACAACATTTAATTTATTATCCACTTTTCTTAATTAACGTATAAGATCAACTTTACGTGTTTTTGAATGAGACGAATGTAGTACACAGAGTAGCTAGAAAGTAAGAGAAGGAAGATAAAATCAGAAATTTGGAGCTTTCCATTTTGGTCCCTTTTGTTTAGATAACTACAACTCACTTCATGACATCCATTATAAATACTCCCTCCGTCCCGGAACAATCTTCACACTTTCCCTTTTGGGCGTCCCAAAACTTACTTCACACATTTAAAACTTACCTAAAATGGAAAGGAATCTTTACTATTCCCTCCACTCATTCTCTCTCCTACATTATTTTAATACTCACAACACCATTATAATTTACTATTCTCTCCACTCATTCTCTCTCCTATTTTATTTTGACACTCACAACACTTTCAATATAATACTTCCTCCTTAAAACCAGTGCAAACAGTGTTTGTGAATTATGTTCCGGGACGGAGGGAGTACATCATCAAATAGCTAGCTAGGTCCTTTCACATCCCTATTCTTATGTATAGTCTTGAATCAAATGATTCAAATTTTCAAACACTGCATGCTTCATTTCCCCAAAAGATTTAACAACTTCTTTTCTTTTTAAGTCCGTACTCGTAATAAGTGTCGTAGTTGATTAAATATTTTAATTATTTTCTTACTTACAAAGTCATTTATTTTGAAAGTAATAAATAAAAACAAAAAAGAGTGACACCTATTATTATAACACATACCTATAGTGAGTATAATTTTGGATTGGGGACATGTGTAGTGACTGCACAATAATTGAATTCATGTTATTATAAAATATAATTCTTATAATAAAATATGTAACTTATTTTTTACATTTTTTTACCCAAATATAACATACACATTATTGAATGTGACTCATTGATATACTATAAAAAATGTGTGTAGTCGAACTGCACAAGTATCGATCAACATTTTTTTTCGATATCTTTGCTAAAAAAATCTAGGAAAAATATAGGAGAAACATTGGCATTGCCAGGTTCCAAAAAGATACTTCTATGTCCTTTATTGATTCAAATCTTGTGTTGGGATCATGAGCTTGTTCTTGTTCTCAGTTTTTGGTGCCCCTACTATATATATACTCCCTCCGTCCCGGAACAATCTTCACACTTTCCCTTTTGGGCGTCCCAAAACTTACTTCACACATTTAAAACTTTCCTAAAATGGAAAGGAATCTTTACTATTCCCTCCACTCATTCTCTCTCCTACATTATTTTAATACTCACAACACCATTATAATTTACTATTCTCTCCACTCATTCTCTCTCCTATTTTATTTTCACACTCACAACACTTTCAATATAATACTCCCTCCTTAAAACCAGTGCAAACAGTGTTTGTGAACCAAGTTCCGGGACGGAGGGAGTATAGTCAAAAAGAAATATTATGTTGTTTTGATGACAAGTTTGATTTTTCTTATGAATTAGTTCATCATTTTGTTCATTTGTAGTTAGAAAAAGCATGCAGCTACATCATTATTATGTTTGTAACCCCTTTACACTCCTTTGTTTATTTCTTTCTTTCTAACAAATCAAGTAAGACAGATTATATGATGACTTTATGACATGAGGGACACACCAACTTGTTATTTGGATCAGTAATCGATCACAGAGTGTGGTAGAGTCTACAAATGTGTAAGTTTTGAGTGCGGGTACCCTTTAGTTGAAGAGCGTTTGAGCCCCGTATAGGGATAACAACGGGGCAGATTTGAGACGGGTTCTTTATTTTTCAAACCCATCCTTAGAGTGATCTACCACTGTCCGAATCCACCCCGCCCCGTGTTATGCGTTACCCGAGTCCGCCTCGATAATTATTTAAGTAATTTTCTATAAAAACACCCATAATCCAAGGACCCCTCTAGTAATTTCCTATATATTCGGGACATTTAAGTAATTTCCTATATATTCGGGGTGGATTTGGGGCGGTGCGGGGTAAACCCGAACCCTCCAAAACCCCGACAAATTTTCAAATTTGCATCTCAAACCCGACCTATTAGGAGCGAATTTTTTCGAGTTCGAACGAGTTTGAATTTTTTGCCATCCCTAGCCTCGTAGTACCTCATGGGTAGACGTGTCCAAAGTTAAGCGTTAACGGGCTAACCGTAAGGTTATTAACCGGATTTTAACCGCCTAAACCGTTAACCGTCTAACCGACTTAACCGCCTAACCGATAACCGTGTAACCGAGGTTAACAAAGGTTAAGAATTTTTGACTCCGGTTAACCGCCGGTTAACCGCCGGTTAATTAACCGGTTAACTTAACCGTTAATTAACCGTCGGTTAATTAACCGTTAAGTTAACCGGTTAATTAACCGGCGGTTAACCGCATATCCGTTAGAATTTTAAAAAAATAGCCGTTGTGTTGTGGAGGAGCGTTGGGCTTGGGGCGTTGGAAAAATTGGAGAAATGACCGTTGGCCCAACGGTCGCCTGGTCCATGCGAGGAGGCAGAAGCAGAACAGCAACAGCCGAACAGGCTGTAAAGCCCTTAAAGCCTTATAACCGTTAGTTTTCTAACGGGTCTCTTAAAAAAAAAAAAAAAAAAAATATATTTCACAAATTCTTCACCTATAAATATCACCTCCCTCCTACCATTTTATTTCCACCTCAATTCTCTCTACTCTCTCTCTCTAAATACTCTAAAGCTCATACTCTCCCGTTAAGTTTCAATAGCATTTTCAGTTAGTTTTCTAACGAAATTTCTGTTTTTTTACACTTTCATCCATTTTTAACTTACACACTTCGTTTTTTTAATTTTTCTACCACAAAAATGGCTTCACCTCATAGACCCGGTAAGGATAAGGAACAATATGTTGGTTCTTCCTCCGTAGACGCAAATGATGCTTTAAATGATGCTTTTTTTGACGATTTTCCGCAAAATGAAGAAGAAACCGTTCCAAGTAGTGGTGCTACTACGGCTAGGAGGAGGAGGGGAGGTCGGCGGGGCGGAGGTGGAGCTCGTGGTGGTGGACGTGTTAGAGAAGCAACATCCGACACTTTTACCATCCATTTCACAAAAAGGCAAATCACCCCGACGACTTCAACAATTTTACCGTTACTTGCAATTATTGTCAACAAATTTACCAATTCCAAAAAGGTGGTGGGACGGGGTCATTTATGTACCACATTCGGACACGACATCCCGATAGGCTAACAAATCCGAGTACTCAAACTCAATTACGCAATCCAACCCAAACCCAAGGTTCGTCTTCTTGCTTATTTAAATTTGATAATCTTGTTTATAGGAAAGAATTGGCAAAATTCGTATGTGTGAAAGGACTTTCTTTTAATTTCGCGGATTGTGCATTTTATGAACGATTTATTCAAATGAGTTTAAATCCCCAAGGAAAAAGAGTACCACGTACGACTCTCGTTCGTGATATTCAAAAAGTGGTTTCGAATATAAACTTAATTTAATCAATGTTTTATCAAACTTACCAAACAAAGTTTCAATTTGTGTGGATGCTTGGAGCGATCATTGGCAAAGAAATAGTTATTTGGGGGTTACTTGTCATTGGATAGATAATTCTTGGACTCTCCAAAAAAGATTAATCGCATACGACTAATTTTTGCCACCTCATTCCGCGGAAAATATTGCTAGAAAGTTGCATGGCATTTTTTCAAAATATGCTATTTTGAATAAAATTTTTACCATTTCATTTGACAATGCTAGTGCTAATACGGCTAGTTTACCCGAATTGATTAGAGTTTGTCAACCCTCTTTTGGTGGGAGGTTTTTTCATATTAGATGTATATGTCATGTTATGAATTTATGTGTTAGAGATGGTTTGGAAGCATTAGAGGTTCACGTACTTCCGATTAGGCAAGCTCTTAATTGGATTGCTAAAAAAATGCTCATACAAGAAAATGGATCAAATTTTTAAGAAGTAAAAATTTGCGAGACAAATATTTTTCTAAAGATGTTCCAACTAGGTGGAATTCCACCTATAAAATGTTACTCGATGGTTATGAATATAAAGAATTGCTTACGGAATTTTTAATGTGCGAGTATAGTGAACCTCTACTTGCTTATCAATGGGATGCTTGCACTAAATTATGTCAATTGTTAAAGGTTTTTAATACGACAACTCTTAGTTTGTCGGGTGTTTATTATCCAACTTCCATTTTGACATTAGAGCATTGTTTTGCAATTGTTTTTAGTTTTAATAGTTTAAGAGAATGCCCCTTTTTACAAGGTTGCATTTTTTCTATGAGGCAAAAGTGGCTTAAATATTATGCCGAAATTCCGTCTTTATTTTTGGTTGCAAAAGTTTTGGATCCCCGTATTAAATTGGACGAGTTGGAGTCCATAGTTGATTTTTATTATAAGAATTTATATCCCGACGGTGATGGTGAAAATGATTCTCCGGCGACTATTGTGGCACGCACAAAAAATGATTTGGTAAGTATGTTCAATGAATACAATGATGCATTTGGAAATACTTCTCAAAATGTTGGTGGAAGTTCTTCTCAAGATTTTGAAGCTAGTTTAAGTAATGAGGATCCATATAGTATCTTTCAAAATATTTATAACAAAACGTCCTCGAGGTAGTACTACTTCTAGCCTTCCCGCGGAGTTAGAAACATACTTCAATACCACTTTTGAATATGATCAATCACAAACAAGTGAGTTTGACATTTTAAGGTGGTGGTCAAGAAGGGCCGAAAGTTATCCTATACTTTCAATACTTGCGAAGGAAATTTTAGCGGCTCCCGCCTCAACCGTGGCGGTTGAATCGGCATTTAGTATTGGAGGAAATGTTTTAGATGAAAGGCGTTCCCAATTAACTACCGAAAATTTGGAAAATCAATTATTACTTGGTGATTGGGTTAGAGCGGAAGGGGAGAGATCAAGATAAGCCTTATGAGGAGGATATGTTAGATCCAAATTATCAATATGATGTGGATAGTGATGAGTGAGAAATGATGTTTAGTTTATTAGACTAGGTTTTTAGGTAATTTTATTTTATTTTATTATTGTAATAGTTTTTAGGATGAGGTAAGGCTCCTAAATGTCCCCCTTAATTATAAAAGGGTAAGGTTGGTTGTCCCCCTCTTTGTAATTTTAATTTAATTAATAAAATTTAAGGGTACCGTCCCTTTTTCTTTTATATACTTCCGTTTCTTTTAAATCCGTTAAGTTTTCATTTCTTTAAAAATTCATACCTATTTTTCTATAACTTTTTGCAAAAAATATTAGTCTTAACAACTATTTAAAATAGTTTTATTTATCCAAAAAAAAAAAAAAAAAAAAAAAACGGCATATACGGTTACATATTTAACAGAAAATGTTAAATATTTAACTGTTTTTTCAAAAAGAGTGTTAAAAGCTTAACTTTTTATTCAAAAAACTATTAAAAAGTTATTTTTTTTAACTTTAGATCATATACAGTTACATATTTATTTTTTTTTAATGGTTATTCAAACTTTTTAACTTTTGAAAAAAAAAAAAAAAAAAATTAACCGTTTATTAACCGGGTTAACCGGATTAACCGTTAACCGGTTAACCGTAACCGTGACTTAACGGTTAACGGTTAAATCCGGTTAATAATATTTACAACGTTAACCGCCGGTTATTAACCGGTTAACCGCGGTTAATTAACCGTGGTCAAGTCTACTCATGGGTAGGATCAATGATTGACCTAAAAACTTGCCAAGTTCCGTGCTTGTCCCCATCAAAATCAAAACTGATTTGATTTGATCAGACGTGGCCGGTTGAACAAACCGCCGGTTAACCGGTTGAAAATCGGCGGTTGAAAACCTCCAAATCCCCAATCGGAACCGAACCGTCTAAACCGGTTACGGTTTAGGCGGTTTACGGTTTTAACGGTTATCCGGTTAACCTCCGATTTGACGGTTTGAATCTGCTCGGACGAGTCCTTTGAGTTGCTCGGCCGAGCAACCCTTTTAGGGTTTAGGGTTTGAGGGTTGCTCGGCCGAGTCTTTGGTCTTGCTCGGCCGAGCAACCCTTTTAGGGTTAAGGGGTTGAGGGTTGCTCGGCCGAGTCATATAGTAGTGCTCGGCCGAGCATATCATTTTTCAGTTAATTTTTTAACAGTTTTCGTTAACTTTGTATGTAGTATATTAATTTTATTTTTTTTCATTTTTTTTAAGACAGATAAGACTATTTTGAACTTAAGTTTACTACATACATTTTTTGCAAAAAGGTTTATAAAAAAAGTTATGAATTTTTTAAGAAATAAAAGTTAACAGTTTTTTGAAAAAAGTCAACTTTTAATTTTTTTCAATTTTTTTTTTTTTTATAAATAAGACTATTTTAGACTTAAGTTTACTACATACATTTTTTGAAAAGAGTAGGTCTGCTGAGAAACGCGTTTCTCCATAACTATGGAGAAACGCGTTTTTAATAGCCAGAAGCTATACGTTTGATAACCAGAAGAAAATTTCTGGATATCAGTCTCAAAGGGTTCTGGATATCCAGAAGCTTTGGAACGGATATCCAGAAGCCTTTGGGCGGATATCCAGAAAAAATAGATTTGAAGCCAAATCCAAGGCCAAGACTAGAAATTGCTTATTGAAGGTTTCTGGATATCCAGAAACCTTCAAATGTATATCCAGAAACCATCAAATGAATATCCAGAAACATTTTGAAAGTTTCTGGATATCATTTTGAAGGTTTCTGGATATCACTTTCATAAGCTTATGGATATCCTTTCAAAGGGTTCTGGATATCCAGAACCTTTGAGACTGATATCCAGAAGTAATCATGGGATAAGGTCATGGCCAATACAAAAAGTTTTTGGATATCCTTTCAAAAGGTTCTGGATACCCGTAACCCGTTTCTCCATAACTTATGGAGAAACGCGTTTCTCCCTAGATTTTACGTTTTGAAAAAAGGTTTATAAAAAAAGTTATGAATTTTGAAAGAAAGAAAACTTAACTTTTTTTAAAAGAAACGAAAGTATATAAAAGAAAAAAAAGGGACGGTACCCTTAAATTTTATTAATCAAAATAAAATTACAAAGAGAGGGACAACCAATCTTACCCTTTTATAAAAAAGGGGGGACATTTAGGAGCCTTTACCTCAACCTAACTATTACAATTAATTAAAAATAAACCTAATCTAAAGTCTAAACTAATCTAATTAAAATAAAAATTAATCTAAAACATCATTCATTCATCACTACTTTCCGTGGAGTCCTCGACATCGTATTGATATCTTGGATCCAATAGATCCTCATCATAAGGCATGTCTTGTTGCCCCCGCTCTAACCCAATCGCCAAGTAAAAGTTGATGTTTCAAGTTTTCACTTGTTATTTGAGAACGTCTTTCATCCAAAACATTTTTACCAACGCTAAATGCCGATTCAACCGCCACCGTTGAAGCGGGAGAGGCTAATACTTCTTTAGCAACTATGGAAAGTATAGGATAAATGTCTTTCCTTCTTGACCACCATTGTAAAACATCAAATTCATTTGAATTTGGATCTTGATTTAATTCAAAGTTTGTAGTGAAATACGTTTCTAACTCCACGGGAAGGTTTGATGATGATGAAGATGAACCTCGAGAAGGACCATATTTTTTACTATACAAATTTGCAAAAAAACTATTTGGATCCCCACTAGTAAAACTTGGTTGAGAAGTAGAGGAATCATCTTCATGTTGTTGGTTTTGAGAAGTGTTTCCATATAAGGCATTATACTCATTAAAAAGGTTAATCAAATCATTTTTTGTGTCATTAACAATAATTGACGGAAGTTCATAACTACCGTCACCATCGGGATATAATTTCATATAATAATAAGTTATAATGGACTCTAAATCATCTAATTTAACTCGGGAATCTAATAACTTTGCAACCAAGAAAAGAGACGGAATAGTGTCAAAATATTTAAGCTTCTTTTGTCTCATGTTAAAAATGCATTGGTTTAAAATAGGGCAATCTTTTAAATTGTAAAAAATAGTAACAATTGCAATACAATGCTCTAGCACCAAAATGGAAGTTGGATAAACTCTCGAAAAAGCCAAAGTAGCGGTATTAAAAATCTTTAACAATTCACATAAATTAATACATGCATTCCAATGATGAGTAAATAGAGGTTCATGATAGCCAATTGACATAAAAAATTGCATTAGGAGATCTTTATAAGCAAAACCATCGCTTAAAATTTTATAGGTGGAATTCCACCTAGTTGGAACATCGTAAGTAAAATATTTGTCTGGCGCACTTTTACTTCTTAAAAACCTTATCCATTTTTTTTATTAGAATTTTTTTTTTGAAATAAATTGAAAAGCTCGTCTAATTGGCTTAACATGAGTTTCTAATGCATCTAAACCATCTCTAACACATAAATTAATTATATGACATAAACATCTAATATGAAAAAACTTACCCCCAAGTGAGGGTTGACAAACGGTAATTAAATCGGGCAAACTAGCCGTATTAGCACTTGCGTTGTCAAATGAAATAGTAAATATTTTATTTAAAATACCATATTCAAGAAAAATCTCAAGCAATTTCGCACAAATATTTTCCGCGGAATGCGGTGGCTCAAAATCTTTGTAAGCAATTAATCTTTTTTGGATTTTTCATGAATTATCTATCCAATGGCAAGTAACGCCCAAATAAGTATTTCTTTGCCAATGATCACTCCAACCATCGGCACAAATTGAAACTTTATTTTCTAATTTTGATAAAACACCAATTAAATCTTTTTTATATCTTTCAACCACTCTAGTAATATCACGTACGAGATTCGTACGTGGTACTCTCGTGGCGGCGGGGTTCAAAGAAAGGCGAGCAAAATTTTCATAAAAATCACAATCTGCAAAATTAAAAGAAAAGCCTTTAACGCAAATAAATTTGGCTAGTTCATCCCTATAAACCCACTTGTCAAATTTAAAAAGGACGGAAGAAGGGGAAGACGAACCTTGTGCACCCGAACCCGAACTACGTTGTTTAAATTGTAATTGAGTTTGCGAAGCGGAAATGCCAAGTTTCTCGGGATGTTTTGCCGCCAAATGCCCGTTGAGCGTCCCATGCCCTCCGCCTCTTTTGAATGCGTAAGTCGCATTACAATAGTTGCAACATGCTCGAAAATTATAATCATCCTCGGCAGTAATTTTTCTTTTGGTGAAATGGATGGCGAAGGTATCGAATTGCGGCTCTCTTTCTCTAGGGGGTTGTTGTTGTCCTCGACCCCGACCACCTCCCCTAGCTCGGATGCCCCTACCACTCCTAGCATTATCACTTTCAATTTCAACTTGTTCTTCTTCCTCATTTTGTTGAATATTTGGATTTTGATGATCAAAATCATCGTTGGGGGAGGAAGAACCAACAACGGACTTGCCTAAATTGCTTTTTCTTTGATTTTCAACCATTTGTGTAAGAGAAAATGAAGTTTGGAAATAAAACGGAGCTTAAAAATGGATGAAAATGGAGAAAAGCACTAATTTCGTTAGAAAACTAACTGAAAATGGGAGAATATTTAACTAAAAATTGGATGAGGGTGAGAGTATATGTGAATATTTGAGAGTAGAAGAGAAAGAGTAGAGAGAAATAATGTGAAAATAAAATGGGAGGAGGGAGGTGATATTTATAGTTAGTAAATTAGGCAAAAAAAAATATATTTTTTTTAATTTTTGACTGCCCAAGTTAAAAATTAACGGCTAGTTTTTAGAAATAACGGCTAGTTTTTGAAAAAGTAGCCGTTGGAACATGTTCTGGCGTTATGCTCGGCCGAGCAACTCATATGACTCGGCCGAACATGACCGTTATTGGAAATTAACACACTGGAAGGTTCTGCTCGGCCGAGCAACTCATATGACTCGGCCGAGCAAGTCAAAAACCGGCGGTTGACCGATTTTTCAAAATTCCCAACCTTAACCGAATCGGCCAATTACCGGTTTCGATTAGCCGATTCCGGTTAACCGCCGTTGACCGATTTGACCCGGTTTTGACCGGTTTTCAACCGCCCGGTTGACCGATTCGGTTTATAAAATAGACACATCTAGATTTGATCAAGTGTAATATCCTTTCGTTTTGGCATCGAAATAAATGTTTATAAAATGGACACTTACTCTATTATATATTTTATTTTATTTTATTTATGTATAAATTCAATTTTGTATTTTTTTAATGGAGCGAAGTAATAAGTACTTCCTCCGTCCCACTCAAAAATGCATTGATGATACAGGAAAAGTGTTGATCAGCCTACGTACAGCAGGGGGGCATGGGGGGGCACTTGCCCCCCCCCCCCAGCGGCGGAGTGCAGTGGAATTTTTTTTTTTTTTTTGCCCCCCCATATTTTTTTATTATATATAATTAACTTCAAGATTAACACCAGTGAGTAGTGCGGTTCAGCGGTAGAAGGGGTGAAGTTAAAGCCTTTGGTGCATGTTCGAGCCCTGCTATCTACATATTCAATTAATTTTATTTGTCCTCCATCTTTGCTATTCTCTCTCTCTCTCTCTCCATTTCTTTCTCTTAACAGTTTTGTTTTTCTCTTTCTCCTAATTTCCTCACATTTTTTCAATCTTAATTAATTAGTTAGGCTTTTCTCTTTTTTTTTGTTTTTGGTCTTTCTTTCTATTATCCCAAGTTTAATTAGCAAATTTGAATTTCTTTTTTATACGAGTAATATATTTTAATAAATTGTGTGCGTTAAATACTTCAACATTATTTCAATCGTTCTTTGAATTACTTACTTTTATCATTTTTGTTAGCTTTCTTAATTCTTTACATCTATAATTATATAAAGAGGGAAGTGCATAAGAGCACTCATTTTCCCTCCAAAACAAAGATGATTCTAGAATTTAGCTATTTCAAGTGCACCAGTTTCAAAGTAATGTAGAAGATCTTTAATTGCTTCCTTCAAGTAGCCAATAATTTAATTAATGATTAATGCTTCCTCAAATTTTCTTAATTACTCATTTCTCTCTTTTTAAAGATCACCTTCACCCAATTTCACACTCTTGCACCTTTTTTATCCCCCTCCCCAATATCACATTCATAAAACTGTTTTCACCTACAAACAATCAATTTTGAATATTTCTTCATGATAAATTCTTAATTTCTAAGATGGGTAGAAGTCTAAAGTGACAGTTAATTTGCTAAGCATATTCTAAGGAGAAATAACAATAGCTATTGATTTATTGAATTATTTAGACCAACTTTTTTATTTTCTTTATTTAAAAAAAAAAGAGACACTACTTATACTACAATAATGCTACTAATTACCCCTCTGAATCACATAAAATGATATTTTTTCTTTAATTTTATTCAGCCACTTTAATTTAAGTAATTGTTTTTTGGGAAAAAATTATATTCATTGTAAAAAAAATTATATTCATTGTAAAAAAAATTATATTTTGCACTTTCCTTATTTGTATAAATTTGTTGTCACAACTTTTTATCCGTGCGTTTAACGCACGGGTGCTACACTAGTTTTTAACTAAAATACATTGTATTTCATGATCCGACCCATTTTTACTTGTCCGACCCGAATTTTTTTTTTTTTCAGAAGCGCTGCCCCCGAACCCCCATGTAATCTTGCCCCCCCTTCGGGCAATTCCTGACTCCGCCCCTACGTTCAGCAATGAGATTGATCCACTGACTTTAATTGACCTGAATCAAATGATTCAGGTCAAATAGCTAGCTAGGTAGGTCCTTTCACATCCCTATAGCTAGCTAGGTCCTTTCACATCCCTATTCTTATGTATAGTCTTGAATCAAATGATTCAAATTTTCAAACACTGCATGCTTCATTTCCCCAAAAGATTTAACAACTTCTTTTCTTTTTAAGCCCGTGCCCGTAATAAGTGTCGTAGTTGATTAAATATTTTAATTGTTTTCTTACTTACAAAGTCATTTATTTTGAAAGTAATAAATAAAAAAAGAGTGCGTCTGCTGAGAAACGCGTTTCTCCATAACTATGGAGAAACGTGTTTTTCATAGCCAGAAGCTTTACATTTGATAACCAGAAAAAAAAAACCCAAGGCCAAGACCAAAAGCTTCTGAATATCCAGAAGCTTTGCATTTGATAGCCAGAAGCTTTGCAGTTGATATCCAGAAGCTTTGTATTTGATAGCGGAAGGATGTGAAATGTATATCCGAAAAAAAAAACCCCAAGGCCAAGACCAAAAGCTTACGGATATCCGAAGCTTTGCATTGATAGCCAGAAGCTTTGCGGTTGATATCCAAGCTTTGTATTTGATAGCCGAAGGATGTGAAATGTATATTCGAAACTCGTTAGGTGCATATCGTAAAACCGTTAGGTGCATATCCGTAAATGTGTTAGGGCATATCCGAAATTGCTATTGAAGGTTTACGGATATCAGAAACCTTCAAATGTATATCCAGAAACATTTTGAAGGTTTCTGGATATTCATTTGAAGGTTTCTGGATATCACTTTCATAGGTTTCTGGCTATCTAGCTCATTGTCGCGCGACATGTCGGGACCCGTTTCTCCATAACTTATGGAGAAACGCGTTTCTCCCTAGATTTTGTGATAAAAAAAAGAGTGACACCTATTATTATAACACATACCAATAGTGAGTATAATTTTGGATTGGGGACATGTGTAGTGACTGCACAATAATTGAATTCATGTTATTATAAAATATAGTTCTTATAATAAAATATGTAACTTATTTTTTACATTTTTTACCTAAATATAACATACACATTATTGAATGTAACTCATTGATATACTATAAAAAATGTGTGTAGTCGAACAGCACAAGTAACCGATCAACATTTTTTTCGATATCTTTGCTAAAAAAATCTAGGGAAAATCTAGGAGAAACATTGGCATTGGCAGCTTCCAAAAAGATGCTTCTAATTCTATGTCCTTTATTGATTCAAATCTTGTGTTGGGATCATGAGCTTGTTCTTGTTCTCAGTTTTTGGTGCCCCTACTATATATATATAGTCAAAAAGAAATATTATGTTGTTTTGATGACAAGTTTGATTTTTCTTATGAATTAGTTCATCATTTTGTTCATTTGTAGTTAGAAAAAGCATGCAGCTACATCATTATTATGTTTGTAACCCCTTTACACTCCTTTGTTTATTTCTTTCTTTCTAACAAATCAAGTAAGACAGATTATATGATGACTTTATGACATGAGGGACACACCAACTTGTTATTTGGATCAGTAATCGATCAAAGAGTGTGGTAGTCTACAAATGTGTAAGTTTTGAGTGCAGGTGACAGCAGGTACCCTTTAGTTAGTTGAAGATCGTTTGAGCCCTTTATATATTGTTGTATATGATTCAATTGTGGGTAGGAAATCAGTAGGTTAGGCACACCAAAAGATGTTATTTTTAAGATATTTAATTCGTCTCACTAGGGAATCAGTAGGTTAGGCACACCAAAAGATGTTATCTTTAAGATATTTAATTCGTCTCACTATGGTGTAATGGTCTCAACGAATTTCACCTCCAGGATACAAAACCTACACACTCTTATTCAAAGTTACACTCCTTTGAATAACTCGGGAACAATAATCGAAGCTTTAACTGTTTGACTCGAAGAATAGATTTGTTAAGAAGAAAGACTCAGGAAGTAATTAACTCAGTGATTTCTATTATTCTGTATCAGTTCCAAGGAGACCAGCCCTATTTATAGAGTTGGTGTTGTCGTCTTGAAAAGACACAACTTTTTCGAACTGGTGCCTCAGCTGCACGGCCGAGTCAACAAAGTTGCACGGCCGCTCCATGCTTTTGCACGGGCGTGTCACCAAAATTGGCACGGCCGCTCCGTACCTGCACGGGCGTGCTCTACGCCTTGCACGGCCGATCCGGGCGTGCCCCTCCGAACAGTCATACTCTTTTGTAAATGACTATTCAAAGAGTCACAACCCTAAATGTTTAAACTGATTTACTTCCTCCCTCCTTAATACCATAACCGGTATTAAGATTACTTTAATATTTAAATTAATTAATTTATTTCTTTCTTTCTTATATATATTATATATATATAATATAATACTCAAAACTTTAAGCCATACTTGATATTTTCCCATAATAGAGGAAAGCTCAAGCAAGCTTATAGGAACTCTTCAAACTTAGCTATTATATAACAAGTTTAGCTCCACAAGTTTTATTAGTAATCCCATGTGGGATAAAGAAGACACAAGAAAACAAGAAATGAAGAATAAGACTTTATACCATGAATGAAAGGTTGTTTTACAAACTCAATATGGGAGATGACCAATTATTATATGTGAATACTACTACATATAACAATCTCCCACTTATTTACATATAATGACACTAAACAATTTCAGCTTCTTTACATAACGAATACCCATTAAGTGGACGAGCCTTAAACTTTATGGTTGAATGTGAAACCTTTAAGGAGACATATCCTCGTCATGTATGATTTCATGTTCCTTTTGATCTTGGCAGCACCTTGTAGTTGGGCCTTGTGCTTAATCCTGGTTTTCACAAGTACTCTAGGAATTTTACCGGAGTAATCCATAAGAAGCGGCCTCTCACTTCTTTACTTGTATAGGTAGATTTATCGAGAATGTCCACAACGCATTCTACGAAAGCTATAAGTCTATTAAGGATTTTGAATCCATCCTAATCTTGTTGTGGTAATGAAAGTGCATAGGTCAGATATGAAACTTTCAAATAGTGACACCCCCACTATTTTTAAGTTATGCACTCGAAATGTATCAAAGTTTCCATTTCACCAATGTCTAGATCTAATATTGAATTTCCTTTTAACTTTAAACATAAGGTGACAAATCTATGACTTGTGGGAAGATCCGCTCCTTTTTAAACATTGCGCTGATGAAATCATTAGGCGGTGTGTACCTAATGAAGAGATCAATGACATTCTTCATCATTGTCATTCATCTCCCTAAGGCAGGTCATGCAAGCACAGCCAAAACCGCCGTCAAGGTTCTTCAATCAGGTTTTTTTTGGCCCACATTCTTCAAAGATTCTCGAAATTTCGTTATCTCTTGTGATCGTTGCCAAAGGACCGGCAACATTTCAAGAAAAAATGAAATGCCTCTCAATAATATTCTAGAAGTTGAGATTTTTGACGTTTGGGGCATTGATTTCATGGGACCATTCCCCACATGTGAGGACCCCGACCCGGAACCTACACGTGTCCCGAGCTGGAGCATCCTCAAACTAACCCAAATTTCCTAAACTTTTAAAACTTTGATCTAACTTTTAAACATAAATACAATTGTCATAACCATTTCAAAATAACTCTACACCTTTCCATAATGGAGAAAGAGTTGACTACTTTGAAAGTAAGAAACTGTTTTAGTTACAAAAAGGTATCGGTTATAACATAGAATTAAGGTTTATAAATACAAACTCATTAAATGTATTATACCAAAATACACTTTCTACGCCAACCTATATATACCCCGACAATTCCCAAAATATCACTTCCAAACTCCTCACCGCCCTTACTTGGCCGGTCCGCCTGTCTCGAAATCTAAAAACATTAAAGGGAGAGGGGTGAGAATAAATCTCAGCAAGCTATTATGAATGCATCAATATGTCAAATAAGATGCAACACATAACAAGTTGCATATAACACATTGGAAAAGCTGTAAACACCTTTCATTACCTTGGTTTACCTTTTCCCGTCTGAACAATAGTCGTACAACATTGGGTATAATACTCCAATCTTAGGTGAGCTGCTTAAGCAATACTCACATCTTATAAGACCCGTTTCTCAGGGAACCATATAAGATAGTAGCAACTCTGTAAGGCTTTTGGCTCACTACAGATGCTATAACCCCGACCTGTGGCCACAGGAGGGGACGGTCACAGATATAACATAATCCGATCACATTAGGTCACACTTCCATAATTGATCGTATTCTGTTATACCCCCAACATCAGCTGATTAACACATTATCAAGCACATAATAGTTACTTGAAACATAATCCACAAAAGGGATAAACAATATAGCCACATGGTAAAATATACTCATGTCCAACCAACATCATAGTGCAACAGTTATTCAACACACTATGCATAATAAAATCAATGTATATGAACTCAAATAAGGCATTGAGATATCATTAATCCACCATACGTATTCATTATACAATAATACATGGCCTCTATAAAGGTCCAAGTTAAATCTACCAAGTTGGGATCACATTGGTCAAGTTACCAAACTAGGCTAACTAGCGTTTTCCAAGCAATATTTAAAGTACTTCCCCAATTCCATTTTGATCACTTAAGATGTCATTGTGTAGCCAAAGTATTCTACTTTAATCTAAGTTATAGAGATTTCATTTTGGTTCCAGTTTGATTAGGTTTAAACAGCTCTAAAGTTGGTGCAACATAACCAGGCCAGGGCACGACTCGTGCCCCAGGGCACGACCCGTGCCCATTTCCTTTACGCTACTCAGAACGACTTGGCCTCCTAGGTACGACTCGTGGTCACGAATTGTCCATGGGCACGACTCGTACCTAGGGGCACGACTCGTGCCACGGCCCAGAAAATGGTAGCAGCAGCAATGTTGTTTAGAATTTCCCAAAACCAAAATTTATACTAAAATCCTTATACTTGGTGAACCCAAAAGGAAATTCTAACTTTGTTAACTTCATTCTAACTCATTTAACTCCAAAGCATCAAGTCCTAAACCTAGATCATTTCTACTTGGTTTTCCACCCAATTTACTACCATTTTTTCAAGATTTTCATTTAATCCATCCCAACCCATTTATTTCTACTCTTTACCACTTTCATGAACAACAACATTTCCCATGACACTAACCCATTTTACTAACCCATTTCAAGTTAAATCTTCTAAATCTAACTCCATCCATTTCTTACACCCTAAATTCCCTTCTATGAACCCTAACATCATTCTATGTAAATTTCCAATTTCTCAACTCCAAGAATAGTTCCAAAGCATTAAACAATCATCCTATTACAAGAACAATATTAAGAGTTCATGAGCATTTCATGAAGGGAAGGGTCATAATAACTCATCTTAGGAAATAAGAGGTGGATTAAGGATTTTCTTGGCTTGATCAACTCTCCTAGATGCACCCATCACAAAAGTACTCTTGGATTAAAAAATGAAGAAGAAATGACTCCTCTAGGAACTTGAGGAGGTGAGGCTTCAAAGTTATGTTTCCATGGAGTTCTTGGGAGGAGTAAGAAGAAAATGATGAAGAAGGAGTGAGGAGGATGTAAGAGTAAGGAGAAAGTATGGGGAGAGTATGGTGAGTGTTGACTAAAAGGAAGAAAGATGAGGGAAATAAGGGGGAGGTGATGGCCCCCCATCCCCAAATAAATCAAGGCTTCCCAAAATAAATAATTTGGTCCTCTAAATTTTAAGGTAGTGCAATTAAACCCTTTATTCTAATTTTCTTTGCCCACACACATTAATCTCATTTCCATTCTTTATTTATTTTCTATTTTTTATATTTCCCCCTATAACATTATTTTATTTCCCAATCATTTCATCCTAATATTAGAAATCAAGGATATAAAATGAGCACACAATATTAACAATAATATTAAAAGCATATAATATTATACTAAAACTAGTGCATATGGTTAGGGTTGTTACACTCACTCCCCCTTAGAGAAAATTCGTCCCAAATTTGACTGGTACTTACCTAAATGTTCAACTCGCCTCGGTTACTCATGTATAACTCAGACTCCAATTTCCAAATAGTCTCTTCAATGTTGTGATTCCTCTCCAAGATTTCTAATTCCATTAACCATACGGTATTACAACCTAATGTTCCAGAATACCATACAATTATCGCTAACCCGAATTTTCACGACCTTAATAAAGATATAACTAATTAAAAGTATTACAACGTATGTCACCAAATACATTACAATATTACATTAAAAACTTCAAATACTCTGTAAGCTGCTCCAAGGCTGTCTATACGTCAAATCACCAACCTTTTCTAAAGCTTCAAATGGGTTAACAAACTTTGGCGCCAATTTACCTTAGGCCTTGCTTCACTAACCTCACCCCAACAAATTGGAGATCGATATTTCCTTCCCGAACCACGCCTCATACGGTTTTATCTCAATGCTAGAATGATAACTGCTATTATACGCACCCAACCACTGGTAACCATACGTCCTATTGACTACTAACATCCATTGTACATGCCCGTAGCATATCCTCAACAATAAGTAATGATTCCTCAAAATTTTCACAAGGTTAAACTTAATAGCATTCATGCATTCCAAAAAGGACCTTCCCAAATGATGTCTATCCAATCCATTTAATACTATGGGGTTTATACAATCAAACTATCCCCTAACATATATGAGGACTTGATCAAAGAATCTCATCACTATATACATATATAATGAGTAGAACTACAATCAACTTTCTATAAACAAAACAACATACTCCTTTTTACTTCCAAGGTAACCCAATCACAAAAGCCATCTTGATAATACTCTCAAGTTCAATCTAGAACTCTAAATATTTTAATAAATCTTCTAACGTCAATATTCTATTTTCACATTTATGATCAAACCACCTTATGTCTTGACTCGCTTGAAACGAGTTATTTCAATTATCTTGTCCGCAATTCTCATAATACAAACATTAAACAACTGCCCATGGAATAATAAATATGGACATGCTAATAAGACCCTGATTCCATAAACGGAATATTAATCGACCATATTTCACAGTTCAATGCTCCAATTATGTTCAAGTCCAGTGACAGATCAATATCCGAATCAAATGGTTGGCCGCCCACAACGGAGCCGATCCAACTCCAATACAAAAACCGAGTCTACTGCGACCGTCACATCAATAACCCCACAATTTATCAAATCATTTCTCGGATCAAAACTTTAATATAATTAATCACTATAGGGGAATTAGGTTGCCTTTCTACTTGTTTATGTACAAATTATATCCTTAGAATACCAAGTCCTTCCAAAATTTACAACATCTTTCAAAATTCCAAAGGATAGATAAAAAGAGATCCAGTGAGACTCGAATGATTTATTTATTTAAAACCGTCTCATACCAGTTTTAATTAACTAAACCACTCACAATTTAAGAATTTTTCAAAAGATTTATAAGCTAAACAAAACTAACTTGAGTGATCTAATTATCTACAACCGTCCCATACCAGCGGTAGAAAATCAAATTACTCACAGATATTAATGTGCACAAAAATGGTTCACTGCCCTTATTAAATCAACTATCCCCGAAGGCACAAATGCTCATACAGAGGTTCAATATACAATTCAAAGTTTTAAAACACATTTAAAACAATTCTAACATAATATTCTCGTTTGACCTCTATTTATAGTGTAGCCACCACTCATAATATTTATACTTAGTTAAATTCTCTATAAGAAAACAAAATCTCGTAATACTAATACTATCTTCTATAAATAACACTAACATTCATTAAGATAATAAACTTGGTATATCATCCTCAATTCAATAATTCCTCAAGTTGAATACTCAACACTTTTACTTAATTTGAGTCATCTATTCCCTACCTTTGATATTAGTATTGTGCTTAGTAATAAAGTATTGCATACATCAAGTTTCCGATCAATTTTCATGATCTCCTAATAAGAAAATATAATTGGAACTCACATAGATCAATCATCCCCAAATTGCGATTAAACATTAACAGTGTAAACTAACTTACCTCTCGATAACCATCAACAAACTCAAAATCCGCATAACACCAATACCTTCCCAAGCATCATACCAATCTCTCATATGAGTCACACAACTAAGTCAACATATAGGGTGTAATCATCCTAAAGTATCCTGCCTTCCAATAAGATTTATCCTCATTTTATATTCTCAACTGATGATAATCATTTCTCAAAACAAACCATATACATACATTATCAATTCCGGAAGTTGATCCTATAAGTCACCAATAACTACATCTATTATACTTCTTCACATTTTCCCTATTTACCTCTTCATAACTAATACACAACCACAAATCAAAACGGTCATACTAGATACAAATGTTGTCTTACGTATATCCTTACAACAAATATTCACTGTAATTGTAACACCCCGAAAATTCAACTAATAACCATTGAGTATTCTACTAGTTTCTAAAATCAGTCATACAAATCATCCACAAGTGATAACGAATACTTATTCTTCACAGTTACCAATTTGAGATCTCCCTAATCTATAAATAACCACCAAGTATCATCTTTTCTAATTATAGTAATAATTTATCCTTACGGAGATTCGCTAAGCTTATTATCTTCGTTATCAAATAATTTCCCAAGTTGAGTCATCAATTTCATTATCCCAATTAGTGTCCTCTATATAGGAATCCGAATATCAAAGTAGTACCTTATCTCAACTCAAAGCCTCAATATCTTGGTATGATACCTGATGGAAATCCATTTTGAAACTCACATGGAAAACACCACTGATATCACCTACAAGAATATCTGATTTCCTATTCAAATTAGTAGCAAGAATACAATCAATCTCTCATTAGAGAATAGACTTATAGCACATAAGGCAAATATATGTCAGTTCTATAAGAACTCGTACTCGCGATATCTTATAAACCATATAATCCCACTTAGACTATCACTTTCAATACTAGTCTCATATACCTAGTCTCCACCACGAGACACCAATGTATAAATACTCACGCAAGGTATACAACCATAAACCACTCTTAATTAGGCCATATACCTAACCTCAACTAAGAGTTCACCAATTTATTTACCACCGGTACATGAGATAATTCAAGTGTCTTTTACTCAAATATAACACATAACCCAAATAACCTTCACATTCCTTAGGCCCTACTTTTGACATTTACGCATATATGACATAATATCAATTAATAACTTATCCGCCTCAACTACACACGGAGGCAAATTAAACATAGATAAGGAGACTCGCTTCTTGCGACAGTCCTCCCCAAACACAACAACTACTCAAATATTTCAGGTCAATATAACAATAATTCACGGATTGGTATCTCTACCACATCCACCGGCAATCCATGCCCACTTAATCACAATTACCATGATAATCAAGAATGATTCGAGGTACTCTCCCATAAGAGTAGAACCTCCAGCACGTAAGGCAACTCTCAGGCCATTTATGCAAATAAAAGCGAAATGTAATGCCACATGAGAACGAAATGAACGGGAATTTAGAAAAGTATGACCCCTAACTCCGGAGACAGGTAATATACCTCAAATGATTGTGGAGGAATCTATCTCTCCATATTGCTCACATTTCCTTGATTCTTTGGTTGGTCATTATCATTTTCTGTCATTGAACAAATTCCTGCATTAAACCCTCGACGTCAGTTATCACACACTCTCACTCAGCTAGACTCTACCCGAGAACTCTAACCGAGCTCTGATACCAACTGTGAGGACCCCGACCCGGAACCTACACGTGTCCCGAGCTGGAGCGTCCTCAAACTAACCCAAATTTCCTAAACTTTTAAAACTTTGATCTAACTTTCAAACATAAATACAATTGTCATAACCATTTCAAAATAACTCTACACCTTTCCATAATGGAGAAAGAGTTGACCACTTTGAAAGTAAGAAATTGTTTTAGTTACAAAAAGGTATCGGTTATAACATAGAATTAAGGTTTATAAATGAAAACTCATTAAATGTATTATACCAAAATACACTTTCTACGCCAACCTATATATATCCCGACAATTCCCAAAATATCACTTCCAAACTCCTCACCGCCCTTACTTGGCCGGTTCGCCTGTCTCGGAATCTAAAAACATTAAAGGGAGAGGGGTGAGAATAAATCTCAGCAAGCTATTATGAATGCAGCAATATGCCAAATAAGATGCAACACATAACAAGTTGCATATAACACATTGGAAAAGCTGTAAACACCTTTCATTACCTTGGTTTACCTTTTTCCGTCTGAACAATAGTCGTACAACATTGGGTATAATACTCCAATCTTAGGTGAGCTGCTTAAGCAATACTCACATCTTATAAGACCCGTTTCTCAGCGAACCATATAAGATAGTAGCAACTCTGTAAGGCTTTTGGCTCACTACAGATGCTATAACCCCGACCTGTGGCCACAGGAGGGGACGGTCACAGATATAACATAATCCGATCAAATTAGGTCACACTTCCATAATTGATCGTATTCTGTTATACCCCCAACATCAGCCGATTAACACATTATCAAGCACATAATAGTTACTTGAAACATAATCCACAAAAGGGATAAACAATATAGCCACATGGTAAAATATACTCATGTCCAACCAACATCATAGTGCAACAGTTATTCAACACACTATGCATAATAAAATCAATGTATATGAACTCAAATAAGGAATTGAGATATCATTAATCCACCATACGTATTCATTATACAATAATACATGGCCTCTATAAAGGTCCAAGTTAAATCTACCAAGTTGGGATCACATTGGTCAAGTTACCAAACTAGGCTAACTAGCGTTTTCCAAGCAATATTTAAAGTACTTCCCCAATTCCATTTTGATCACTTAAGATGTCATTGTGTAGCCAAAGTATTCTACTTTAATCTAGGTTATAGAGATTTCATTTTGGTTCCAGTTTGATTAGGTTTAAACAGCTCTAAAGTTGGTGCAACATAACCAGGCCAGGGCACGACTCGTGCCCCAGGGCACGACTCGTGCCCATTTCCTTTACGCTACTCAGAACGACTTGGCCTCCTAGGTACGACTCGTGGTCACGAATTGTCCATGGGCACGACTCGTACCTAGGGGCACGACTCGTGCCACGGCCCAGAAAATGGTAGCAGCAGCAATGTTGTTTAGAATTTCCCAAAACCAAAATTTATACTAAAATCCTTATACTTGGTGAACCCAAAAGGAAATTCTAACTTTGTTAACTTCATTCTAACTCATTTAACTCCAAAGCATCAAGTCCTAAACCTAGATTATTTCTACTTGGTTTTCCACCCAATTTACTACCATTTTTTCAAAATTTCCATTTAATCCATCCCAACCCATTTATTTCTACTCTTTACCACTTTCATGAACAACAACATTTCCCATGACACTAACCCATTTTACTAACCCATTTCAAGATAAATCTTCTAAATCTAACTCCATCCATTTCTTACACCCTAAATCCCCTTCTATGGACCCTAACATCATTCTATGTAAATTTCCAATTTCTCAACTCCAAGAATAGTTCCAAAGCATTAAACAATCATCCTATTACAAGAACAATATTAAGAGTTCATGAGCATTTCATGAAGGGAAGGGTCATAATAACTCACCTTAGGAAATAAGAGGTGGATTAAGGATTTTCTTGGCTTGATCAACTCTCCTAGATGCACCCATCACAAAAGTACTCTTGGATTGAAAAATGAAGAAGAAATGACTCCTCTAGGAACTTGAGGAGGTGAGGCTTCAAAGTTATGATTCCATGAAGTTCTTGGGAGGAGTAAGAAGAAAATGATGGAGAAGGAGTGAGGAGGATGTAAGAGTAAGGAGAAAGTATGGGGAGAGTATGGTGAGTGTTGACTAAAAGGAAGAAAGATGAGGGAAATAAGGGGGAGGTGATGGCCCCCCATCCCCAAATAAATCAAGGCTTCCCAAAATAAATAATTTGGTCCTCTAAATTCTAAGGTAGTGCAATTAAACCCTTTATTCTAATTTTTTTTGCCCACACACATTAATCTCATTTCCATTCTTTATTTATTTTCTATTTTTTATATTTCCCCCTATAACATTATTTTATTTTCCAATCATTTCATCCTAATATTAGAAATCAAGGATATAAAATGAGCACATAATATTAACAATAATATTAAAAGCATATAATATTATACTAAAACTAGTGCCTATGGTTAGAGTCCTTACACCACATCTTTCAACAATAATTACATTTTGGTAGCGGTGGATTACGTCTCAAAATGGGTGGAAGCTATAGCATCTCCAACAAACGACTCAAAAGTCGTCATGAAGCTTTTCAAAGATACAATTTTCCCAAGATTTGGGGTTCCAAAAGTCATCATAAGTGACGGAGGGTCGCATTTTTCACACCGCCAGTTTAATGCTTTATTGAAAAAGTACGGAGTCTATCATAAAACAGGCACCACATATCATCCTCAAACAAGCGGGCAAGAGGAAATATCAAATCGAGAAATAAAGTGGATCTTGGAGAAAACAGTAATAAGTTCAAGAAAGGATTGGTCAATAAAATTAAATGATGCTTTATGGGCCTATCGCACCGCTTTTAAAACGCCTATCGGAACCACTCCTTTTCGATTGGTTTATGGAAAGCCATGTCATTTACCGGTAGAGCTTGAGCATAAGGCATATTGGGCAATTAAAGCCCTAAACTATGACTTGGCGGAAGCCGGTGAAAAGCGAAGACTACAGTTACAAGATCTCGAAGAACTCCGATATGAAGCATACGAAAGTGCCAAGCTATACAAGGAGAAAACGAAAAAATGGCACGATGCTCATATAATAAGAAAGGATTTCAAAGAAGGAGACATGGTACTACTTTTTAACTCTCGTTTAAAGCTTTTTCCAGGTAAATTAAAATCAAGATGGATGGGCCCATTTCAAGTGCGTAAAGTATATCCATACGGAGCCATTGAAATTGGGAACGAAGCACAAGGAGATTTTAAGGTAAACGGTCAAAGATTGAAACACTACATGACCAGAGATCCAATTGGAGTAGTCTCATCCATTACTTTGGGCGAACATACCACACCATTTTAGTAAGTTTCTCTTTACCCTCCCTAGATTTGGCATTGCTCCTTGAAATATTGAGGACAATGTTTATTTCAAGTGTGGGGGGATATATCTATCCTTTTATTTTTCGCTTTCTAGTTTTAAATTTTTACTTGCTTTCTAGATTAGATTTAATTATTTTCTAGTGTATTTTTTTTCTTTTTAACTTAGTTGCATTTTTCATTTATGCATGTATAATAGTATATAAAAAAAATATATATATATATATAAATTCCTATGATGATCCATAATCATTACTTCTATGCTTGCCATTTGTCCTAGTATAATGCCTATTTATCTTTCCTCTCATATTTTCTATAAACTTAGAAATCTATAAAAGGAAAATATAGGGATATTTTTGGAAAATAATTTAAAGCCTCATAAGTTAGTATAGCACAATATAGAGTTTCATCAAGGAAAATGCATTTGATTAGAAGGAATCTTTAAATCTACACTTGGTCATTTTTATGAAAAAATATTGAGAATATTTCTTTAAGGTTGTACATCTTTTATCTTTATTGAATGTTTATTCCCTTATTAGAAGCACCCTTTTGTTTGCATCCCTTGAATCACAACCTTTCATCAAAAATTTCATCTTTTCATTTCTCAAATTAAATCAAAGTAAACACCTTTATATTATTGCTAAAAAGAGTGACATTTGTCACCAATCCTTAAAAGCAAAAAGAAACCTATTACTTCCTAAGTAACTCGGGGCACGGCGTTCGCTGCGACGATGCTTTCTTGCCAAACGGGAGTAATATCCAAAAGTATTCTTGATCTAAGTATTAGGAACATGGGGTTCGCCATCACAATGTCTCCTACTTGAAAGGATAAAAAATAACTAAGGTCTTTTGCAAAAATTTAACACGTGCAAAAATAAGATAAATTTGTTTAACTTTTATGAGATTTTTCCACTATCATCATCCATTTTCCACCCTTGTGATTCAAGAATGCAATACAATTCTTCGGAAACTTTTAATTTGTGAATAAATGTTTATACCTTCTCTTGTACATTTTAAAGAAATAAATTCAATTTTTCCAAAAAATCACTCTAAAAGAGCGAAAGCTTCTCTTCTACCAAGAAATGAATCTAAGATTTATCCTTCTAGCATGCTTTACTTGATCGAAATTCTATATATGCTATATTAGGTTATTGTCTTGCATTTTATCTCTTTAAAAATATCCCCAAAATGCTCCTTCCTAGATAAATTTTTAAGGGTATACAAAATATGATTAGAAAGACAAAGGCATTATCTAAAAAGGCATTTAGGGCTTGCTACTTTATTTCTGAGGGATCATTGCTTTTTCTCTCCCTCTCCGTATTTTCATTCTAAGTTTGCTTGGGGACAAGCAAAAGCTTAAGTGTGGGAGAGTTTGATAAGTGACTATTATATAGTCAATTATCCTAGATTTTATATACTTTTACATAAATAAATCATCTTTTCTCATTTAGTTTCTAGTACTTTTTACTTACTTTTGCTATTTTATTAGATTTTAAATTTTTGGTATGTTTCATACATTTTAAACAGGTTTTAAGGTCTTTTTATATCCAAAGGATACTTGGACAAATTGGTCCAAAAGGATGGAGGAACACCAAGCAAAATAAACACACAAAGCTGAATACCAGGAGGAGCGGCCGTGCATCATAGGCCATGGCCGGCCATCTTGGCCCCAAAATCCATGGAGTGGCCGAGCACTGAAGTGTCCTGGCCGTGCCAACCTCGGAGCGGCCGTGCAGCTATATTCGGAGCGGCCGTGCAAGTCTCCAATTTCAAATTCAATTCTGGCGCCAAAGAGTACACGGCCGTGCAAAATCCTTGACACGGCCGTGCAAGTCGTGACTGCAGATGTAAAGGCACCTTTTGATGGCACCCAATTGAAGAGTCCCCTCCCAATTATAAATAGGACCCTTGTAATCAGTCTTAGATAAACAATTTTGGAGAGAAAACACTGATACTTCATAGATAGAAAATACAAATACTTGTGACAACAATTTCCAAAGAGATTTGAAGATCAAGTTCATTGTTTGTTCTTGGAATTACTTTGGAAGAAAAGCAATAAAGTGAAGCACCATTTCCAGCATTTGCCTTCTATATTCATAAGTCTTTCTTACTCAATCTTTTATTTTAATTGCTTATTTGTTATAAATGGCTTGTGAGTAATCCCCCTTATTTTTGGGGTTGAAAACTCAAAAGCATACTTGTTCATCATTTAAAATGAAAAGTCTTGTCTTCTTTCTTCATCTAAACAATTTCTTTATATTATTCTCTAAATGCCTTACATTTTGGAGATGTCCAATTTGTATGATTCAGTCAATTGAGAGAAGTACCTAGCGGAGAATCTCGATTGACGAAACCATATAAAGAAACTAGGTTTCATTGATCACGAAAGTAGTTCAATGGCCTAGGAATGTTCCTTTAATGGAAAATATGTCGACTCTCGTTCTTAAAGGGTTCTTACTAATTATGGTCGGCTAGAGATAAGCCGGAACGCCCGTTTGTGACAGAGCGGGAACAACGTAAACGGAAATCTCAAACAGTTAGGACATAATTAGTGAAGAATACAACACTACTTGCTTGACCGTGAGAAGTAGTGCAAGCCGAATGTATCATCCTTGCTTTTTATGAAAACCTTTTATCTCTAAGACAATGACGATTTGATGAACAAAATTATGTGTATGATTTTCAATCCCGAGAATGCTTAGTTTTATAAGAATTTAATTAAAGTATTTTCTGTTTATGTTCTCTCTATTTTTCTGAAAACAAATTTTATCTCCCCCCAATCTTTTCTATAATTTCTAATGACAAAAATATTCCCTAAAGTAAACCTTGTCTCTGTGAGATCGACTCGTACTTGCACCCGCTATATTACAATAGCCCGTGCGCTTGCGGATATAAATAAACCGTTAGGTTTCGACCGAACATTTATATATATATATATATATAGTATATATATATATACTCCCTCCGTCCCACCCGAATTTGGACAAAGTTACTTTACACGGAGATTAAGAAATAACAATAAGATAATAAAAATGTGTGGTAGAAAATGAAGAGAGAGAATGAGTGGAGTTAATAGTGGTTGGTTGAATAAATTGTATGGTGGAGAATGAATGAAATTAATGAGTGAGTGGGGTATGCCCATTTTTTATTATTATAAACTTTCCTTTTTGGTTGTCCAAATTCGGATGAAACGCCCAAAAAGGAAATTTGTCCAAATTCGGATGGGACGGAGGAGTATATATATATATATATATATATATATATATATATATATATATATATATATATATATATATGATATCTACTTTTATTTGTTGTTTGTCTTAAAAAATATCTTATTTATAAAAGCAAAAATCAAAATAGTAATACTCCCTCCGTCCCACCTCAATTGGTCCATTGAGGTGGGACACGGTTTTTAAGAAAAATTATTAAAGTGGGAAGAAATTAGAGGAGAGAGAATGTAAAAGTTAAATGTGTGGTAGGGAATAGGAAAGAGAATGTAAAAGTTAAAAATATTTAATAGGAGAGAGAATGAGTGGGAGGAATAGTAAGTTAAAGTGGGTATAATGAATGGTTTTTTTGTAAATATATGGAGATGATAAGGGTATTAATATAGGAAAAACTTTCCATTTAAGGAATGGATCTATTGAGGTGGGACGTCCCAAAAAGAAAAGTGGACCAATTGAGGTGGGACGGAGGGAGTATAATATTAACGAGTTACAAACAAATAAATCATAAATAGTTAGCCTATTGTATGAAACATTTCATTGAGACTAAGAATGGTAAATTACTTTAAACAAAGACCATCATAACATTCCCAACTTGTCATCAACTTGAGTTGAATCAATATTCCAATTTATTTATGGACATGCCCAAAATTAGTAATGATTACAAGAAAGAATATTTCCTCCGTCACATCTTAAATCACAATAATAATAATAAGAAGAAATAAAAAATTGGATGTTCCATTTCATTGTTACAACTAAATATGGTAACTTAATATTTTCTTTTAACAATAGGTCTCACTTGTCATATTTACAACAATTGTTTACTTAATATTGTATATCCCACTTTGCCCGGTCACAAGCCATGTGCTTGTCTGTTGAGAATTTTCAAGCAATTGGAAGCGCCGAAGACAAGGCCTATTTATTTTATCTCACTATCTACACTCAAAGACGAAGTTCATATATACTACAGTTTTTTTTTTTTTTGTAGTACTAAACATGACCTCATAATGTTAGAGCTAAACAAGACAAGGAGTGAATAAATAAATGATGTTGGGGTGGCTATAAGAGGGAGGGGGAGGACACAAGGGGAAGGGACAATGACCTTTCAAAAGGGTACACCTGCCCATCATCAACAAGACAGACAAAGACACCTCAAAAGCCAACCCTCATCTTTTACCTTGAGAGCTTTAGTTATAAGTGGCCCCAACCTAAATCCCACATCACCATTAGAAACCTCTATCATTATAATATAAAGACAAAGATATTTGAATGAGTTGAAATTTAAGCATTTTATTTTCTAAGCATAAGTATGTAAACATTCTTAATAATTCCTCCCTATTGCATTATTAATTTAAGTATGAACTAAAATTTATTGTATAATAAAAGAGAATATAGTAACTTCTCCAAATATTTAAGGACGAAGAAAAAGTATTTATAAAGGAACAAAGAGCTATTTTTCAAGCGGTGTCTGATGCAATATGATAGATCAGGGACTCAAATCTCAGCAAATGAAATTTCTATCTCTTGTGATAAATTAAATTATTCATTAATAAAAAATCAATTTTTTTTAAAAAAATATTTATAAAAGGTAAAATTTGTTTAGATTTCACCTTTGACCTTTGTGGTAGGTAGGGCAGACAAAGAATTTAAATTCATACCAACCAAGTTGTGTACCGACCGTATCAATTTTAATTGGTATATGAAAATCGATATATCGAAATGTTAATACGGTAATATCTTACAAATTCTGTATAATTGATTGACACACGGTACATATATTTAAAATATAATTTTGATTGGTATACCGAGTACTTTTAAAAAATATTAACTTTATATATATATATATATATATATATATATATATATATATATATATATATATATATATATATATACTACCTCCGTCCCACAATAATTCGTAAAAAAAAACTCTTTTTGGGTGTCCCACAATAATCTGCACTTTCTCAAAATGAAAATGAGACCCACTTCTCTCTACTCACAACACTTTTCAAATTTACTATTCTCTCCACTCATTCTCTCTCCTATTTTACTTTTACACTCACAACACATTATCTTTATCACCTTTTACCTTAACTCTCGCACCGACACAAAAAGTGCGTAAAATCGTGGAACGGAGGGAGTATATTGGTTTGCTTAGAATCCCTTCAAGGAAGGATATGTTAACAACTGACCCATTTTTATGGACCAAAATATCCTTCTATTCATAGAAGGAAGGAAAGAATTATTTATGTGGGTAATATGATATTTTGCAAATCAAAGACTAGCAGTGCTATCATCACCTCTCTCCCTTCTCTCTTCTACTTCTACCCACCAAACTCACCATGTCCGTTAAATTAAAAGAAATCAGGGGTAAATTTCCGGAGAACTTAACGGACATGGTGAATTTGGACCGTTGACTTTCTCTATTCTCACAAGTCACTCTCCTCCCTCCAGACAATTTAGCGGCATTTCCTCCATTGGACTTGCCCTTGTTCTTTATTAATTACAACTATTTGGAACATTGGAGTATCACAAAATAGATGTTCAAAACTTGATTCACATAATAAATGTTATACTTTTTGGACTTTGATTCTACATTTGATAGATGCTAGTACCAACCGAATATCAACTGTATCAACTAAGTTGGTATATCGACTTAGTCAATTGGTAATAATAAATATTTTTATATACCAAATTAAACTTGGTTGTTACATGGTATAAGTGAATACAATTGATATACCTACCAAGTTACTCTAGTGGTAGGGGCTTTTTTTTTTTGGACCCTCATTGCGTGGGCCCTCTTTCTATCTTTAACATTATCAAATCATAATTTTGAATCCACAAAATTACACTAGAGATTCAGGAGAAAGTGAGAGAGATGTTTCAAGTCCATAGTAAAACAACAAGAGCACCCTTTCCCATGAATGAGAGGTCATAGATTTTGCTCTCTTTCTCTCTCTTGGGAGGGAGAGGGGCTGAATAAGTTGAAGGTAATACAAGAGCACTCTTTTCCATGTGAAGATCAAGGGAGGGGATATTGATTTTTCTTTGTTTTTTCTTTATGAAGTGGGGGATAATCGTAAGCAAATATGTATAGTTTGCTTTTACTTTCCAGCCCTCTTTCTAATAAAGCAAATCAAAGCTAAGCTTATAGCTCAAATATATACTCCCTCCGTCCTAAAATGATGTTCCTATTTTTTTATTTTTTTTTGTCGTTATATAAACTTTGAGAGATAACTATAAGTTGATTTAATTATACTAATATAAATTTAATACTTGTAATTGATAGACCGTCAACAATATTATCAATAACAAGTTTTATATTTTCATTAGGATAAACAAATAAAACCTATAAAATTATTCAAATTTCATTCATAATAATGACCAAAAATTTGGAAAAATTATTTTGGAACGGAAGGAGTATACACATTTAAACTAGATAGTAGAGACAGAGAAAGAGCTCATGGTCCCATACCGGCACCGTAGGGCAAGCTAAGGAGAAGGAATAAAGTGAAAATTAAAAGGGTAAACAAAGGAAAAACAAAAGCTCATTTGGTTCCTTTCTTCCATGCATTCTAGTGTGCATATAACTATCGTTCAGATTTTCTGTATCACTTTGTGTAATACTCCCTCCGTCCCTAAATGTTTGTCCCATTTTCCCTTTTCTTTGTCCCAAAAAGTTAGTCTCATTTCCAAAATTAAAGCTTCAAAATCACTAAATTTTCAAAACTTGTAACATTTAGGGACTGAAAGATTACATAACTGGGCGCATATATTATCAATAATTTTCAAAGCGTTTGTAAAAATAACCAAAATTAAAGCTTCAAAATCACTAAATTAAAATGTTTTACGAGTAAAATGGGATAAACATTTAGGGACGGAGGGAGTATTCATTACATTATTTATAATTCAACTTCTCACACTTAATATTGACGATGAAATTAGTTATGTAAATCGTTAAATTACTTATGATACAGAATGTGATGCACATAAATTGATATAAATTACTCCCTCCGTTACAGATCAAGAGTCCTACTTTTCATTTTGGTCCGTTCCAGACCAAGAGTCCCTTTTCATATATGGCAAGTTTTTTAATATATTTATACCCTTATAATTTAATATATTTATAAAAAAACCATTCATTATACCCTTATAAAGTTAACATAATTACAAAAAAAAAAACAATCATTAACTTACTATTCCTCCCACTCATTCTCTCTCCTATTAAAAAACCAATCATTAACTACTATTTCCTACCTCATATTAGACCATGTCCAATAAGGTAGTTGAGGAGGGGTTGAATGGGGGCTCAACTAGTTGAGTGTGTGCAATAAGGGGTTGAGACTTGAGAGGGGGGTGGTTGAAGGGGAGGGCTTGAGAGTTTCCAACCTGGTTGAAGAAAAAAATGGGGGACCCGACTTCGCCATGCGTCAGCCTCGTATTGGACCGAATTCGGCGCGTGGCCTACACGCCCAGACAAGGCGCGTTATGCTTTTTTTTTCCTGCAATTGACACATGGCGAGCATTGATTGGTTCCCCATATTTTTAGATTTTATCTTCAACCCAGATTTTCGAGCTCAATTATTTTACAGCTATTTTTTTTTTTGCGCAAATTCTGAAAAAAAAAATTCTCTATAAAATGATATAACTTGCTTTTTATTTGTTTTTCATTATTTGTGGAACGAGCTAAGTTTATTGTAACTTTTCTTATTTTTATTAAAATTAAAATATTCTCGTATTTATTTAATTGCTTCGAAAAAAATTTAATTAAGTGTGAATTAAAAAAAATTAAAAAAAATCTCGGATTTATAAATAAAAATATTAATGATTTATTTTTTAATAATAAATTATTATTATTTTTTAATTATAAAATTAAATATTGTAAATAAAATAAAAAGTGATGGGGTATAGAATGATGAGTTGGGAGGAGTTGAATTTTAAACTAAATTAGCTTATTGTGGGAGGTGTAGTTGAGAAAGTAGTTGAATGATTAAGTGGATGGAGAGAGAAGATGAGGTGTCGTGATATTAGGGTAGATGAATGTTTTTTGGTAGTTGGCTTATTGGACATGGTCTTACAAAAAAAAATCATTCATTATACCCTTATAAAGTTAACATATTTACAAAAAAAAAAAAATTAATCATTAACTACTATTCTCTATTTCATATTTAACATTTATTCATTTTTTAAAAAAATTCTTAAGAATCGTGAAATTTCTCCGAGGATCCTTGGTCTGAAACAGATGGAGTAGTAAATATGGACTTGATAACATTGTAATGATATTAATCATCTTTTACCCTTCTTACATACTCCCTCCGTCCCGGAGCTTAATTCACAAACACTGTTTGCACGGGTTTTAAGGAGGGAGTATTATATTGAAAATGTTGTGAGTGTGAAAATAAAATAGGAGAGAGAATGAGTGGAGGGAATAGTAAATTATAATGGTGTTGTGAGTATTAAAATAATGTAGGAGAGAGAATGAGTGGAGGGAATAGTAAAGATTCCTTTCCATTTTAGGTAAGTTTTAAATGTGTGAAGTAAGTTTTGGGACGCCCAAAAGGGAAAGTGTGAAGATTGTTCCGGGACGGAGGTAGTATTCTGTTGTTGCAGTCACATGTTTCTAACCCCAAGATTGACAACCTTTAGGATCAAACATGAACAAGTACACATTTCCAATTGAAAACTAACCTACCTAGCTCAAACCCCAAGATTGACAACCTTTAGGATCCAAACATGAACAAGTACACATTTCCAATTGAAAACTAACCTACCTAGCTCAAACCCCAAGATTGACAACCTTTAGGATCCAAACATGAACAAGTACACATTTCCAATTGAAAACTAACCTACCTAGCTCAAACCCCAAGATTGACAACCTTTAGGATCCAAACATGAACAAGTACACATTTTCAATTGAAAACTAACCTACCTAACTCAGGGCAAAACTGAAGGTTCATTCATATCTAAATTTGTTTTTGTACAAAAAAAATAATCTAATTTTGCTCGTATTAAGTATTTATACGTATTATACAATGAAGCGTCGGGCAGTTACATGAAGAGCTAATAGCGAGCATATTTGATTTTTTTATCAGACGGTTCATTAAGTTTCATCTATCCCAAAATGAGAGTCCTATTTTGAAAAGAGAAAAAAATGAAATAAATTTTGCTGCAATTTCATAAAAGAATAAAGGTTAATACCAACATTCTGTAATTCATTTCTTTCTGTTATTTGTTATTGTAATTTTGCCAACACTTCATAGTTAACATGGACCAAATGCTTAAGGACAGTTCATCCATTTTGCCATAGTCTGAAAGTGCAATTTCATCACCTCTTCTTCGATTAAAGCTAAAGGGCAATTTTGTCATACCAATAAAAAGAAGGGGAGATAGAGAAACTGGGTTGGGTACAACTCAATTGCATAGCATCCGGTTGCATCAACGATTTAGATTCAATCTTTATAAATGTATTAGCGCTTGTTGGTGGAAAGACGGGGGTTAAAAACAATCCTACCTTAATGAATTAATCTAATGGACCTAAAGACAACTGTTGAGCTTTTTGATTTCACTGACCCAAATTCATAAATTATAGAGAGAATGAACTTTACTTTTCCTCCTAATCTGAATTTAAATTTCTGTTACCCAACGGCAATTTCTCTCTCTCTCTCTCTCTCTCTCTCTTTAACTTTCTCTAAAGCAGTTCTTGATAGCTACATATTGGGTTTACTCATTTCAAAACCAGTTTCAGTTTAATCTCTCATTTTTCTTCACTTCCCTCCTTCACTGATAAAAGCTACTTCCTTGAACTTGAAGACTCCCTTTGAAGATGTTTGATTCCTTAACCCTACACTCACTTGTTGCAGTTTCTCTTATTCCTTCCACTTTTCCTATACCCTTTTCTTTCCTCTTCATCTCCTTCCAATTCATTTTCCCATGATGAAATTTTCCCCAGAAAATATGGTGGCATTTTCTTTCTTTGTCATTACATTTTCTTTCTCTCTTCTTGTACCTACTTCTCTTTCAACCTCTCTCATTAGTGATTTCAATGCCTTGGTCACTCTTAAACATGGGTTTGATTCCACTCACCCTTCTTTAGAAACATGGAATTCCACTAATCCAAGTTCAATTTGTTCATGGGTTGGAATCATATGCCAAGAAAAAAGAGTAGTTTCCCTTGACTTGTCAAACATGAATCTCTATGGCTCTGTTTCCCCTGTTCTTTCGAACCTCGATAGCCTTACTTACCTCTCCATTGATGGAAACAACTTCACCGGCGAAATCAAGATTTCTAATTTGACTTCTCTTCGGTTTCTTAACGTTTCGAATAATCAATTTAGTGGGGGGTTAGATTGGGATTATATAAGCCTAGAAAATTTGGAGGTTTTAGATGTTTACAACAACAATTTCACTTCTCCATTGCCACTTTGGATTTCAAGTCTCAAGAAACTCAAGTACTTAGACATGGGAGGAAATTATTTCTACGGAAAAATCCCGGAAAGCTACGGAGATTTGACTCCATTGGAGTACTTATCTCTTGCAGGAAATGATCTTCATGGGAAAATCCCAAGTGAGTTGGGAAATCTCACTAACTTGAAGGAAATCTACTTGGGGTATTACAATGTGTTTGAAGGTGGAATTCCAAGGGCGTTTGGCAACTTGGTTAATCTTGTTCATATGGATCTTTCTTCATGTGAATTAGATGGACCAATTCCACATGAGTTTGGGAATTTGATTAACCTGGATACCATTTTCCTGCATATTAATCTCCTTTCTGGTTCAATTCCAAAGCAACTAGGGAACTTGACTAAGCTGGTCAACCTTGACCTATCTGCCAATGCATTTTCTGGGGAAATACCTTGTGAGTTTATAAATCTCTCCCAACTTAAACTCTTGAATCTCTTCATGAATAGATTACACGGGTCAATACCGGATTTTGTAGCTGAGTATCCGCGTTTGGAAGTTCTTGGATTGTGGATGAACAATTTCACTGGTGTGATTCCACAGTTTCTAGGACGGAATTTGAATCTTCGAGAACTTGATTTATCATCCAATAAGCTTACCGGTACGATTCCCCGTGACTTGTGTGCTTCAAATCAGCTTAGAATCTTGATTCTTCGCAAGAATTTCCTTTTCGGGTCAATTCCTGAGGGTTTGGGAAGTTGTTTGAGTCTGGTTCGGGTCAGATTGGGGGAGAATTACTTGAATGGTAGCATTCCAAATGGTCTAATTTACTCGCCTGAGCTGAATTTAATCGAGTTGCATAGCAACTATTTATCTGGTTCGTTGGCCGAAAATGGAAATGTTTCTTCCAAGCCAACAAAATTAGATCAAATGAATCTCTCAAACAATCAACTCTCTGGTTCTTTACCTTATTCCCTTTCAAATTTTTCTTCCCTCCAAATTCTTTTGCTTGGTGGAAACAAATTCTCCGGTCCAATTCCACCCTCTATTGGCGAACTCCACCAAGTCCTCAAACTTGACTTCAGTGGGAATTCCCTTTCCAGGGAAATCCCACCGGAGATCGGAAACTGTTTCCATCTCACTTACCTGGACTTGAGCCAGAACAACTTTTCTGGCTCAATTCCACCCCAAATTTCCAGCATCAGAATCCTAAGCTACTTAAACATTTCAAGAAACCACTTCAATGACACCATACCCAAATCAATAAGCTCCATGAAATCCCTCTTAATAGCCGATTTCTCCTTCAATGATCTCTCCGGCAAACTCCCGGAAACTGGCCAATTCGCCTTCTTCAACGCCTCCTCCTTTGCGGGTAACCCCCAACTATGCGGTCCTTTGCTAAACAACCCTTGCAACATCACCAAAACCCCAAACCCACTCGAAAAATCCCAAAAAAGCTTTAAACTAGTATTCGCACTAGCCCTACTGATAATCTTCCTGGTCTTCGCAACTGTAGCCATATTAAAAGCCAAATCTTTCAAGAAAAACAACAAGAATTCATGGAAAATGACATCATTCCAAAAGCTCGATTTCACAGTATCAGATGTCCTAGAATGCATAAAAGACGGCAATGTGATAGGCAGAGGGGGCGCAGGGATAGTCTACCACGGAAAAACGCCAACCGGAGTCGAATTCGCAGTAAAAAAACTTGTCGGATTCGAAAACTCGAGCCATGATCACGGATTCAAATCCGAAATTCAGACACTAGGCAACATAAGACACAGAAACATCGTACGTTTGCTAGCGTTTTGCTCGAACAAGGAGACGAATGTTCTTGTTTACGAGTACATGAGAAATGGGAGCTTAGGGGAGGCATTGCATGGGAAAAAAGGTGGATTTTTGGGGTGGGGATTGAGATATAAGATTTCACTAGAAGCTGCTAAAGGGTTGTGTTATCTTCACCATGATTGTTCGCCGTTGATCGTTCATCGGGACGTGAAGTCGAATAATATATTGTTGGATTCGAGTTTTGAAGCTCATGTTGCGGATTTTGGGCTAGCTAAGTTCTTGGCTGATGATGGTACGTCGGAATGCATGTCCGCCATTGCAGGCTCTTATGGTTACATTGCCCCTGGTAAGTCAACTTTGAACACTATTTTTCCTTTTGAAATTCTCTGTTTAATTTTTCTAATTTATTTTCTTAGAATAAATAATATACAAAATCAGTTTTTCCTTTTCCTAACATTAATAAAACTGTCACTTTTTACGGTTGAAATGGTTAGTTTTGACTTTAAGCACAACAGATTACCATATTTGGCAATAGATTTATCGGAGGAATAATTTCACGAATCCCCTCATTCCAAATCATTTTGCATAAAAGTTCATGCGAGATTCAAAAATTTCACACTCAAATAAATATCCAGATCAAAATCTCATAAAAATCCAAAATCTAGGTATAAGAGTAACTTTAGTCTTATATATTTGGGTATAAGAGCGGATTGCTTAATAAAATATGAGAATTTATTATTATTTTTAAGAAAATGTGATTTTTTTTGAAAAATAAATAAATTTATATTCAGGTATAGATATAAGAGTAATTTTTGTATTATACATTTGAGTATAAGAGTGACGGACAGTAGTAATGTGTTAACATGAGTTTCTGTAAAATTTGTATCTCGTCGTCTGAGCTTTTATGTGTTTGTTATGTCGTCCGATAAGAGTCTGAGGCTGTGGTACTAAATCACATCATATTGCTAAAGTGAGAAGACACATAAAAACACCCGTGATTCGTGCTACAGTGAATAAAGTTTTATTTTGATTTTTTTTTTTTCAATTTGGACTTATAAATTAGTCATGAAAATTCAATTATTTTTTTAAATTTAGAAAAATAAATAATTTTTTTTATTTTTTTTTATCAAACTCAATACCATAGAAACCAGTCATTGAACCTTAGTTTCGTGGTAGGGTAAGGGAGGGGTCCAATAGAAATCTGAGGGGTCACAAAATCTGACACAAGCACAAGAAATTAACAAATTATCTGAAAATAGATCCCCCACATCTAGCGTAACAGCGTCGAGTACTGTGAAAATCATCACCGACATTAACAACATTAATAGTTGTACAAATATTCTTGTTAGTATAACTCAATGTACAACTATTCACTGCATTAACAACATTATTAACGGTTGTGCAAATGAATTTTCGATTTGAAACTGTTGTAGCGGTTATAACTTTATATTACATTGTTAAGTGGTTGCTATATGATCATACTATTTTTTTTAGATGGATGGTTGTGATTTATTGAAACTTTTTTTTCTCTAATCAAGTAATATTCTATGGTATTGCAGAATATGTATATACCTTAAGGGTGGACGAGAAGAGTGATGTGTACAGCTTTGGAGTTGTGCTTCTTGAGCTTATCACGGGGAGGCGTCCCGTAGGTGATTTTGGAGAAGGTGTAGATATTGTACAGTGGACTAAACGAGCAACCAATTGTCGGAAAGAAGAAGTCAATCGGATTGTTGACCCGAGACTAACGACGGTCGTCCCTCAAAACGAGGCGATGCACCTATTCTTCATTGCCATGCTATGTGTTCAAGAAAATAGCGTGGAAAGACCAACAATGAGAGAAGTGGTTCAAATGATATCAGAATTTCCTCGTAATTATATCGTTGAGAAAGAGAAGAGTTAACCGTACTTTCGACAAGATGTTTTGATCTAGGACAAGTTCAATGTAATTGAAGCTAAGTAGGGATTTTGTTTTATTTTTCTTAGTTGTGTATTGATATGTCATAGCCTTCTTGCAAATGTGCAAAGTTATTTGATTGGTCTATTTTGGTACTTAAGAATAAGGGGAATTGGGTGGTTAAATAGAAATAGGAATAGCATCAATGGATGATGCACTTTTGGGTTTTTAGGTAGGGGATGGGTTTTTAGGTTTAAGTAAAGAGTATTGCAAGCTTAATGAGCTCAATACTTTTTGTATTATATATTGATTATATACATATATTTTCATGTTTCGAACATCATATTTTAGGAATTATTGCTTGAATATTTTCTCTCTTCAATTAACAATACTCCCTCCGCCCCACCTGAAAAAGCATAAAATGGGTCTTACACATGAATTAAGGAGAGTGTATAATGGAGTAAGTGTTATAAGTATAAAAAGTGAGGTATGAGAGAGAATGTATGGTAGGGAGTAGTAAGTGGATAGTTATTGTGAGTATTACAAGGGGGTATCACGAATAAAAAAATATTAAAAAAGTTTCATTTTGGGAGATGAGACATCCAAAAATGAAATTTGTGTCTTTTTTAATGGGACGGAAGGAGTATACTGTTAATTAATGGCAGACCACAAGGTTAAAAGCCTAGCACTATATCCACTAAACTAGTCAAACTTTATTATGGGTGCATTTGCACCCTAAACCTAATCTTAGGTCAGGCACTACTGCTGTTAATGTTACAAGATTGATAAAAACTTAATCAAGAACAAGAATATAAAACAAATGAAAGTGAAAAGATACTCATTTCATGATTTTCATCCTGAATGTAAAATAAGCAGGTGACCTTCCCAGAACACTTAAATGATCGTACCTCTTCATGACATTCAGCAGACATGTTTGCAAACAATTGTTCAGTGGCAATTCTTTAAACACTTCCTTCAACAACAACAACATTATCCCGGCGTCGCAAAGGCTTCTACCTATGGTGAGGTAAGGGGGTCGGATGTACGTAACCTGACCCATGATGAAAATTGCGTCGAAAATTGAATTTATTGACTGCTGCTTCATAACAAAAAAACGCAACAGTTTAGTAAGCCATTTTGCTTTATTCCATCCTATGTAAAAAATTAGTCTACTTCCCTTTGATGTTATTGTGAAGCCAAATGCAAGTTAAGTTTTGCAATTATTAATTAAGACTGATAATTTTGAATACGCGTAATATATTTGTTTCATGATTTTCATCGTGATTGTAAAATAAGCAAGGTGACCTTCCCAGAACACTTGAATGATAAATGTTTTTTTGTCTCGTAAATAACCATTTTCAATAAATTTTTGTCTCGTAAATGTTTGTTTTGGTAAAAAAATTGTCCCTGAATATTCTTTTACAAAATTTTTTTGCACTATTCATTTTATACTTGTAAAACTAAATGTTTAGAAATTGGATAACAACAATATACACGTATCTTTGCCTTTAAATTGTATAAAGAGTAAACATTTTTCAGAATGTCCCCTAAAAGAAATTTAGACATTCATTTAGGGACGGAGGGAGTGCTGTCTAATACTATGCCTCATTTAAGACATAGCATCTGGTGATTCAAGATAGATTCTTTTTACCAACGAAATGTGGATCTCTAGCCTTCCGTGAGTCCTGGACAACTTGAGGCAAATAAGCCATTACATAGTACTGCCCCTTAATAGCATGATCATGTCATATAAACTAAATCAAACAATCACCTATGTGTGAGCCAAACAAAGTCCCCCGAATCCAACAAAACACACAAGAATTCCTAATCCTATGGGCTTAATATGGGGAAAGGAAAGCTTCACTTGGATTTTTGTTACCACGGCAAAGCAAAGTTTTCAAGGAGATCGTCTTGTACTCTGAGTTTGCCAAATCAACGAACAAGGTGACACCTATGGAGAGAATGCTCCTCCTCTTTGATTATAGATGGTACGGCTCTTACTACTCGGTACTAATTTAAGGCTACATTATTTCAGATAGTTATGTTAAGAATCATCATGCTTCACCAACATGTGAGGCGCCCGCCTCTCTAAAACACATGCGCCCGCCTCAATGTGAAAACACCATGGCTGAAGTTTCTGTGAACCAGGCGGCCGCACCATCAGACCCCAGGCGCCCGCCTCAACCTGTTTTCCCCAAGAGTGAACCTTACGCCTCCGAGGCTGCCGCCTCAACTTGTGCCAGGCGCCCGCCTCATGCGTCTGTTGCCCTCCATGATGCTTCCACTTCAGTTCGTGTACATTCAGATGTTTGCTTTAATTTTGATTAATGTATCTTAGCTTAGTCTCTTCATATAGCTATCTTCTTTGTATATATAATCTCAGTTGTGCAATGTAAAAGAAATCATCGTTTGCCATAATCTTCTTATGGTATCAGAGCTTTGTGATCAATAAAACAAACTCCTTCCTTTCTCCTGTTGCCATCTTCTTCACCCGCCATGGCTGGCCAAACTTCTAACGCCATTCCTAACACCGATGAACCCAATCGCCCCATCCTCTTGGTTAATCTCTCCCAATGCAAAACCCTAACACCCCTCACCTACCTAGTTTGGTCGTCCCAAGTGACGTCCCTTCTTTTTGGCCTAGATCTTCTGCAATATGTAGATGACACCCACCCCGCACCTACCGAAATCGTCACAACTGATGGCAAAGAAACACCAAACCCAGCTTTCAAAACCTGGAATAGACAGGATCGGCTCATTCTTAGTGCCCTCCTTGGAACCTTGGACACCTCTGTCGCTCCCCTTGTTTATCAAGCCAAAACTTCCAACGAGGCTTGGACAATCCTCAAGACAACCTACGCCAATCCCTCTAGAGGTCACATACTCCAACTCAAAGACAATCTCTCTTCTATCACCAAATCCTCTCTCTCTATCTCGGACTACATGCAAGCTATCAAAGCTTGCACCGACAAACTAGCCATGTTGGAAATGGGTAACGGAAAGTTAAGTTTGACTTAACGTTGACCTAGATTTCTAACGGAAGTTCGTTATGTATTAACGGAACTAGTTACAAAATGTATTCTACATTTGTTGTAGATTATTAAACTCATTTAATGTCTCAAAACCATTTAGGGTGAATGAGAATTAATGACGATGGTCTTTTGTAACTTAACGAGAGTTAATTAAAGGGTGTTTAGTTTTGTTTGATGTGCTCGGCCGAGCAGAGTCCTTGACTCGGCCGAGCAGAGCACATAAATAGGCCAAAAGTCTCTGGACTAGCTTGCTCGGGCGAGGCACAAGTATGCTCGGCCGAGCAGTATGATTTGCACGGCCGTGCAAGTCTCTTGACTCGGCCGTGCAGCCTGGTGCTCGGCCGAGCAGAGTCCTTGACTCGGCCGAGCAGATCCTGAACAGGCACTATTTCAAACAGAAAAGTTGTGTCTCTTCGTGGGAAAAGACACAAACCCCTTGATTCTCTATATATAACTCCCCCTCCGAATTTCAATGAATATATACTGCACTTCTACCCTTCCTACCCTCTAGTAAGATAGATTATCATACCCAAATCATTGCATATTGTTGCATTCAATCCGTTCAAGTCCAAAGTTTCAAAACATTGTGTTGTTCGTAGATTAGTTATATTGGAGTGCTCCTTATAACTAATAAAAAGTCGTTTTATCTTACGAGAGTTTTGTCATTCAACCGTAAGCACCTGTGCGGGACAAATAACTCTTACGGAGATTGTATCAAATACAAGACTCGACTTGATTTCTTTTATTCTTTCAATCTCCGTTACTTTTCTCGTCAGTTTTTCTGTTAAGTCTTAAAGAAGCCATACAAAAGTCCAACAATCGTAAGAGTTATTTTGCGCTTCTTCAAGATCTTCAAGAGATGGCAAATGAGAAAGACGTCTCCTCATCCAGTCAAGGGAATGTTACGCCTTCTTCTCAAGGTGACGCTACATTCAACCATGTTGCACCCGCTACTACACCATCTCACTCGGTTCATGGTAAGAAACCTCCTTCTGGTGAAACCTCAAGGGTTGCACCTCTTAATGCTCTCCCTCCGTCTCATGTGTTCGTACATGCGGAAAGACCGGGTATTCTTACCGGGATGAACTTTAAAAGGTGGCAACAGAAAATGTTGGTCTATTTGACAACATTAAAATTGGTGCAATTTCTCTGGGAATATCCACCATTGATATCCGATGAGGATGAATCTAAAGCAAAGAATGACTTGGATACATGGAATCACGGTGATTTATTGTGTCGCAATTACATTCTTAGTGGCTTGGATTATGCACAATACAAGGTGTGTTGTGGCATAAAGACCGCGAGAGAACTTTGGGATTTTCTCGAGATGCACAATACTATGTGTATTGTGACTAAAAGACCGAAAGTGAACTTGGTGGGAACAAGTGCCGGAAACAAGAGAAAGAACACCGGGAAAGTGAAGAGGACCACCAAGAAGGTTAAAGGTAGTTGTTTTAATAGCGGCAAACCCGGGCATATGGCTAGGGAATGTCGACATCCTAGAATCAACAACCAAGATGGAAACCCTCTTCAAGCCAATGTGAACGAAGATAGAAATGTTCCATTGGACTTTGATCAACTTAGCCTAGGGGCATAAGATTGAATAGACCAAATGTGGTTATTGTGTTAGTAAAGGGTACCTTGTTGAAGGACTCCTTAACTTAAATTGTAATTGTTTATCCGCCTAAGTGCGAAGAATAAAATTTCAAATTTTATTTACTTGGTTTGAAGTGTTCCAATTGTTATGGCGTGTTCAATTAGGTTAAGTAAATTTAAATTCACTAAGTCGACGAGTTAATTTAAAATTACTACCTAAGATGAAGTTTGATTCGCAAATCAATTGTGATTTCTTTTGTAGAAATCAGTTCAAACCAGAGATAGTAAATAGATAGTTCTTTACTTCTATTTATGATTGCATTTGATAATGCAAAAGTTCGTCTTTTGGAATAGTAAAACCTTAAAGTTTTAAGTAAACAATAAGGTTTGTGATTCATCTTAATTAGCAATTAAGAGTTTCGAAGTGATAGAGGTGGTTAGTATGTAGTACCGTTTGAAAAATAATTGTTGGGACGCTGACACTTATTTATCAAACGAATGCTTCTTACACACTCAAATCAATTGAAAAAAGGAAGATAGAACTTTTAAGGAGATGGTGAACTCCTTATTGATAAGTTCCGTCTTATGTGGGTATACCTAGCAAAGGTAGAAATATCTAAACCTAAAGAGGTTAAGATAGGACCCAAAACCATGGATTACGTTTCCATTGGATATGCAAACTAACAGTATTGCATATAGATTTGTGACAAACAAATTTGAAATGAAAAATGCAGTATTCTTCAAACGAGTTTCCTTACGGGGAAAAATGGTTGAAGAGACCTCACTTAAACATAGATATGACTATGTCGTCGGTTCATCTCAAGGAGATGAAAGACATTGTAGATAACTTGGTTATTACAATTAAATGACTCCACATAAAAGAAAATATTAAATATGAATTAGGACATTCATAAAATATTTGATATGTGGAGGTACACCTCAAGTGTGGGGGTACAAGCTAAATACATAAGTTCTATTGATATGAACTTCTAGTATTAACAGAAACTGTTAAGCTGTTATGATTAAAAGAATAGATCATCATATATGTGGAAGTTATTTGATGATAAAAACTCCTAACGAATTTGAAGTATTCGTAGGCTGTTTTATAAATACCTAAATTGTGGGGGTATTCGGCTAAAGTAGAAATACTTAAGCAAGACTTGTTATATTCTTTGAGAATATACTTCCTTGAAAAGATAGGAAATGCATAAATTTTAATAAGAAAATTTATAGAAACGGTGGTGGTCTTCTTAATAAGAAGAAAAACCAAGATACAGTTGAAGGACAAATGCATCCTATTCTATTTTGGAAGATGGTTGATCTTCCTATGCGAACCGTTGGGTTGCAAAACTAGATATGCCAAGGATGAAACCTTTAAATATTAGACTACAAACGGTCCATCTCAAAGTTAAGGATGAAGGATTAGACGTAGTAAAAGGGCAAGAGTGGAAAAGTCTTTTGGTCCCGATTTTCTATCATTTATGTTGGAAAACGAATCGGCAAGCTCGTTAAGGAAGCGTTATACAGTCCGGATAATTCATTACGGAAAGAGGCTATTAACGGTAAGATAAAAATTCATAATGCTTAATAATACTTGGGAATTGGTAGATCTCCTCCAAGTTGCAAACCATTAGGTTGCAATTGGATTCTTAAAAAAGAAAGTATAAAGCCTATGGATGCGTTGATAAGTAGAAAGCCGGGATAGTTGTCAAAAGGACATTATGATTCATGCAAGATTATCCAAAATGACACAACGGAGCGTTCTATGTCGCACAACCGTGTTGGATCTACTTGTGTATTCATATGGACTAAACAAGCAACTAAACAGTGGCATAAGAAGTTCGATAGAACTATGTTATCAAATGGATTCAAGATTAATGAATGTGACAAATGTGTCTACATACATTAAAAGAACATCTGAATCATTTGTTAATAGTCTGTCCTTACGTGGATAACAATGGTAGTCATGAATTGATCATGAATACCAAAGACATGTTAAAGAAGAACTTTGACATGAAAGATATGGGATTAGCCGATGTTATATTAGAGATAAAGATCTCTAGAACATCTGAAGGATTAGTTCCTTCACAATCCCATTATCTTGAAAAAGTACTTCGAAAGTTCAAATAAATTCTTGAGAGGTAATCTCTGTAAAGTAGATCCCTGAAAAGTAGACTCTAAGGAGGTCAAACCACTTAGAGATACTAATTTTGGGAAGTCGAAACGGTACAGAGATTATAACCACTTGAAGAAACTGACCGATAGAAGAATTTGATCACTCGAAGGGACTGATCATTCTAGATAAACTAAAGGTCTAATTGTAATTGTAATCAATCACCGGAATAGTATAATCATAAGTACTTGGTGTACTTAAAGATATACTTATGATTAACGATTACAATTCCTATAAGTTGAATGGTCTTGGAAGATATTCCTTTGTGGAATAAGTCTGTGTCTACATGACCTAAGGCATTGTGACGACAATGAGAAATAGGAAAAGGTGTAGAACATCATGGTAAGTCTAGACATAATGGTCTTAGACACACTACCATAGTACAATTGATCTCAAAATGCGACTGTCACAACTAGCCATGTGAAGTCAAATTCGGATCCGTCTACCTAAGGGTAGTAATAGAGATCAACTGTATAAACTGTTAAGGGGAATGGGTTTAAAACCCACAACAAAAGAACTTATAGCGGACACTCAACCTTGAGAAATGGAGATCCCAGGCCCTTGGTTCAATGAGACAACCAAGTTATAAGTTCTAGTAGAGTTACTTGGAAACAACAACTCGGTTTATTAACCCGGAGATGTTGAATACTCATTCCCAGAACGTCTAAGTACAAGCACATGCAGCAGTGGTAAGGATAAGTTGAGAAAACTTTTAATGATTTCTATACCTACGGGTGGAGTAGTGCATGATACTCCTTATAGAAAGAATCACCTATATAAGCGAGAGGTAATAAGGCCACCTCTAAATGAACGCTTATGAATGAGATACGGTCCAGGGCCAAAATGGACAAAAATGTGAGAACAACAATTGTTAGAGCTGTTATTATGTGAGTATTATTGTCTTGGTATACACCCGACAGATCATTTGGTTCAAAGCGACTCGCTACCAAATGGCTAGTATATCCGATAATATTTCACTAGGGAAGATTCAAGGCCACAAGCTATCTATCCCGATGTAATAATAGTTCGCCGGAACTTTGGACGAAATTGCATTCATGCATTAATTGTCATTCATGTGGGGGATTGTTGGAAATGGGTAACGGAAAGTTAAGTTTGACTTAACGTTGACCTAGATTTCTAACGGAAGTTCGTTATGTATTAACGGAACTAGTTACAAAATGTATTCTACATTTGTTGTAGATTATTAAACTCATTTAATGTCTCAAAACCATTTAGGGTGAATGAGAATTAATGACGATGGTCTTTTGTAACTTAACGAGAGTTAATTAAAGGGTGTTTAGTTTTGTTTGATGTGCTCGGCCGAGCAGAGTCCTTGACTCGGCCGAGCAGAGCACATAAATAGGCCAAAAGTCTCTGGACTAGCTTGCTCGGGCGAGGCACAAGTATGCTCGGCCGAGCAGTATGATTTGCACGGCCGTGCAAGTCTCTTGACTCGGCCGTGCAGCCTGGTGCTCGGCCGAGCAGAGTCCTTGACTCGGCCGAGCAGATCCTGAACAGGCACTATTTCAAACAGAAAAGTTGTGTCTCTTCGTGGGCAAAGACACAAACCCCTTGATTCTCTATATATAACTCCCCCTCTGAATTTCAATGAATATATACTGCACTTCTACCCTTCCTACCATCTAGTAAGATAGATTATCATACCCAAATCATTGCATATTGTTGCATTCAATCCGTTCAAGTCCAAAGTTTCAAAACATTGTGTTGTTCGTAGATTAGTTATATTGGAGTGCTCCTTATAACTAATAAAAAGTAGTTTTATCTTACGAGAGTTTTGTCATTCAACCGTAAGCACCTGTGCGGGACAAATAACTCTTACGGAGATTGTATCAAATACAAGACTCGACTTGATTTCTTTTATTCTTTCAATCTCCGTTACTTTTCTCGTCAGTTTTTCTGTTAAGTCTTAAAGAAGCCATACAAAAGTCCAACAAGCCATTTTGGGAAAACCCCTAGATCCCGAAGACATTGTTGCCACCGTTCTCAAGGGTCTCGACTATGACACCTACAAACCCATAGTCGATTCCGTTCGTGCCCGTGATGACCTCATCACCTTCGAAGCCCTTCATGAGAAGCTCATTCATCATGAGCTTACCCTTAAACAACAAACTCCCTCATCTTCCTTCCCTATCTCAGCCCATGTTGCCCAAACCAATTCAGATGTTTGCTTTAATTTTGATTAATGTATCTTAGCTTAGTCTCTTCATATAGCTATCTTCTTTGTATATATAATCTCAGTTGTGCAATGTAAAAGAAATCATCGTTTGCCATAATCTTCTTAAGTTATAGCATGGATTGACTCTCTCAGACAATACAACAAACATATTATGAGCATGAACAAATGTCATTTTCAAGAATAAAAACAAACAACAAATCAATTTACCGTATGGATAGGAAGATAATTAGCGCTGAATTGCGAGCACAACACTTGGAATCAATAGTTTTCGGATCTCCATAAACATCCCATGATTGGCGATTCGGAGATTTAAGAAAAAACCTAGTCTACAAGACAAGTTCAAACAAATCAATCAAAAAGTAAGATGAGAAAATGATGAGATTTCAAGAAATAATTAAAGGTTATTTCATGCGGAAATGGTGGCAAATTTGATTTAAGAAAGCAAATGTAGATGAGATTAAGGTTGCTGAAGTACCATTTGACATACCACGAAGGAATTTTTATGGATTTGCTTCGTTAATCTGCTAGTGCTAGTGTCACTTCATCATGCATGGAGACAAATGAGGATGAAAATGGTGCAAGGATTCGAAAACAAGGGTTTAGATGATAGGGAGGATTAGAGATGGATACAAGGCATGTGCAGTTTTAGTGCACATCAATATATTATTGGTTACTATAATATGTAACTCACGTGTATCAGAGTATATATATCACATACTATATTGATGTGCAGTTTATTGCAGGATTATTAATACCCATTACTCATAGTGGGGGCTTATTACTCCCCTCATTAATAATAACCAGTATTACACCCGTGCGTTAAACGCACGATTAAATTTTTTTGATAAATTGCAAAAACAAAATAAAGAAAAATACTTTAACTATATAACAAATAATTTGTAAAACACTTTTAAATTTGATGCGTTCAACAAAAATATATTGACATTATCAAACTAATTTACAAATTTTGAAATACTTCTTTATAAACAACATTAGTTGTTTCATCCACAGTCTTTTCGTTCCTGTCACATATCAAAATCTTCAAACCATCACGATTAGTTACTCTGGACAAAACAACATACAATTGACCATGACTAAAAACATGTATTTTCAGAAACAGCCCAACATGAGTGAGCGATTGACCTTGACTTTTGTTGATAGTCATTGCATATAAATACAACCAACGAAAATTGTCTTCTTTGAAAATTGAATGGTAAAAATAGATCTGATGGAGTCAACGACATTCTCGGGACAAAAACATTTTCTCCGACATTACTGCCGTTTAAAATTTTTGCTTCCGCTACATGTTGACCAAGCCTTGTAATAAGGATGATACTCCTAGCCATGTGAACTGTTACCAAAGGACTCCAAGCACAGATATATTGAGCTACTACATTAGTACTAATTTAGTTATGTTGTAATTATGCAGTGGCATTTTTGTACATAGGTAGAATGGCATTTTGGTAAATAGCTTGGATAGTTTGTTAGATGGTTAGAAGGCAGTTAGTGTGATTGATGTATATAAGTTGATTGTAATTGTCCCAGATCATTAACCGAAATAACAAAAGAAACCTTTGCTCTCATCACTCATTTCTCTCTATGAATGTTCTTCAAGTGTTGAATAACAACACCATCTCAGTTCATGAGATGGTATCAAAGCTTAGATCCTGATCAATCTTTCGCTTCATCTTCTAAGTCAGAAAAGGTAATTCTCTGACAATTTCTTCTACTCGATTGCAATTCAATATTTGCGATTCATCTTTGTTTCTGTTTTGCTCAAATTTTGTTCAAATTGTTCAAAGTTAGGGTTTATAGATCTCGTTGAAAATTGCTCTTTCGGCTAAGAATAAGATGATCCAGGCTTAGTGCTTATTTCGAGGAAGTTAGTTGGTTCTGATAATTACAGTACTTGGAGTAGGTCATTGAAAATTGCTCTTTCGGCTAAGAATAAGATGAGCATAGTAGATGGAACCTATCCAAGACCTGCTGGTAATTCTCATTTGTTTCCTCTATGGGCTAGAACAAACCACATGATAATCTACTGGATTCTCAATGTGGTTAATTATGATATTGGGAATAGCTTGAGCTATGTTTCTACGGCCAAGGATGTATGGAATCAATTACATGAGAGGTTTTCAGCTATTAATGGGCATAGATTGTTTCAATTACACACTCTTGAGCAAGGAAGTTCATCAATAGAGATTTACTTTCACGATCTTAAGGGATTATGGGATGAGGTAGCCTCAATAGACACCATTGATACATGTAAATGTCCCTGTAATTGTGGTGTTGGCAAATCAGAAGAAGAAAGAATTCAGAGAAAAAGGCTGATGCAATTCTTAATGGGATTGCATGAGAGTTATATAGGAGTTAGAGGACAGATTCTACAGAAGAATACTTTGCCTTCTCTTGATCAAGCTTTTGCTATGGTTAAGAAAGAAGAATCACAAAGGCAAGGCTATATTCAGAATTTCAGTGGAAATAATGCAATGGCTGCAAATGTTGTTCATAATTTTACCAATCAATCCCAAGAAGCAAATGACACAGTTATAGCTGTTGTTCAAAACAAAGGATATGTTAGAACTCCTTTTAAGAAAGGTATTAATTGTGAATATCATAAGAGGGAAGGTCATTCAAAGGTAGAATGTTACAAAATTGTTGGATTTCCAGTTGGACATCCACTTTATGGAAAGCCTAGAATAAATAAAGGGAGATTCATCACTCCCAGTCAGCCTCAGAATACTCAAAATACTACACAGAGTAATAGTGGGAAAGCAAAGAACATTGTTTAGAATGATAATGCTTCTAAATCAGAGGCACCATCCTTGAGTTTGGAGAAGTTGCAAGCACAGATGACACAAATGATGAGTATGGTTTCTATGATGCAACAGAAAGGGTTTAACTCCCCATAGGATCATTTTGTTGGGCAAATATCTACTGCTCAGAGTCACGTGTCAGGTATTTTCTGATTCCTCAATTGCCTATTGTTGCATCAATACAAAATAGCAATGCATGGATTTTGGATTCTGGTGCTACTGACCACATTTGTACATCCATTCATCTTATACATCATGTTGAAAATGTTACATCTCCTATTTCCATTTCCCTACCCAATGGTACTCATATCAGTGTTACTCACATTGGTTCAGTTTATATTAATCCTCATATCACTCTTCACAAAGTTTTCCTAATTCTCAGTTTTCACTTTAATCTCATTTTTATCTCCAAGTTAGTTTCTCAACTATCTTGTGATGTTCAGTTTACCAAATCCACATGCATTTTCCAGGATCCTTCACTGAAGCTGGTCCTATCTACTGGGAAAATGCATAAAGGGCTTTATCTTCTTCATAGTCAAATCAGCTCTTCTTCATCATTTGTCAATTCAACTTTTGTCAATCCTCCTTCAGCTCTCTGATAAGTGACTATTATAGTCATTTATCATTAGTTTTATATACTTTTTAAAGCATAAAATATCATTTCTCATTTCATTTTATGTACTTTTTAGTTCCTTTTTCTTATTTTCTAGATTTTACGCCTTTTGGTATATTTCTTGCATTTTTAAAGACAGGTTTTAAGGTCTTTTTATCAAAAGGGTGCTTGGACACTTCAAGGCAAAAGACATGGAAGAGCACCAACCAAATCAAGCACACAAAGTTAAATTCCAGGTGGAGCGGCCGTGCAGCCAACACGAAACGGCCGTGCACCTAGCCATTTTCAGGCCATTTGTGGCCCTAAAATATAGAGCGGCCGTGTCTTGAAGATCGAGTGGCCATGTCATTATTCAGAGCGGCCGTGCAGCTTAGAGTGGAGCGGCCGTGCGAAGTGTCAAAACTCAAATTCAAATCTGGCGCCAAGGGTGCACGGCCGTGCAACTTCCTTGACGCGGCCGTGCAAATCGTGACTGCAGATGTAAAGGCACCTTTTGATGGCACCTTCTTGAAGAGTCCCCTCCCAATTATAAATAGGACCCTTGTAATCAGTCTTAGAGACGGAAATTTTAGAGAGAAATCACTGATACTTCATAGATAGAAAATACAAATACTTGTGACAACAATTTTCCAAAGAGATTTGAAGATCAAGTTCATTGTTTGTTCTTGGAATTACTTTGGAAGAAAAGCAATAAAGTGAAGCACCATTTCCAGCAATTTGCCTTCTATATTCATAAGTCTTTCTTACTCAATCTCTTATTTTAATTGCTTATTTGTTATAAACGGCTTGTGAGTAATCCCCCTTATTCTTGGGGTTGGAAACTCAAAAGCATACTTGTTCATCATTTAAAATGAAAAGTCTTGTCTTCTTTCTTCACCTAAACAATTTCTTTATATTATTCTCTAAATGCCTTACATTTTGGAGATGTCCAATTTGTATGATTCAGTCAATTGAGGGAAGTACCTAGCGGAGAATCTCGATTGACGGAACCATATAAAGAAACTAGGTTTCATTGATCACGAAAGTAGTTCAATGGCCTAGGGATGTTCCTTTAATGGAAAATATGTCGAATCTCGTTCTTAAAGGGTTCTTACTAATTATGGTCAGCTAGAGATAAGCCGGAACGCCCATTTTCGACAGGGCGGGAACAACGTAAACGGAAATCTCAAACAGTTAGGACATAATTAGTGTAGAATACAACACTACTTGCTTGACCGTGAGAAGTAGTGCAAGCCGAATGTATCATCCTTGCTTTTTATGAAAACCTTTATCTTTAAGACAATGACGATTTGATGAACAAGATTATGTGTATGATTTCCAATCCCGAGAATGCTTCGTTTTATAATAATTTAATTAAAGTATTTTCTGTTTATGATTCTTTCTATTTTCTAAAAACCAAAATTTATCTCCCCCCAATCTTTTCTATAATTTCTAAGGACAAAAATATTCCCTAAAGTAAACCTTGTCTCTGTGGGATCGACCCGTACTTGCACCCGCTATATTACAATAGCCCGTGCGCTTGCGGATATAAATAAACCGTTAGGTTTCGACCTCGAACAAGTTTTTGGCGCCGTTGCCGGGGACAACGGTTTACTTTTTAAATTTTTTTTCTTTACTTCATAATTTTTACTTATTTTTTTTTTGTTATTTCTGTTTTATATTGTTTTGCTCTCTACTTTCAATAAATTGTTACGTTTAATCCCTTTTCAAGTGTTTTTCTCGTAGTGCATGAAACGGACTCGGACATACTTTGACAATTTTGATCCGGAAGCCGAAAGAAGCTTTCACGAGAGATTGAGAAGATTTAGAGAAACTTTAAAGAAACATATGGAAGAACCGCAAACACCCGCTAGGACCCTACGGGACTTTGTTAACCCAAGTACCCCGGGAACTAGATCCCCTATTGTTGTGCCAAATGCCGGAGCGGCACACTTCGAGATAAAGTCGCAGCTATTGCACATGGTTATGAATAACCAATATAGCGGCACCGCTCTCGAAGATCCCCATCTACACATCCAAACATTCCTTGAGTACTGTGACACCACACGTATTCAAAATGTTACGCCGGAAGCAATTCGGATGCGCCTTTTTCCTTTCTCTCTTAAGGATAAGGCGAAACAATGGTTAAATTCGGTCCCCCAGAATTCATTGACATCATGGGACCAAATTCAAGAAGCATTCCTTGGTCGATTTTTCCCACAAAGCAAAACTGCCCAGATACGCACAAAGATCACTAACTTCTGTCAAACAGATAGTGAGACTTTGTATGATGCATGGGAGCGGTTCAAGAAACTCCTAAGGATGTGCCCTCACCACGGGCTTGAAAAGTGGTTAATTGTGCACACTTTCTACAATGGTCTCACATATAGAACAAGGGAGACAATTGATGCCGCCGCAGGAGGTGCACTAATGAATAAGACGGTGGATCAAGCATACGACTTGATAGAGAACATATCCCTGAATCACTATCAATGGTTCAATGAGAGGGAACAACTGCAGGGGATTCCAGGTAAGTACAATATTGATGTCATTACTACCTTGTCTTCTAAAGTTGATATGCTTCTTAAAAAGTTTGAAAACTTTAATGTAAATCCCGTGGCCAACATTAATGTTGTCTGTGAACTATGTGGGTCAAACTCACATAGTACAGAATGTTGCGAATTGCTTGACACTACTTCTAGTGATCAAGTAAATTTTGTTAATTCTTATGGGGAAAATGGTGGTATGTATTCAAACACATACAATTCCGAATGGAGAAATCACCCTAATTTTTCCTATAAGAATAACAGTATTTTAAACCCGCAATCTTCTACGCAACCTCCGGGATTCACACAAAAGAATTTCAATGGCAATTCTAGTGCTTTCCCTCCCCCTAAGTCTAAATTGGATCTCATTATGGATTTTATGATTGAAAGTAAGAACGAATAAGAAAAGACCAATAATGAGTTAAGGGAATCCATTAAGTCGTTGAATGCTAGGTTTGATAATTTAGCCGCCCACAATAGAATGCTTGAAAATCAACAAGCTCAACAAGCTGGCACCTTGCATAGACCACAAGGGAGTTTTTCCGGTCAATCGCAAAGGCCCGACGAGCATGTTACTGCAGTAGAAACTAGGAGTAGAAAAGAAATTATAGATCCCCTTCCTAAGGAAAATATCAAACCAAATAAGGAGAACGTTAGTCCGACCCCACCGATGTTTGAGACTAATGAAGATATTGAAAATGGGACAGAATCCCCTAAGATTTCTAGAAATTTTGACCCTCCAATACCATACCCTCAAAAGTTGGTAAGAGCTAAACTCGACAAACAATTTGCAAAATTTTTAGAAATCTTAAAATCTATTTATATCAACATACCTTTTACCAATGCCCTTCAACAAATGCCGTCCTATGCTAAGTTCTTAAAGGATATTCTTGCAAATAAGAGGAAACTTGAGGAGCATGAGACTGTCGCTTTAACAAAAAAAGTTAGTGCCATTTTACAAAGAGAACTTCCTCCTAAATTAAAAGATCCCGGTACTTTCTCTATTCCTTGCAAAATAGGTAAATACAATGTTGATAATGCTTTGTTAGATCTTGGGACAAGTGTGAGCCTCATTCCGCTTTCGGTAGGTAAGAAACTAGGTGTGGGGGAAATGAAACCCATCACTATTTCTCTCCAACTAGCGGATTGCTCCATTAAATACCCGATGGGTATTATGGAAGATGTCCCTTGTCAAATCGGGAAATTGATCATCCCGGTCGACTTTGTAGTCCTTGAGATGGAGGAAGATCACCAAATTCCTATCATTCTAGGAAGACCTTTTCTTGCCACCGCTGGTGCAGTAATAGATGTAAAAAATGGCACTCTTTCTCTAAACATTGGAAATAAGAAAGTCAAATTTAAAGACTTAAATCTCGAGAAACCGTGCCATGAAGTCAACACTCCTGAAAATAATAGCAAAAAGGGTGAAAAGTCACAAGCCAAGGACTCAAAAATAATAATTAAAAAACCCTTAGATCATAGAGGAGAAAAAAATGTGCACCCTAAACAGCCTAATAAAATTGAAAAATCAAAGGGTAGGGGGCCTAAGAAAAAAGGCACATCAGGAGGTCGCGTTTGCATCAATTATAAGAGCTCAATCACGCCGAATGATAAGAAATGGCGAGTTGTTAAGGATAAGAGACCATTACAATACCACTCACCGTCCATTGTTACTGATAGAAAGGGGTCGAGCTTATGACCTTAAACAAGCATCATCGGAATAGTAAACCGATGGATTATATTACTATTTATCATAATTTTGTTTACCACCGCATGCTTATCTTTTTACTCTTTGTCCTTGAAACATTGAGGACAATGTTCATTTCAAGTGTGGGGGGGTATATCTATCTTTATTTTATTTTTCGCTTTCTAGTTTAAATTTACTTACTTTTTAGATTAGATTTAATTGCTTTCTAGTGTAAATTTTTTCTTTTTACTTAGTTGCATTTTCATTTATGCATGTATAATAGTATATAAAAAATAAAAAATAAATTCCTATGATGATCCTTAATCATTATTTCTTATGCTTGCCATTTTGCCCTAGAATAATGCCCACTATCTTTTCTCTCATATTTTTTATAAACTTAGAAATTTATAAAAAGAAAAATATAAAGATATTTTTAGGAAATAATTGAAAGCCTCATAAGTTAGTATAGCACAATATAGAGTTTCATCAAGGAAAAGGCATTTGATTAGAAGGAATCTTTATCAATCTATACTTGGTCATTTATGCAAATATTGAGAATATTTCTTTAAGATTGTACATCCTTTATCTTTATTAAATGTCTATTCCCTTTTTAGAAAGCACCTTTTGTTTGCATCCTTTGAATCACACCCTTTCATCAAAAATTTCATCTTTCCATTTCTCAAATCAAATCAAAGTAGACATCTTTATCTTATTGCTAAAAAAAGAGTGACTTTGTCACCAATCCTTAAAAGCAAAAAGAAACCTATTACTTCCTAAGTAACTCGGGGCACGGCGTTCGCTGCGACGATGCTTCCTTGCCAAACGGGAGTAATATCCAAAAGTATTCTTGATCTAAGTATTAGGAACATGGGGTTCGCAACCACAATGTCTCCTACTTGAAAGGATCAAAAATAACTTAGGTCTTTTGCAAAAATATAACACGTGCAAAGATAAGATAAATTTGTTTAAACTTTGATGAGATTTTTCCACTACCATCATCCATTTTCCACCCTTGTGATTCAAGAATGTAAAACAATTCTTCGGGAACTTCTAACTTGTGAATAAATATTTATACTTTCTCTTGTACATTTTAAAGAAATAAATTCATTTTTTTTTTCTCAAAAATCACTCTAAAGAGTGAAAGCTTCTCTTCTACCAAGAAATGAATCTAAGATTTATCCTTCTAGCATGCTTTACTTGGTCAAAATTCTATATATGCTATATTAGGTTATAGTCTTATAAATTATCTCTTTAAAAATATCCCAAAATACTTCTTCCTAGATAAATTTTTAAAGGTATACAAAATATGATTAGAAAGATGAAGGCATTATCCAAAAGGCATTTAGGGCTTGCTACTTTATTTTTGAGGGATCATTCTTGCTTTTTCTCCCTCTCCGTATTTCATTCTAAGTTTGCTTGGGGACAAGCAAAAGCTTAAGTGTGGGGGAGTTTGATAAGTGACTATTATATAGTCATTTATCCTTAGTTTTATATACTTTTTAAAGCATAAAATATCATTTCTCATTTCATTTTATGTACTTTTTAGTTCCTTTTTCTTATTTTCTAGATTTTACGCCTTTTGGTATATTTCTTGCATTTTAAAGACAGGTTTTAAGGTCTTTTTATCAAAAGGGTGCTTGGACACTTCAAGGCAAAAGACATGGAAGAGCACCAACCAAATCAAGCACACAAAGTTAAATTCCAGGTGGAGCGGCCGTGCAGCCAACACGGAACGGCCGTGCACCTAGCCATTTTCAGGCCATTTGTGGCCTAAAATATAGAGCGGCCGTGTCTTGAAGATCGAGTGGCCATGTCATTATTCAGAGCAGCCGTGCAACTTAGAGTGGAGCGGCCGTGCGAAGTGTCAAAACTCAAATTCAAATCTGGCGCCAAGGGTGCACGGCCGTGCAACTTCCTTGACGCGGCCGTGCAAATCGTGACTGCAGATGTAAAGGCACCTTTTGATGGCACCTTCTTGAAGAGTCCCCTCCCAATTATAAATAGAACCCTTGTAATCAGTCTTAGAGACGGAAATTTTAGAGAGAAATCACTGATACTTCATAGATAGAAAATACAAATACTTGTGACAACAATTTTCCAAAGAGATTTGAAGATCAAGTTCATTGTTTGTTCTTGGAATTACTTTGGAAGAAAAGCAATAAAGTGAAGCACCATTTCCAGCAATTTGCCTTCTATATTCATAAGTCTTTCTTACTCAATCTCTTATTTTAATTGCTTATTTGTTATAAATGGCTTGTGAGTAATCCCCCTTATTCTTGGGGTTGGAAACTCAAAAGCATACTTGTTCATCATTTAAAATGAAAAGTCTTGTCTTCTTTCTTCATCTAAACAATTTCTTTATATTATTTTCTAAATGCCTTACATTTTGGAGATGTCCAATTTGTATGATTCAGTCAATTGAGGGAAGTACCTAGCGGAGAATCTCGATTGACGGAACCATATAAAGAAACTAGGTTTCATTGATCACGAAAGTAGTTCAATGGCCTAGGAATGTTCCTTTAATGGAAAATATGTCGACTCTCGTTCTTAAAGGGTTCTTACTAATTATGGTCAGCTAGAGATAATTCGGAACGCCCGTTTGTGACAGGGCGGGAACAACGTAAACGGAAATCTCAAACAGTTAGGACATAATTAGTGAAGAATACAACACTACTTGCTTGACCGTGAGAAGTAGTGCAAGTCGAATGTATCATCCTTGCTTTTTATGAAAACCTTTATCTTTAAGACAATGACGATTTGATGAACAAGATTATGTGTATGATTTCCAATCCCGAGAATGCTTCGTTTTATAATAATTTAATTAAAGTATTTTCTGTTTATGATTCTTTCTATTTTCTAAAAACCAAATTTTATCTCCCCCAATCTTTTCTATAATTTCTAAGGACAAAAATATTCCCTAAAGTAAACCTTGTCTCTGTGGGATCGACCCGTACTTGCACCCGCTATATTACAATAGCCCGTGCGCTTGCGGATATAAATAAACTGTTAGGTTTCGACCTCGAACACTCTCCTTTGGCACCAAAGATTGGGACATACATCTCTATCCACTCTTCAAAAACTTTAATCATTTCCTTTTAGCTTTCACAAATATAATGCAGATACTGATTCTATTTCCAAATGTATTACCTGTCCTTTAGCTAAACAGCACATGTTTTCTTTGCCACACAGTACCTCTAAATCTCAAGCATGTTTTGATCTTATATGTTGTGATTTGTGGGGTCCTTATAGAATATCTACTTTGAATGGTTGCAAGTATTTCTTGACCATTGTTGATGACTTTTCAAGGGCAGTTTGGAATTTTCTTTTATCTACTAAACTGCATGTGTTTGCCACTCTCAAAAACTTTCAATCTTATGTTACCACTCAGTTTCAAAAGTCCATTAAAAAGTTTAAAACTGATAATGGTACAGAGTTTGTTAATTAAGAGGTAATCCCCTTCCTTTCTAGTCTTGGTATAGTACATCAAACTACTTGTCCTGGTACTCCCCAACAGAATGGGATTGTCGAAATGAAACACCAACACTTACTTGATGTTTCTAAAGCATTAAGGTTTCAATCTGGTTTGCCAATTCATTTTTGGGGTCACTCTCTTCTCACAGCCACTTATCTCATCAATTTACTTCCCAATAGTGCCATTGATTTCAAAACTCCTCATTCCTTGTTGTACAATGTCCAACCCTCCTATGATCATTTAAGGTCTTTTGGTTGTCTCTGTTTTGGTTCTGTTCATACTCTTGATAAGTTTGCTCCAAGGGCTATCAAGAGTATCTTTCTTGGTTATCCCACTAACAAAAAAGGATACAAGTTATACAATTTAGAAACCAAGCAAATATTTGTCAGTAGACATGTCATATTCCATGAGCATGTTTTCCCTTTCCTTGACTCCAATTCTAAATTCGCTTCTCAGTCATCTTTGGCATGGCCTGAACCTAAATACATTCCACCTCCATCTTCTCATTTTGACCCTCAAATCAGAACAACTTGTTCTTCACCTAACAAATCTCAGTCTGTCCCACACAATGATCATTCTCATTATGATATTTCTTCTTCCTCATCTTCTCCTACTTCAATTTCAGCTCAGTCTCCTCCTCCTTCTCCAAATCCCATTCCTCCTCCTTCTCCTCCAAATAATATTCCTCCTGCTCCTCCTGTCCTAAGAGTTTCTACCAGACCCAAACATATTCCTTCTAAGCTGAAAGACTATATCATTTCTTCTGTTTCTAAATCCATGCATTCTTCTCCCAAATATGTTCTTGCCAATTTCGTGTATTATGACAACATTCATCCTTCAAACATGTCTTTCATCAATTCTTTGGGTCAAGTCCCAGAACCAAATTTTTATGCACAGGCTATTAGGATGCTAGATGGATAAAGGCTATGAATAAAGAAATTGAGGCTCTTGAGAGCAACAATACTTGGGATATTGCCACTCTTCCGCCTGGTAAGAAACCTGTGGGATGCAGATGGGTTTTTTAAAGTCAAGCTTCATGCAGATGGTAGTATAGAGAGGTTCAAAGCCAAGTTGGTAGCTAAGGGTTTTACACAAACAGAGGGAATTGATTTTCAAGAAACTTTTGCTCCTGTTGCTAAAATGGTTACTATTAGGAGTCTCTTAGCTGTTACTGATGTTAAAGAATGGGAAGTTCATCAATTAGATGTTAATAATGATTTTTTGCATGGTGACTTAATTGAAGAGGTTTATATGGAAATCCCAATAGGTTATCCTGAACCTACTCAACCCAATATGGTTTGTAAGTTGCTTAAATATTTGTATGGCCTGAAGAAGGCTAGCAGGCAATGGTTTGCCAAATTAACAGAAGCTTTCCTTTTTCAAGGCTATGTTCAATCATTTGCTGATTATTCCCTGTTTATAAAGGGTACTGGAGATACTTTTACTGCTGTCCTTGTTTATGTAGATGACATAGTGGTGGCTGGTAATGATTCTACCACTATTTCTGATTTGAAAACTTATTTGGATAATCAGTTTAGTATCAAGAATCTTGGTCCCATCAAGTATTATCTTGGTATTGAGATTATGAGATATGAGAAGGGATTTCATTTATGTCAGAGAAAGTATGCCCTTGATTTACTAGCTACAGCTGAGTTAGTTGATTGCAAGCCATTAACTATTCCTTGTGATCCTAATTACAAGCTTAGGGCAAATGTGAGTTGTTAGATGATCCTTCCATTTACAGAATACTTGTTGGGAAGCTTCTCTATCTCACTATTACAAGGCCTGACTCGACTTATTCTGTTCAAGTATTAAGTCAATTTGTACATAGTCCTAGACTACCTCACTTGAAGGCAGTTCATAGGGTTCTGAGGTACTTGAAGCTATCACCAGTCCAGGGCTTATTTTTCTCCTCTTCCTCTCTTTTGCATCTCCAGGCTTATTGTGAGAGTGATTGGGCAAGCAACCCAAATGACACAAAATCAGTCACTGGTTATTGCATGTTTTTGGGAAATTCTCTGATTTTTTGGTTTTTTAAGAAGCAGTCAGTCACTTCCAGATCCTTTGCTGAATCTGAATACAGATCCTTGGCTACTACTAGTTGTGAGGTTTTTGGTTATTTGCATTATTGAAAGATCTACGAGGTTCCTGTTCCTAAGCCTGTTACCATTTACTGTGATAGCACTGTTGCAATTAGTATTGCCTCCAATCCAGTCTATCATGCTAGTACAAAGCACATAGAGCTGGATTGTCAATTTATAAGAGAAAAGGTTGCACATGGCTTGATCCTTCCTACACATGTTCCTACTAAATCCCTGACATTTTTACCAAGTTTCTTGGAAAGAAACTTCATTGGCACTTTATTCACAAGTTAGGGGTTCTTAACCCTTTCACCCCTTACACTTATGGGGGGGGGTAATAAGGATGATACTCCTAGCCATGTGAACTGTTGCCAAAGGACTCCAAGCACAGATATATTGAGCTACTACAGTAGTACTAATTTAGTTATGTTGTAATTATGCAGTGACATTTTTGTACATAGGTAGAATGGCATTTTGGTAAATAGCTTGGATAGTTTGTTAGATGGTTAGAAGGCAGTTAGTGTGATTGATGTATATAAACTGATTGTAATTGTCCCACATCATTAATCGAAATAACAAAAGAAAACTTTGCTCTCTCTCATTTCTCTCTAGGAATGTTCTTCAAGTGTTGAATAACAATACCATCTCAGTTCATGAGAGTGACAAATTTGATTTAAGAAAGCAAATGTAGATGAGATTAAGGTTGCTGAAGTACCATTTGACATACCACAAAGGAATTTTTATGGATTTGCTTCGTTAATCTGCTAGTGTCACTTCATCATCCATGGAGACAAATGAGGATGAAATTGGTGCAAGGATTCGAAAACAAGGGTTTAGATGATAGGGAGGATTAGAGACGGATACAAGGCATGTGCAATTTTATTGCACATCAATATATTATTTTCTTACTTGTAACTCACGTGTATAAAATATATATAAAACTACACATCAATATAGTTTTACGTCATATAATTTTATAAGAAGTATTATTAATATACATTACTAATAGTAAGGGGCGTATCAATCCCCTCATTAATAATATTGTCATCTTTTTTCTGGCTACCAAGCGAGTACTAAGGGATGCAGATCATGTTACTGTAATATGTAACTCATTTCTTTATAATACGTAACACATACTTCTATATTATTCTTACATTACTCAAACGTGAAAAAGTAAAAATATAATATTGTTGTTCACTATTCAGTTATGTAACTCATGTTATTATAAAATAAAGTAAAAAAAAATGTATCATGAGTATATATACTATAGTAACGTGATACATATATTTGAGACATGAATTACATCTCGCAATAACATGAGTTATATATTATAATAACTATTGTTGTGAAATACTAGTACAAATACCCAAATCCGATTAGAAACATGGATCTCTCAGTTTTGCCAGCCATATTAAACTCGGGGGAGAGATGATTCAAAGTCATTTTTTTTGGACTCGTTCCCGTGAGGCCCCTTTAAAACTATTCAATCCTTAAAGAGGATAGGCTATTTATGTTATTGTTTTCGTTTCCATGCAGGAAATATATATTCCCCTAAAGCTTGTCATTATTTAAAAAAAATGAACTTCCCAAAGTACCCCCATCATTTCAATAAAACAAGGGCAAATTGCATTTTAGTCACCTGAGTTTGTCGAGATGTTTCAATTGGTTAGCGAATTTGCATTTGTTACAAGTTGGTTATTGAGTTTGTCTTTTTGTTGCAATCAGGTGTAATTTTGGATGAACGGTTAAAAATCTAACAAAAAGTATAATATGTGCCGATCACTAGAGTTAATTAGGGGTATTTTGTTCTTTTCCATGCAATGAGAAGACCAGAAAAACTTTTACATGGCCAACCCACATATGTCCCCTTCTTTTTTCTCAAGTCTAGGCACCCCTAAGCCTCCTCAAAGCCAATCACCTCTGTCGCCGCCCACACTCCTCCATCTTCAGCCACCCTCACCACACCACCCCCTGCCCACTATCTCACTCCTTATTTCCCCTCTTTGAGTGAGCGCCTCCCTACCATATCCAATACCATGTGTCAGGTATATTTCTGACTCCTCAATTGCCTATTGTTGCATCAATACAAAATAGCAATGCATGGATTTTGGATTCTGGTGCTACTGACCACATTTGTACATCCATTCATCTTATACATCATGTTGAAAATGTTGCATCTCCTATTTCCATTTCCCTACCCAATGGTACTCATATCAGTGTTACTCACATTGGTTCGGTCTATATTAATCCTCATATCACTCTTCACAAAGTTTTCCTAATTCTCAGTTTTCACTTTAATCTCATTTCTATCTCCAAGTTAGTTTCTCAACTATCTTTTGATGTTCAGTTTACCAAATCGACATGCATTTTCTAGGATCCTTCACTGAAGCTGGTCCTATCTACTGGGAAAATGCATAAAGGGCTTTATCTTCTTCATAGTCAAATCAGCTCTTCTTCATCATTTGTCAATTCAACTTTTGTCAATCCTCCTTCAGCTCTCCTTTGGCACAAAGATTGGGACATACATCTCTATCCACTCTTCAAAAACTTGAATCATTTCCTTTTAGCTTTCACAAATGTAATGCAGATATTGATTCTATTTCCAAATGTATTACTTGTCCTTTAGCTAAACAGCACATGTTTTCTTTCCCTCACAGTACCTCTAAATCTCAAGCATGTTTTGATCTTATACGTTGTGATTTGTGGGGTCCTTATAGAATATCTACTTTGAATGGTTGCAAGTATTTCTTGACCATTGTTGATGACTTTTCAAGGGCAGTTTCGACTTTTCTTTTATCTACTAAACTGCATGTGTTTGCCACTCTAAAAAACTTTCAATCTTATGTTACCACTCAATTTCAGAAGTCCATTAGAAAGTTTAGAACTGATAATGGTACAGAGTTTTTTAATTAAGAGGTAATCCCCTTCCTTTCTAGTCTTGGTATAGTACATCAAACTACTTGTCCTAGTACTCCCCAACAGAATGGGATTGTAGAATTGAAACACCAAAACTTACTTAATGTTTCTAAAGCATTAAGGTTTCAATCTGGTTTGCAAATTCATTTTTGGGGTCACTCTCTTCTCACAGCCACTTATCTCATCAATTTACTTCCCAATAGTGCCATTGATTTCAAAACTCCTCATTCCTTGTTGTACAATGTCCAACCCTCCTATGATCATTTAAGGTCTTTTGGTTGTATCTGTTTTGGTTCTGTTCATACTCTTGATAAGTTTGCTCCAAGGGCTATCAAGAGTATCTTTCTTGGTTATCCCACTAATAAAAAAGGATACAAGTTATACAATTTAGAAACCAAGCAAATATTTGTCAGTAGACATGTCATATTCCATGAGCATGTTTTCCCTTTCCTTGACTCCAATTCTAAATTCGCTTCTCAGTCATCTTTTCCATGGCCTGAACCTAAATACATTCCACCTCCATCTTCTCATTTTGACCCTCAAATCAGAACAACTTGTTCTTCACCTAACAAATCTCAGTCTGTCCCACACAATGATCATTCTCATTCTGATATTTCTTCTTCCTCATCTTCTCCTACTTCAATTTCAGCTCAGTCTCCTCCTCCTTCTCCAAATCCCATTCCTCCTCCTTCTCCTCCAAATAATATTCCTCCTGCTCCTCCTGTCCTAAGAGTTTCTACCAGACCCAAACATATTCCTTCTAAGCTGAAAGACTATATCATTTCTTCTGTTTCTAAATCCATGCATTCTTCTACCAAATATGTTCTTGCCAATTTCATGTCTTATGACAACATTCATCCTTCAAACATGTCTTTCATCAATTCTTTGGGTCAAGTCCCGGAACCAAATTTTTATGCACAGGCTATTAGGATGCTAGATGGATAAAGGCTATGAATAAAGAAATTGAGGCTCTTGAGAGCAACAATACTTGGGATATTGCCACTCTTCGACCTGGTAAGAAACCTGTGGGATGCAGATGGGTTTTTTAAAGTCAAGATTCATGTAAATGGTAGTATAGAGAGGTTCAAAGCCAAGTTGGTAGCTAAGGGTTTTACACAAACAGAGGGAATTGATTTTCAAGAAACTTTTGCCCCTGTTGCTAAAATGGTTACTATTAGGAGTCTCTTAGTTGTTACTGCTGTTAAAGAATGGGAAGTTCATCAATTAGATGTTAATAATGATTTTTTGCATGGTGACTTAATTGAAGAGGTTTATATGGAAATCCCAAAAGGTTATCCTGAACCTACTCAACCCAATATGGTTTGTAAGTTGTTTAAATATTTATATGGCCTGAAGAAGGCTAGCAGGCAATGGTTTGCCAAATTAACAGAAGCTCTCCTTTTTCAAGGCTATGTTCAATCATTTGCTGATTATTCCCTGTTTATAAAGGGTACTGGAGATACTTTCACTGCTGTCCTTGTTTATGTAGATGACATAGTGGTGGCTGGTAATGATTCTACCACTATTTCTGATTTGAAAACTTATTTGGATAATCAGTTTAGTATCAAGAATCTTGGTCCCATCAAGTATTATCTTGGTATTGAGATTATGAGATATGAGAAGGGATTTCATTTATGTCAGAGAAAGTATGCCCTTGATTTACTAGCTACAGCTGAGTTACTTGATTGCAAGCCATTAACTATTCCTTGTGATCCTAATTACAAGCTTAGGGCAAATGAAGGTGAGTTGTTAGATGATCCTTCCATTTACAGAATACTTGTTGGGAAGCTTCTCTATCTCACTATTACAAGGCCTGACTCGGCTTATTCTGTTCAAGTATTAAGTCAATTTGTACATAGTCCTAACTACCTCACTTGAAGGCAGTTCATAGGGTTCTGAGGTACTTGAAGCTATCACCAGTCCAGGGCTTATTTTTCTCCTCTTCCTCTCTTTTGCATCTCCAGGCTTATTGTGAGAGTGATTGGGCAAGCAACCCAAATGACACAAAATCAGTCACTGGTTATTGCATGTTTTTGGTAAATTCTCTGATTTCTTGGTTTTTTAAGAAGCAGTCAGTCACTTCCAGATCCTCTGCTGAATCTGAATACAGATCCTTGGCTACTACTAGTTGTGAGGTTTTTTGGTTGACTGCATTATTGAAAGATCTACAGGTTCCTGTTCCTAAGCCTGTTACCATTTACTGTGATAGCACTGTTGCAATTAGTATTGCCTCCAATCCAGTCTATCATGCTAGAACAAAGCACATAGAGCTGGATTGTCAATTTATAAGAGAAAAGGTTGCACATGGCTTGATCCTTCCTACACATGTTCTTACTAAATCCCTGACATTTTTACCAAGTTTCTTGGAAAGAAACTTCATTGGCACTTTATTCATAAGTTGGGGGTTCTTAACCCTTTCACCCCTTACACTTATGGGGGGGGTAATAAAGATGATACTCCTAGCCATGTGAATTGTTGCCAAAGGACTCCAAGCACAGATATATTGAGCTACTACAGTAGTACTAATTTAGTTATGTTGTAATTATGCAGTGACATTTTTGTACATAGGTAGAATGGCATTTTGGTAAATAGCTTGGATAGTTTGTTAGATGGTTAGAAGGCAGTTAGTGTGATTGATGTATATAAACTGATTGTAATTGTCCCACATCATTAATCGAAATAACAAAAGAAAACTTTGCTCTCTCTCATTTCTCTCTAGGAATATTCTTCAAGTGTTGAATAAAAATACCATCTCAGTTCATGAGAGTGACAAATTTGATTTAAGAAAGAAAATGTAGATGAGATTAAGGTTGCTGAAGTACCATTTGACATACCACAAAGGAATTTTTATGGATTTGCTTCGTTAATCTGCTAGTGTCACTTCATCATCCATGGAGACAAATGAGGATGAAATTGGTGCAAGGATTCGAAAACAAGGGTTTAGATGATAGGGAGGATTAGAGACGGATACAAGGCATGTGCAATTTTAGTGCACATCAATATATTATTTTCTTACTTGTAACTCACGTGTATCAAATATATATAAAACTGCACATCAATATAGTTTTACGTCATATAATTTTATAAGAAGTATTATTAATATACATTACTAATACTAAGGGGCGTATCAATCCCCTCATTAATAATATTGTCATCTTTTATCTGGCTACCAAGCGAGTACTAAGGGATGCAGATCATGTTACTGTAATATGTAACTCATTTCTTTATAATACGTAACACATACTTCTATATTATTCTTACATTACTCAAACGTGAAAAAGTAAAAATATAATATTGTTGTTCACTATTCAGTTATGTAACTCGTGTTATTATAAAATAAAGTAAAAAAAATGTATCATGAGTATATATACTATAGTAACGTGATACATATATTTGAGACATGAATTACATCTCGCAATAACATGAGTTATATATTATAATAACTATTGTTGTGAAATACTAGTACAAATACCCAAATCCGATTAGAAACATGGATCTCTCAATTTTGCTAGCCATATTAAACTCGGGGGAGAGACGATTCAAAGTTATTTTTTTTTGGACTCGTTCCCGTGAGGCCCCTTTAAAACTATTCAATCCTTAAAGAGGATAGGCTATTTATGTTATTGTTTTCGTTTCCATGCAGGAAATATATATTCCCCTAAAGCTTGTCATTATTTAAAAAAAATGAACTTCCCTAAGTACCCCCATCATTTCAATAAAACAAGGGCAAATTGCATTTTAGTCACCTGAGTTTGTCGAGATGTTTCAATTGGTTAGCGAATTTGCATTTGTTACAAGTTGGTTATTGAGTTTGTCTTTTTGTTGCAATCAGGTGTAATTTTGGATGAACGGTTAAAAATCTAACAAAAAGTATAATATGTGCCGATCACTAGAGTTAATTAGGGGTATTTTGTTCTTTTCCATGCAATGAGAAGACCATAAAAACTTTTCCATGGCCAACCCACATATGCCCCCTTCTTTTTTCTCAAGTCTAGGCACCCCTAAGCCTCCTCAAAGCCAATCACCTCTGTCGCCGCCCACACTCCTCCATCTTCAGCCACCCTCACCACACCACCCCCTGCCCACTATCTCACTCCTTATTTCCCCTCTTTGAGCGAGCGCCTCCCTACCATATCCAATACCATATGTCAGGTATATTTCTGACTCCTCAATTGCCTATTGTTGCATCAATACAAAATAGCAATGCATGGATTTTGGATGCAGTGCCCCTCTTGACCACATTTGTACATCCATTCATCTTATACATCATGTTGAAAATGTTGCATCTCCTGTTTCCATTTCCCTACCCAATGGTACTCATATCAGTGTTACTCACATTGGTTCAGTTTATATTAATCCTCATATCACTCTTCACAAAGTTTTCCTAATTCTCAGTTTTCACTTTAATCTCATTTCTATCTCCAAGTGAGTTTCTCAACTATCTTGTGATGTTCAGTTTACCAAATCCACATGCATTTTCCAGGATCCTTCACTGAAGCTGGTCCTATCTACTGGGAAAATGCATAAAGGGCTTTATCTTCTTCATAGTCAAATCAGCTCTTCTTCATCATTTGTCAATTCAACTTTTGTCAATCCTCCTTCAGCTCTCCTTTGGCACCAAAGATTGGGACATACATCTCTATCCACTCTTCAAAAACTTGAATCATTTCCTTTTAGCTTTCACAAATGTAATGCAGATATTGATTCTATTTCCAAATGTATTACTTGTCCTTTAGCTAAACAGCACATGTTTTCTTTCCCTCACAGTACCTCTAAATATCAAGCATGTTTTGATCTTATACGTTGTGATTTGTGGGGTCCTTATAGAATATCTACTTTGAATGGTTGCAAGTATTTCTTGACCATTGTTGATGACTTTTCAAGGGCAGTTTGGACTTTTCTTTTATCTACTAAACTGCATGTGTTTGCCACTCTCAAAAACTTTCAATCTTATGTTACCACTCAGTTTCAGAAGTCCATTAAAAAGTTTAGAACTGATAATGGTACAGAGTTTGTTAATTAAGAGATAATCCCCTTCCTTTCTAGTCTTGGTATAGTACATCAAACTACTTGTCCTGGTACTCCCCAACAGAATGGGATTGTAGAAATGAAACACCAACACTTACTTAATGTTTCTAAAGCATTAAGGTTTCAATCTGGTTTGCCAATTCATTTTTGGGGTCACTCTCTTCTCACAGCCACTTATCTCATCAATTTACTTCCCAATAGTGTCATTGATTTCAAAACTCCTCATTCCTTGATGTACAATGTCCAACCCTCCTATGATCATTTAAGGTCTTTTGGTTGTCTCTGTTTTGGTTCTGTTCATACTCTTGATAAGTTTGCTCCAAGGGCTATCAAGAGTATCTTTCTTGGTTATCCCACTAATAAAAAAGGATACAAGTTATACAATTTAGAAACCAAGCAAATATTTGTCAGTAGACATGTCATATTCCATGAGCATGTTTTCCCTTTCCTTGACTCCAATTCTAAATTCGCTTCTCAGTCATCTTTGGCATGGCCTGAACCTAAATACATTCCACTTCCATCTTCTCATTTTGACCCTCAAATCAGAACAACTTGTTCTTCACCTAACAAATCTCAGTCTGTCCCACACAATGATCATTCTCATTCTGATATTTCTTCTTCCTCATCTTCTCCTACTTCAATTTCAGCTCAGTCTCCTCCTCCTTCTCCAAATCCCATTCCTCCTCCTTCTCCTCCAAATAATATTCCTCCTACTCCTCCTGTCCTAAGAGTTTCTACCATACCCAAACATATTCCTTCTAAGATGAAAGACTATATCATTTCTTCTGTTTCTAAGTCCATGCAATCTTCTCCCAAATATGTTCTTGCCAATTTCATGTCTTATGACAACATTCATCCTTCAAACATGTCTTTCATCAATTCTTTGGGTCAAGTCCCAGAACCAAATTTTTATGCACAGGCTATTAGGATGCTAGATGGATAAAGGCTATGAATAAAGAAATTGAGGCTCTTGAGAGCAACAATACTTGGGATATTGCCACTCTTCGACCTGGTAAGAAACCTGTGGGATGCAGATGGGTTTTTTAAAGTCAAGATTCATGCAGATGGTAGTATAGAGAGGTTCAAAGCCAAGTTGGTAGCTAAGGGTTTTACAGAAACAGAGGGAATTGATTTTCAAGAAACTTTTGCCCCTGTTGCTAAAATGGTTACTATTAGGAGTCTCTTAGCTGTTACTGTTGTTAAAGAATGGGAAGTTCATCAATTAGATGTTAATAATGATTTTTTTGCATGGTGACTTAATTGAAGAGGTTTATATGGAAATCCCAAAAGGTTATCCTGAACCTACTCAACCCAATATGGTTTGTAAGTTGCTTAAATATTTGTATGGCCTGAAGAAGGCTAGCAGGCAATGGTTTGCCAAATTAACAGAAGCTCTCCTTTTTCAAGGCTATGTTCAATCATTTGCTGATTATTCCCTGTTTATAAAGGGTACTGGAGATACTTTCACTGCTGTCCTTGTTTATGTAGATGACATAGTGGTGGCTGGTAATGATTCTACCACTATTTCTGATTTGAAAACTTATTTGGATAATCAGTTTAGTATCAAGAATCTTGGTCCCATCAAGTATTATCTTGGTATTGAGATTATGAGATATGAGAAGGGATTTCATTTATGTCAGAGAAAGTATGCCCTTGATTTACTAGCTACAGCTGAGTTACTTGATTGCAAGCCATTAACTATTCCTTGTGATCCTAATTACAAGCTTAGGGCAAATGAAGGTGAGTTGTTAGATGATCCTTCCATTTACAGAATACTTGTTGGGAAGCTTCTCTATCTCACTATTACAAGGCCTGACTCGGCTTATTCTGTTCAAGTATTAAGTCAATTTGTACATAGTCCTAACTACCTCACTTGAAGGCAGTTCATAGGGTTCTGAGGTACTTGAAGCTATCACCAGTCCAGGGCTTATTTTTCTCCTCTTCCTCTCTTTTGCATCTCCAGGCTTATTGTGAGAGTGATTGGGCAAGCAACCCAAATGACACAAAATCAGTCACTGGTTATTGCATGTTTTTGGGAAATTCTCTGATTTCTTGGTTTTTTAAGAAGCAGTCAATCACTTCCAGATCCTCTGCTGAATCTGAATACAGATCCTTGGCTACTACTAGTTGTGAGGTTTTTTGGTTGACTGCATTATTGAAAGATCTACAGGTTCGTGTTCCTAAGCCTGTTACCATTTACTGTGATAGCACTGTTGCAATTAGTATTGCCTCTAATCCAGTCTATCATGCTAGAACAAAGCACATAGAGCTAGATTGTCAATTTATAAGAGAAAAGGTTGCACATGGCTTGATCCTTCCAGCACATGTTCCTACTAAATCCCTTACATTTTTACCAAGTTTCTTGGAAAGAAACTTCATTGGCACTTTATTCACAAGTTAGGGGTTCTTAACCCTTTCACCCCTTACACTTATGTGGGGGGGTAATAAGGATGATACTCCTAGCCATGTGAATTGTTGCCAAAGGACTCCAAGCACAGATATATTGAGCTACTATAGTAGTACTAATTTAGTTATGTTGTAATTATGCAGTGACATTTTTGTACATAGGTAGAATGGCATTTTGATAAATCGCTTGGATAGTTTGTTAGATGGTTAGAAGGCAGTTAGTGTGATTGATGTATATAAACTGATTGTAATTGTCCCACATCATTAATTGAAATAACAAAAGAAAACTTTGCTCTCTCTCATTTCTCTCTAGGAATGTTCTTCAAGTGTTGAATAACAATACCATATCAGTTCATGAGAGTGACAAATTTGATTTAAGAAAGCAAATGTAGATGAGATTAAGGTTTCTGAAGTACCATTTGACATACCACAAAGGAATTTTTATGGATTTGCTTCGTTAATCTGCTAGTGTCACTTCATCATCCATGGAGACAAATGAGGATGAAATTGGTGCAAGGATTCGAAAACAAGGGTTTAGATGATAGGGAGGATTAGAGACGGATACAAGGCATGTGCAATTTTAGTGCACATCAATATATTATTTTCTTACTTGTAACTCACGTGTATCAAATATATATAAAACTGCACATCAATATAGTTTTACGTCATATCATTTTATAAGAAGTATTATTAATATACATTACTAATAGTAAGGGGCGTATCAATCCCCTCATTAATAATATTGTCATCTTTTATCTGGCTACCAAGCGAGTACTAAGTGTAAGTGCTCCAATTTGAGTTGTTAGTATTTTCGTTAGAAAATTAACGAAAGTCCTAACATTCCTAACATTCCTAACATTTCTAACAATTCCTAACTTTTCTAACAAAGCAAGGGTAAATTAGGGATTTCCATTTAGAGTTAAACAAGGAAAAGAATCTTAAAAAAGATAAAATTCCGAAATCAGTAAGCTGTAAAACACAAACTGGTTGAAAATTTGAATAATATTCCTTTGGTCCAAAGCCTGCAGCAGCATTTAATGAACAGTGCACGCTGCAGGAAGGATCCGCGCGGATGGAAATGACATTCTCAGTGGCCTATAAATTGAACCCTTCTCTCTCAGTTTACACAACACAATTTGCTCACAGAAGCTATACTCTGGTGAAAAACAGAGAGAAAACAGTGGGAATCCTTAGATTGCTACCATTTTCTCTTGAGTCTTTCCCAATCTCACTCCAAACACCCCCAAATCACTCTTAAACATACACAAGCTCAAGCTTAAATCAACACTAAAGAGGAGGATTAGAGAGAAAACATAGAGGACTTAAGTGTTATCTACTTGTTTTCTTTTTGACCAACTCTATCATCAAACACTCTCTAAACACATTCAAATCTTGATACTCCTCAAGTCAAGCTACAAACCAAGGAAGATAGGGTTAAACCATCATTGGTAAACCCTCCTTCTTTAAACCCTAAAACTCTCTTTTAATTTCTTGTTCATCTTGTTCAATTTACATCTTTACAAAATCTCCCCTTCCCAAGCAAATGAAATGCTTCAAGTCCTAATGTACCCTAAGGATGGCTTGATATAGTAGATCACCACTAAAATGTTTAGTGATCACTAATCAAATCCTAAGGAAATGGGGACAAGCATGGATGCAAAACCCCCTTTAAAATCACATTTTCCTTCAAGAACATTTTGCTGTCCAGTAGCATTGTTCTAAGACATCAGTCCATTGTCTAATTTTTTGGACACAGAAGAACTTGGAATTGGATGTTTACTACAAAATACTTTTTGTAGCCAACATCCGTAGAATTCCATATCTATTTTTACTTTATTTTTTGCGTGAGTATAACTTCCTTTTTTCAAATTATTTTCCAAAGGTCAGTTCAACAGTCTCTGGAAATCCAGATTTCATATCTGTGATTTCCAGAAGGTTTTGGTCCATCAAATCATCTCCAAATGGAAAAGTATTTTTTAGTCACCTTATTTAAGATGTTTTGAACAACTTTCATTCTCGGACTTTCCCCATATTTTGAATATTTAAAGCTCTTAAATTCATTTTAAAATCAAGTGTCCACTGCCTTTTTCATTCTGGCAGAATTGATTTCCAACTTCAAGGAGTCTTTTGAGTACCAAAACTCAACCCTAAAATCATACCAAAAATCATGGGACTTGTTTTATGTCTTACAAAGAGTTCCCAATTTTTAGTTTTCTCAGTTTGAATTCATTTTGGCCAAAGAAACACACTCACACACACAAACACAAATGGTTTTTAAGCTTGGAAGACTCGTTTTACGAGGCATTCCGGGTGAACCCTAACGTTCTTCCCGGCGTGTAACGTGACCTCCGAACCCAAATCTCTAATCTCGGGCATTTTTCAAAGTTTTGGCCCTTAAAATAAAAATGGCGTGGCGACTCCCGCCTCCGTTTTGATTTTCAAAAAAAGAAAGGAAAAATCGGGTGGCATCATCACAGTGGCGACTCCGCTGGGAAAATAAAAATGAGCTTTATCTTTTTCAAAAAAAATATCTTTTTTCAAAAAAAAAGAGAAAGAAAAGCTTTTGTGGGTCAAACTTCCGTCCCGGCATTGGAAACCATTTGTACTGTGTGTGTGTGTGTGTTGGTTTTGCACATTTCGTGTTGTTTTGACTGTCCCGGAAAAATCGGTATTTTGACTGTCGGAATCATTTTCCTAACTGTTTGAATTTTCGTGCTTATGTGTTATTTGCTTTCAAAAAAAAATTCAAAAAAAAAAATCAAAAATTTTAAAAAAAAAGAGATTTTCAAAAAAAAAAAGATTTTCAAAAAAAAAAATCATTTTTTGCATGCATCATCCTCTTTAAGACACATAAAAATTTCTATTTTACTCAGAAAAAGAAGATAGACTGCTTGCACACTACGCGCACTTGGCCTTACACTGCACACTACGTCCTTAACCCGGGGAAATCCCAGTAGCAGCCCGTTTGGCCTTATTACGCCTCTCGGTGCGAGCACGGGACTACCCAAACATCCCATGGAGCCTCGTGTCGACCATGCACTTGTCCGTGACACACTTTGTTCGAGACCCGATTGGTTTTTAGTCTGGTCCGTGTCATGCCCGGTCTGTGTATACACCTTTCCTTTCAAGCCTTAGTCGGCATACCACGTCAATATCTTTCGGGGACCCTTAATCAGTTGAAGTCATGCCGGTTTTCCGCCGCAAATTTTGACCAGATATTGACTGGCGCCTTGACTTTGACTTTGACTGGCACAACTTATGCACCGACTCCCGGCATGACACTGAGTCATCAAGGATTAATGATTATTCCATGTCTAATTACGGCCTAACTAACGACGGGTCAAGATCAATTATGGACGTTTATCAGTCCGAGCCATGCCGACTTTTCGTCGATCCCTCCGGACATGATCTTGACCTTTGACGTCAGCTTTGTCCGTAATTTACATCGAATGCTGGTTAAGACTAGATTACCCGCCAGACTTTAGGATCGTTTTTCTTTTCGGTCGGTGGGACCCGCTTGCCCTACGGAACCCTTGTTCGAGGTTACAGGTTGAGGGTCCGCAGGCGTAGTGATGGGGCCCACTAATCCAGGAATCAGAGTAGTTTGCGAAAAAGAAGAGCAATCTTTTCCAACCGATTAGGTTAATAAAATACGTTTTAAGTAAACAAGAACAAATAACTGCATGTTGCATGAGCCCTAAGCCCAAACACCTACCCTCCTTCACTCCCAAATATCTGAACCCTCGTGTCTTCCCCCCCCTCCCCCGCAGCTCCTCACAAAGCTTGGTTTCGGGCGCCGGGTCACCGTTTGATCAGTTGGGAAGAGTCAAGTGCATCATCAGCTTCACCGTTTGTTCCGACTCCGGGTTTGTAATGTGCATCACTGGTAATGATGGGACAAACATCACTCCGCCTCCAGGACTCCTGCAGGCAGTGGAATCAGTTAGCAGAACAGATGAGATTGCGACAGGAAGCACAGATTAATAGCCTTATGGAAGCCATCAAAAGCCATAGTTTGGCCGCCAGTCTCAATCTTGATGGCACCTTCACCGTGGAAGAAGAAGAGGATGCCAATCCCTTTCTCAGTCGCCCTGATTACTCCAAGATGCCACCACCCACCTCCTATGGTACCACTACCAGAACCCATGCTCCTCGATCTTCAGGCCAGCCAGCTCCCCAGCTACAGACTACTGGATCCATGCAACCTGACGGGGCTGTGATGATGTGTGCCTAATTTTTCCGAAAGGTTAACTTTGAAATTTTTCGTTTCTTTGAAAAACCAATCGAAAAAAGGACCGGAGTCGCCACACCATTTTTGTTTTAAGGGCCAAAACTTTGAAAAATTCCCGAGATTAGAGATTTGGGTTCGGAGGTCACGTTACACGCCGGGAAGGACGTTAGTGTGCACCCGGAATGCCTCGTAAAACGAGTCTTCCAAGCTAAAAACCATTTGTTTGTGTGTGTGTGTGTGTGTGTTACTTTGGCCAAAATAAGTTGAAACTGAGGAAAGTAAAAATTGAGAATTCTTTAATAGACTTTGGACAGATCCCATGATTTTTTTTGTGATTTTTGGGTTGAGTTTTGGTACTCAAAAGATTTTTGGAAGTTGGAAATCATTTCTGTCAGAATGAAAAAGGCAGTGGACACTTAATTTTGAAATGAATTTAAGGGCTTCAAAACTTCATAATCTGAGAAAACTCAGAGAATTAAAGTTGTTCCAGACACCTCAAATAAGATTTCTGTGAAAGAATTTTCCATTTTGGAGAAGATTTGAGGACCCAATACCTTCTGGAAATCTCAGGTATGAGATCTGGACTTCCAGAGACTGGTGATCTGACCTTCAAAAGAAAATTTGAAAAATGGAGTTTTACTCACGCAAAAAATAAAGTAAAAATATTTCTGGAAAACTCTGGATGTTGGATACAAAAAGTATTTTGTAGTCAACACCAAATTCCAAGTTTATCTGTGTCCAAAAAATTAGACCATGGACTGGGGTCTTAGAAAATTGCTACTGGACAGCAACTTCTCAAGAAGGAAAACATAATTTTAAAGGGGGTTTGGCATCCATGCTTGTCCCCATTTCCCTAGGTTTTGATTAGTGATCACTTGACATTTTAGTGGTGAATCAACTATATCAAACAATCCTTGGGGTACATTAGGACTAAGCACTTCATTTGCTTGGGAAGGGGAATTTTATCCTTTGAAAATGAGATTTGATGTATGAAAATGATTTTTAGGGTTTTGAAAATGTGTTTTCTTTGCAAGTAAGTAAGAACACTTTGAAAATAATGTTGATCCTTGTAGAAGATCATCCATGGAGATGAACTTCCATGGTGATCTTCTTGAATCTAAGGCAAGAAGATGAACAAACTACATTTTGGAGTTTGAAAATGCATGCATGAAGGAGTTTAGGGTAAGGAGAAGGAGGGTTTACCAATCTTCTTTGTGTTTTGAGTTTTTGGCTTGAATGTAAGAGTATTTGAGGCTTGAATATGAGAGTGTTTGAGTGAGTGTGATTTTGGGTGAATAGTTGAGAAAAAGGTGACAATTCTAGAGAATTCTCACTGTTTTCTCTCTATTTTCGCCAAGGTGCAGTTGTGAAAAATGTTTCTTTTCCCTTATTTCTGAGACTGAAGGCCTCAATTTATAGCCCTCTGGAAATTACATAACCATGCGCGCGGATGGTTCCTGCAGCGTGCACTGTTCATTAATTGCAGCTGCAGGCTTTGGATACAAAGAATATTTTCAAAAAAATTCAAACTGATTATTTTTTTCAGCTTGCTAATTCGGGTTTTTTCTATTTTTTTTGCTTTTTAAGATTCTTTCTTTGGTTTATCTTTTTTTGGCAATCCCTAATCTACCCTTACTTGGTTAGAAATGTTTGGAATTGTTAGGAATGTTAGGAATGTTATAACTTTCGTTAATTTTCTAACGAAAATATTAACAAACTCAAATTGGAGCACTTACAGTAGCCCCTCGGCGACGGCGCTTTCGAAGGAAGCGGGGTCGTCGATAAGAGTAAGGCTCCATATTTGACAGGATGATCAATTGATCGAGTGGCTGAACCTATTTAATAGGCTACCTACGTATCCCTAGTGGGAATCAAGCCAGCCGTAGTTCGGGTCTTTAACCCTGGAGATGATGGCGTTTTAGGTGCCTCGAACCTTGAAAAGCGAGCTCTGCAGTCGAGCGCTGGAGAGAAACTCTGCTGGGGATAAGAGATGACCATTTTGGTCTGATGGCTGAAATTGTATATCTGCTCTGCTGGGGATAGGGATGACCATTTTGGTCTGGTGGCTATCCGCTCTGCTGGGGATAGGAATGACCATTTTCGGTCGGATGGCTGAACCTAATGATAGGCTACCTACGTATCCTTAAGAGGAATCAAGCCAGTCGTAGTTCGGGTCTTTGACCCTGGAATGACTATTTTGAGGCATCAACCTGGAGATGATGGCGTTTTAGGGGCCTCGAACCTTGATGATGATGGCGTTTTAGGTGCCTCGAACCTTGATGATGGCGTTTTAGGTGCCTCGAACCTTGAAGATGGCGTTTTAGGTGCCTCGAACCTTGAAGATGGCGTTTTAGGTGCCTCGAACCTTGATGATGACGTTTTAGGTGCCTCGAACCTTGATAATGGCGTTTTAGGTGCCTCGAACCTTGATGATGGCATTTTAGGTGCCTCGAACCTTGATGATGGCGTTTTAGGTGCCTCGAACCTTGATGATGGCGTTTTAAGTGCCTCGAACCTTGATGTGAAATGGCCTTTCGGTGGACTTTGTCTGCTGCCGAAGGAGAGGGTGACCGTTTTGGTCGAGGGGCTGGACCTAATGATAGGCTACCTACGTATCCCTAGTGGGAATCAAGCCCTTTCGTAGTTCGAGATCTACTCAAGATTTCGTTGGCTTTTGGGATTCCGTTAACCTTGCTGGGGATTTTGTTAGCCTTTGCTGGGGAAAAATCAGACGTATTCGTCGGGAAATCGGTCTTACGTTTCTTGCTTAGGGGAATAATTTTGATGAAAGATACGGGATCTCGTTATCTTTCTCGGGAGATCGGACTTACGTTTGGTAGGGAATAATTTTGATGAAAGATACGGAATCTCGTTATCTTTCTCGGGAGATCGGACTTACGTTTCACTGAGGGGAATGATTTTGATGAAAGATACGGGATCCCGTTATCTTTCTCGGGAGATCGGACTTACGTTTTCTTGTCGGAATGATTTTGATGATAGATACGGGATCCGTTATCTTTCTCGGGAGATCGGACTTACGTTTTCTTTGTAGGGAATGATTTTGATTAAAGATACGGGATCCCGTTATCTTTCTCGGGGAGATCGGACTTACGTTTTACTGCCGGGGAAAGATTTTGATGAAAGATACGGGATCTCGTTATCTTTCTCGGGGAGATCGGACTTACGTTTGACTGCCGTTGGTGATTTTGATGAAAGAAACGGAATTCCGTTATCTTTCTCGGGGAGATCGGACTTACGTTTTACTGTCGGGGAATGATTTTGATGAAATAAACGGAATTTCGTTATCTTTCTCGGGGAAATCGGACTTACGTTTGACTGCCGTGGAATGATTTTGATGAAAGAAACGGAATTCCGTTATCTTTCTCGGGGAAATCGGACTTACGTTTGACTGCCGTTGGTGATTTTGATGAAAGATACGGGATCCCGTTATCTTTCTCGGGAAAATCGGACTTACGTTTGACTGCCGTTGATGATTCTCTTGAAAGGGGGTTGACTTTGGTTAACTCTGTTAAGTTGAGGACTAAACTGCAGAGTCCTGAAATTTTAAAGGGCAAAAGGGTCTTTTAGCCACCTCGGTTCTGTCCGCGCGGAGAGAAATGCAATCTGGACAGGTTTTAAATAAAGGCCGCCGCCTTTCTCCTTCTTCCTCACAATTTCTTTTCAGTTTACGAGAGAGAAGAGAGAGAAACCGAGGGGAAGCCATTGTTGGCCAAGAAAAGCTTCGAAAATCTTTCGTTTTCTTTGGTTTTTCGAGCAATGGAACACGCGGGAGTAGCCATTCAAGGCAAAGGACGTGGTCCGGTAGCGGAGAGGCGATTGGAGCTTGTTCGAATGAGGAGGCATTACACTCTTTCGCAATCGATTGCGGAGGAGCACTACCCCGATGCGTGGCAACATTGGGCCACTGATCCGAGTCTCCGAACGGTATACTTCGAATCTTTTCGATCCCTTTGTCAATTTTTCATTTGAAATTGATTTTTTGTGATTTTTTGAATTTTTTTTTTTTTTTTTGAAAATTTCGAATAATTGATGTTCTTGGCCTTGGATTTTGATTTTGATGCTTTGCATGTTGTAATGAGTTTGTGGGTAACCCAAATGTGCATTTTGCTTGAAAAAAAGAATGGGCATTTTTGCAAAAAAAAAAAAATTTATGTCCGAAAATTTGAAAAATTTGTGTTCTTGACTTTGAATCTTGATTTTTGATGATATGCAAATGTGCATTTTGTTTGAAAAAAGAATGGGCATTTTTGCCAAAAAAAAATTTTATGTCCGAAAATTTGAAAAATTTGTGTTCTTGGCTTTGAATCTTGATTTTGGTGATATGCAAATGTGCATTTTGTTTGAAAAAAGAATGGGCATTTTTGCCAAATTTTTTTTGAAATATGAGACTATGATGAAAATTTCCCGAAATTGGGACGGACCTTTTTTTTGTTGCAATGTTGACATGAATATGTGCATGATCTTTTTTTTTTTGTATTGTAAAAAGTATGATGATTTTTTTTTTTGCAATGAGATGATGATTCGATGAATGATATGTATGCATGTTATTTTATGAAAATGGGACGGAGTTTTTACTTCCGTTGACTCCTCGTATGAATTTTTTTTCTTCATGTATGAATGAATGTTGATTGAGATTTGCTGAAAACTGCCTTCTTTTGTGCGAGAAAAATGGGGCTAGGTTCATTGCATGCTGTTATGCTGCCGAATTTTCTTCAAAATTTTATGATGCATGTGTATGCTCTCTCTTTTTTTTTTGAATGCAAAATTTTTGACACTTTTGACATTTTTGTTTCCTTCTCTTTTTTTTTATTGCAGGGTGGAAACAATTTTGTGACGGAGCAGCTGAACAAGATGAAGACTCGAGGATCAGTGGAGTCTGTTATTGGTCTATGGGACCGGCTTCCAGATATGGGCAGAGGAGCGATGATGAGTCCTAGACGGATCGTCATTGAGGCGGCATGCGAGTTCATTGAGTGCTTGAGGGGTTGGGTCAAGTTTCCCAAGAGTAAGGGTCTGATCTTCGCTTTGGCACGGCTTGGTGGGACGTGACCCACACATTTCACTTCTTACGGGGCAAGGCGACGGTTACGCCTTCCGACTCTGGCTGCGATCACGGGCTTGTCCTTTAATGGACGCAGCATTGAGTGGCGGGATGGTTACGGCGATCGGGATCTGCGAGGCCCTTCTAGGATTCTCCCCTATTCCCAAAAAGGGGATGGGTATGGAGTCTGTTGTGGTCGAGGGAAAGATTGTGGAGAGCATTGGGATCTACGAGGCTGGGGATGAGAGGATAGGCGCTGAGCAGATTGCTAGGGCCTTTTTATGGTTTGCTTTCTCGAGCACGCTTTTTGGACATGCCGAGGGGACGGTTGTTTTTGCTTTCTTGAGGTCCTTGGAGGACGTGAGGATGGCGGAGAGGTCTCTGGGAGAGGCGGGTCGGCAGAGCTCTATTTCGCTCTAGATCGGTATAGCCGGAAGGCTGTCAGTTCCTTGACATGCTTTGAGTTCCCTCTGGAGGTATAAGATTTCTTTTTGCTTTCCCTCTTTTCTTTAAGCACGTATTCTTTTTCGTACTTAATTGATTTGATTTTTACCTTTCGCAGGTATGGGCTCTAGAGTTCTTTCACGTCACGATGTGGCGACAGCCGGCGGAGTACGTTGGGGCGTATCCGGCCATGCGTTCCTGGTCCAAGTATGCCCCGGAGAAGAAAGGTTCCGGAGGGCGCACGACCCTCGGATACGAGGGCTGCTTGCCTTTGACGGGGCCGAGACGGATGAGGGATGATATTCTATCCACAGGATCGTTTCGATGTGGCGCGGGCGAGGCGGCGAGGTATGGACCGTGCAGCGGAGGATTTTGAGGGGCTTGACTTGCGACGTGTATTATCTGGGAGAGAGGGTGACGCGCCAGCATGGCGTGAATTCGCCTTTGTTGACACCGATGGAGCCTCCTGCCGACATGATGCACCCTAGTGAGAGATGCGCGACTGGGATGATTCAGGGCGGCCGGCACTTCTCGGGATTCGTGGCGATTGAGCGTATCCGGTATTTGTCTTGAGGAGGCGAGGACGCCCAAGGTTCTTGATGGAGAGGATTAGGGATCCGCGGTACCCTCGGACGGACTTTTCATATGTCGGGATGGGGTTAGATTGAGGGTGCGAGATCCCTCGGCTGAGCGGCTTCCACGAGCTTTCTTGCCTCGTCAGGGTATGAAGGTATGGCTTCTCCTTCCCACCTCTTTTTTTTGCTTGTCTTTTCCTTTCTTTCTGTCATCGTTTTTCGCCTCAACTATTTCTCGACGCTTTTGCTTTCGTGCGGTTTCCGGAGGTGGTCGTGGAGAAGGCGACGAAGCGGGTGATCGGGGCTAAGAGATTCATCGGGAGGATGGTGGCTTGTGGAGCCCCTCGAGGCTAGAGCGAGGCGACCACGGCGGCGCACGTCGGGCGGGAGACTTCCCCTGAGCCTTCTGAGCATTCTTCCGAGACTCCTCTTTCTCCTCTCATAGATCCCCGCGTGGTGCTGCCTTCGGACCACGTCATTCTCGGAGATCCTTACGGGCAGGGACACGTCTGGCATCATGGTGGATCTTCTTCGCACGTCCAGGAGTCCGACGCCTTCACCTTCGGATATGATTTCTTTGCAGATATTGGTTTGCCGTATCAGAGCGTGCCGGTAGGTCCTGACGAGCCTTCTTCGGGAGACGAGGATGATGATTCCGAGCTGAGATCTTCATGACTGCGAGGAGGCGGGCCCGAGCCGCAAGAGGGACCGGGGAAAGGCCCGGCCACCGAGGACTCGGCGACGATCCTTCGAGACTGATTTTTTTTTTGAGATTGATTTCTGAGACTGAGATTGTATTTATTTAGACAGATACAGTTTATTTTTATGCACATTTTTTTTGCTCTTTTTTTTTTTGGGAATGTAATAATTTAGGATTTTATCTTATTTTATTATATTTTTTTGAATGCAATGCTGTATGAATGCAATGTTGCATGAGCCTCGGTTTTTTGGCAAGGGTGTAGATGTTTGGTGTATGGACTGGTTTGGACAGGCTTTGGCTGGGACAAAATATTCCTTTGTGGTGCAGCAGTTTGGACTTTTGCAAAAAAAAATTTTTTTGGTAACAATACTATCCGCGCGGATAGGACAGGAATCTGACATTGTCCTTTAATTTTGCTTCAGATCTGGTCTTACTTTATTTCAAATTCAAATACCTTCTTCAACCACCAGTTCAAACAGCCATTTTCGGGGAGAAGGAGAGAAAAACCATGGAGAGAATTGTGAGCATGAGAAATCCACCCAAATTATCCCAAAATTCTCAAATGCAATTCTTCACCAAGTTTAAAGAGTGGTCTCGGGAGATTATGCATGAGAGGAGGTCATTCTTTGAAGAAAGGTACAAGGTGAAGTGCTTATGGTCCCTCAAAGAATTGGTTCCGGACTACGACCTCTTGAGAGCTTCTTCATCATTTTGGGATACTAGAAGGCATGTCTTTTGCCTCTCTTATAATGAGATGGTCCCGACTATCAAAGAATTTTGGGCTTTGCTTGGTGGTCCGGAGGTGGAGGAGATTGCAATTCCTTTGCCCGGAGGGGCCTCTTTCGTTGATAGATTGTGCAACCTCCTTCATCTTTCCCCGGAGGAAGCACAAGGTATGATCCGCGGTCCTGATCATTTTGATATTTCTGGTCTTCCTGATAGATTTAGGAGCTTAGGCTTGCTTGACGATGCCTATTGGGATTCCTTTACACTTTGCATGTTCGGGACCTTGTTCATGGTTTATTCTTTGGGATCTGTCATCGGGCCCTGCTAGATGTAGTTGTTCACTGTCGCTTGGGCAGAGACGTTGTACCTTTGATCCTGGGGGAGACTCTTCATGCTCTCGACGGGCGCTCCGGAGACGGTATATGCGCGGGGGCGACCCGTTCCTCTTGAACTCTGTGGGCGATGGAGCGCTTGGGGATTCTTCGGGAAACTTCGATATGATCGAAGCCTTGGACATTCGCCGGGAGAGGGGTTCTTTGTAGATTTTGATGATCGGGGCTCGTGGGAGCGTTGGATGGCTGGTCGCCAGAACAGAAGATATCAGATGGTCGGTGCCTTGTTGGCGGGTGGAGACTCGCGAGTACTTCGGGACGGGTCTCATGTGGTCATGCTTCGGGGCTTTCTCGGTCCGGCTTCTATATTCCGGCTTTAGTTACGAGACGGTTCGGCTTGGAGCGAGGTTCCTTTGGAGGATTTTGATGATATAGCCACCGGGGTGGTGGCTTACGCTTCTATGGATGATCCTTCGGTATTTCCATTTCTTTCCCAGTATGGAGGTATGACGTCTTTCCTCCTCGGGTTATCCTCGGCGTCCAGAGACCTGTGTTCACGACCACTTGGGTACCTGGATTGGTACGAGAGGCATTTGGGGAGACTCGGATGGCTATTTTGAGACGGCGTGAGGCCATTGTGGGTGCGGAGGACACGGCGGTTTCGGAGAGGAGGAGGGCCGGCGAGGCCAACCCTCATGACGGGAGTGGAGATGTTGTGACCGACTATGAGGCTTATGTCAAGAGGCGGGAGAGGAGGACTCCTATGCTACCGGCCGGCTACGGGAGATGAGAGATGGCTAGGAGCTACGAGGCCACTGACGAGGCTGGTTTGATAGATCTTTTGTTCCTATACCGGAGCTTGGTAGGAGGAAGACCGACATTTTCTGTTCGAGAAGAAGAAGACTCGAAGGGGAAGAAGAGGGGAGAGGCCGATGCGAGTGGCTTGGAGTGACCTTGAGGTTTTCAGTATCCCTTTCTTGTTGTAGCAGAACACATTAGTTTGATTATGTATCTTAGTTTCTTTTAGCGAGGTTGCCGGTTGTAGGAATGAACCCAGGGCTTAGACTCATCAAAAGTTTTTAACTTGTAATGAATATGTGAATTGCTTTAGAGTTTTCGAGACGCTTTCATGGTCGATCGGTGTATTGATGTCAAAGTTTGACTTTTATTTGTGCTTTAGACCGAACCGTTTCATTTGCCTACGTTCCCACTTTGAGACAAAAGGGCTCGGGTCTCCGTAGTTCGACACAGTCGATTTTTTTTTTTTTTTTTTTTGTTTTTTTTTTTTTTTTTTTGTTTTTTTTTTTTTTTTTTTGTTTTGTTTTTTTTTTTTTTGGTGCAACCTGTTTTTACCTAGGCCGCCCTTTTCGGGTTTTCAACCTAGTTGGGTATTACTCTTTTAGCACTCTTTTTTTTGTTTCTTTTTTTTGACTCGGTGTTTTACGCGTAGTATACGCGCGGCTTGTCACCATTCCTTTGGGTGTTCAAAAGGATTTCCGTCGAGGTCTGCAAGTTGCATGGCTCCTCCGGAGAAGATTTTCTGGATGACGTATGGCCCGACCCAGACGGGCTCCCATTTGCCGAGCAGGTTGATACGGACTGGGGGCTTCTCTTTCAAAACGAGATCACCTTCTCGGATCTCCCGATGCTTTACTTTCTTGTCGAAGGCTCTGGCCATTCTCCCTTGGTAAGCTCGGATATGTTTCATTTCTTTCAATCGTCGCTCATCTAGCAAGGCCAATTCATCATGGCGACTTTGGAGCCATTCGACCTCGTTGATCTGACTCTCCAACAGCACACGGAGTGAGGGGATTTCTAGCTCGATTGGGAGTACGGCTTCCATTCCGTAGGTGAGGGCAAATGGTGTTTCCCGGTTGCCGTTCGACGGATGTTACAGCAGCCCCGAGTGCAGGTGTAGCTTCTCGGGCCAATCTCGACCTCGGACGGCCATTTTCGGATGATGTTTTCCGAGTCTTGTTTGCTTTGCTTCGACGGCTCGCGTTGGTTTGGGGCTGTAGGGAGATGACTTGTGACGGGTTATTCGGAATTCCGCGGCGGCTGTCGCATTCCCCTTCGAAGTGGGATCCATTATACGAGATGATTTGGTGGCAACCCGTATCGGCATATGATGTTCTCTTTGATGAAGAGGGCTACTTTCCTTGAGTTGAGGATTTTATAGGACTTGGCTTCAACCCATTTGGTGAAATAGTCATGGCTACCGGGGCGAACTCGTGGCGTTCTTGCTGATGGTGTGATTTTGCCTATGACATCAATTCCCCAAGTGACGAAAGGCCGAGGGTTGTCATGCGGTATAACTTCGTGAGGAGGCAAATGATTAAGATTTGAGTATCGGCGGCATTTGTCGCGGCTTTTGGCCAGCTGGATGCGGTCGGTTTCCATGGAGATCCAAAAGTACCCCATTCTCGGTATGATTTGCATCGGGGCTCGAGCATTCATGTGGGGGCGCGGTACCACCATGTATTTCTTTCATGAGTTCGGTAGCCTCTTGTTTGCCGATACATCGCAGGAGGGGCCTTGATAACGCTTCTTGTACAGCATGTTTCCCAAAAAGAACATAATGGGAGGCGAGTCGCTTCGGGTGAGAGACTTTTCGCTTTGATTCCTTCTTTATATTCCCCATCTTCATTTTTGAAGGAGGCTTCTCCGTTCTTGAATCTTGATAGATCCGAGTGTACCAGGGATCAGCTGGCCGGTTCGGCCTGCGCTTCGATTTCAAAGCAATAAGCGGGATTTTCTCTTCTCCAGACTACGAATGGTTTGACGGACTTCCCTTCGGGTATTTCAACGAGGGAGGCTAGTGTTGCCGGAGCATCTGCAAATGCATTGCGATCTCTGGGCAAGTAATGAAAGGCGATCTCCCTTGAATTGAGTTACTAGCTCTTCCATGTAAGTGTGATATTTCTGCAGACCGGGTCTACGGTCTTCCATTTGTTAGAGACTGATTGATGATGAGGGCAGAGTCACCATACACCTCCAATTCCTTGATATTTCTTTCAAGGGCGGCTTCCAACCCGGCTATGCAAGCTTCATATTCGCGGCGTTGTTGGTGACCTCGAAGTTCAACCTTACTGCTATGGGGGTGTGTTCGTCGGTAGGATCGACCGAAGCATTCCTATTCCGTTCCCCCTTTTGTTTGACGCCCGTCGAAGAAGAGTTGCCGGCGATTTTCTCCTTCTAGAGCAAAGATTCCATCATCGGGAAATTGAGGTTCGAGGTCCTCGGGACTCATCACTTGGGAAATCGGCCAAATGTTACGCCATTATGCGTCCTTTTACGAATTTCCTTGAAACATAAGTGATGTCGTATTCGGCCAAAAAGAATGACCATTTTGCCAACCTCATAGAGATGGAAGGCTTGTCGAGCAGAGATATTTGATGGGGTCTATCCTTGAGACGAGATGTATCGGGTGAGGCCGCATATAGTGTTTCAACTTTCCCACTACCCGGACCAAACTGCGCAAGTCTTTTCCTGGCAGAGTAATTGAGTTCGCTTCCTGAAGCTTTACGCTCACGAAATAGATGGCGTTTTCGACCTTGGAATCTTTCTTCTCTTGAGCTAGCATAGCCCCAATTCTTTGTATCAGTGCGACAGTTAGATATAGCAATAGCGGCTTTGGCGATGTGGTGGGCAAAGAATCGGGGATTCACGAGGTACGCCTTGATACGTTCAAAAGCGAGCGGCATTACGGAGTCCATTTTGTGTAGGCATTTTTCTTCATCAACTTGAAGATCGGCTCGCGGACGAGGTCGGTGATTTCAAGCGACTTATGTATTGCGATCTTCCCATGAAGGATTTCACTTTGTCGGTGTCAGGGGTGGCTTCATTTCGACTATGGCCTTGATTTTACGGGGTCTACTTCGATTCCCCGTTCGTCACCATATATCCTAGCACCTTGCCTCGTCTTACAATCGAAGGTGCATTTAGGCTGGATTCGAGTCTCATGTTGTGGTCTCGGAGGCGGCCGAAGAATTTTTTCAAATCAACAAAGTGTTGGCCATCGATCCTGCAGGTGTATTATCATGTCGTCCACATAGACCTCGATTTCTTTGTGGATCATATCATGGAACAGAGTGTGTTTGCCCTCGGTACGTAGCCCAGACATTCTTTAGTCCGAACGGCATGACCGTGTAGCGCATGTGCCCAAGGGGTTCGTGAAGGTTGTCTTGGCTTGATCTTCTTCGCCATTTGATTTG